>OZ026625.1:54965133-55030133 GCA_964020975.1 Hermodice carunculata
ACGGTATGTAAGGATATTCACTGTACATTTGGCATCGATGATTGATGAAGGTAACATCGTGTGCCCGGACTCCATTTGCACAGCGGAACGCTGGAAAGCATTGGCCATTTTTTTTCAATTATATTCGTTTTACCTTCAATAAAACAAACCGCTAATTTTAATAACTTGAAAAATGAGCAAATAATAAGATTTGAGGCTTATAAGTCAATCTCATGTGGTAACAGTCAAAGAAATTACTGCAGAATCAACATGTGCAATAACAGAGATGTATCAAGGACTACAATTGAGGCGACTGACACTCAAAGCCTTAAACTAAGGGTAAGAATTTGCATCGTATCGTATCATTTTTTTTTTTCACTGTACCGCATCGCTGATCGTTAGCCCATTCGCATTGATGTATCATTTCACCCCTAATGTGGAGACCGACCATTGAAGATTTACTGGCAGACTTCAATGGTGAGACTTTTCTTCAGTAATGTGTGGACTTCATATAATTAAGACCAATGGGAACCTGAGCTGAATGAACTTTTGGAATGTGAAATAGAACCTGATAATCCATATGAAAAACATGCAGTTCCACTGAAGAGTGAGGGCGAAATCCTTCAGTATCTAACAATGGAGAACTAACTCCAAAGTGTTCAAGTTTTTTTTGGAGAGTGGTGGGCGGGTCACATCTACCGTAACTTGACCAAAGAATTAACAGAGGATTGGCATATGGCCTGGAAATACCTGCTACTTATACATTTGATGGAAGGCAAAAGATACATCTGCTTTAAACTCTCTACTAAAGATGCATTAGTGCAGCACGTCTCAAAAATACAATCAAATTTCTAAGGAAATATCATGGATCATGGCAAGCTGGGAAGCCATTTAATGGGCATGTGCATTTATTGGAGTACATGTATGTCCACTAATTAGAATGAATATGGTAGGTGCACCCAGAAGTGACCATGGCTGGTAAGTGGTCACTGCAGAGATGTGGCCACTGCCAAAGGTTCAGCTTCTACTATGTATACCTGCTACATGTATAATAAAGACCCTGACACTTCTGAGACCCTTCCAATATTATATTTCATTGGTGACTTCACCTGTATTTTGAGACCATCGACCATATGAGACACTTTCTGATCACAGTAGAGACAGACTTAAACAGCAGATACAGCGAAACCTGCTTTTAATAACGCTATGTGCTCCCCGCAAAATGTATCAGATATCTAGTATTTCAGATAAATGAGTCAATAGCAAAGGAAATTGCTTCTAGCTCCTCAAAACTTGTGTTGTTGAGTAAACACATCCCGAGTGTCACTATAATGAGCTTTTCACTGTACTACCATAGAGTTGTTCCTCACCTTAACAATCACACACTGACAAGAGTCTCCTGCTTAACTCTTTCCATACTATGGTCACAGACCTTGGTCAGTGGTTCTGGCACTGCCTGGCAGCCCTTGCAGCAGCTGCAGCATGACTTGCCAGACAGTGCCAGAACCACTGACTTAAGATCATAGGCATGTTGGTACTTGAATGAAAGCTCTTTTCATGAAGAATTGAAATCTGAAATTATCATCTTAAATCTAAGTAAATATACGTAAATATCAGAGACTGGTACCGAATGAGTTAAACAGTCCCCTGTCTCCATGCACCAAGTATGGTATTTTCATTTTAGGGAGAGGCCACCCCTCTTGTAGGGCCACATTTCAGGTGCAGGGCTGGCCTTACAAGAGGGGTATCACTGTACTGTACTGTGCAGCTGTGATACACAATGTGCACACCAGTTGTTACTCTGCATGCACAATGCTCTGTTAGCCTTATTTACTGAATGAATGCCTGAACACATTCCACTCAACAGTAAAAGAATACAATAGTAAAAGTAGACATCTGAAGGCATCCTAAGTACACTTCCGCCTTTCCCCTTCCTCTGCTGGATGTTCAGTTTACACTGTAGTGCCTAAAAAGCGTAAAAAAATGCATGAATGTCTGCAGTGCACTTTCTTCTTACCATGCAGAAAAACAAGTAAAAATCCTGTTTCTTGGTTGCTTTTTTTTAAACTGCTTTTTATGTATCAGCCTAAAAAGGCTGATACATTATGAAGCAGGCAATTTCCTCCATCAATGAGCTGTTGCCATAGTAACGGCAATTAATAAGAAATTTGAAACCTCAATAACTTATTCCACAGGTAAAATTTCATGGTTCAAATCATGTACATAGCAAATTAGAAGAGTTTGCAAAGTTAACAATAGAATTTTTTAACACTTTTCCCTGCATATATTTAATAATGATACAATGAGCCTGTAATTTTCCATTGAAGGTCCATATCGGAAAATTTTTGGGACCGCCAAAAATCCAACAAAGTTAATTTGATTAATTACTAACTGGTTTTCTCTATAGCATATGTAGTAGAGCTCCTAGCATAATCCGATGGACCCTTACTTTCTGAGCATGCATATTATTTGTCCATTAATTGCCACCATCCGTCTTGGCGTGTAGCCCAATGACCACAATGGTGCTGGAAGTACAAGCAATTTTTCTTTGGATAAAGAGGTAAGTGTTGATATATTAAATGTTAGCTTGCTTCTTACATTACAAAGGTTGAAATATAGGAATATAATAAGTATGTGTAATGTTGTGTATCATTGTTATGGGCTGATGTAATCAGGTAATGTAGATATAATTGGTATGTGTAAAGCCGTGCGTCACTGTTATGAACCGATGTAATCAGTAATGTAGACCACATGGGAAGGTCAATGACTGTTATGTGGTTCCCATACAAACACAGTGGTTTCACAATGCTGGTCCTGAAAACTTAAGTGAAAAGGAAAAGATGGAAGATGATGGTGAAAACTGTCCATGATATAGAAACTTCTCGGGGTTTGGCCCATGTCTGCTTCATCAAAAAAGAAAAACAAGAGGTCCATGGGCCTAATATTCTGCTGGCATCGTGGCTACATTGCACCTGTTCATTTCAAAGCTGTGAGTTCCCAACTGGTTTCTGAACATATGAAGCTCATGAACATTTGTAAAAATTGTCCACCATATGGCACTTTGCTCCACATGCAATCATAACTTATTATTTGTACAACTCCTGTGATGAATATTGTTGCATGTGCCAAGACAACAATGAGTGAGTCTTTAACTTTATGTCCTCAGCAACCTTGGGACAGAAGATTAAGGTCACCCAAATTATGTAATACAAGAGGGCCATAGGTGTGCTTCGTGCTGTGCTGGCATTGCCATTGAAGTCCAAGCTACACCCTGCCATTACAAAATCACCTTCTTCAAATTTACAGGCATGGTGACCTCACAAAAATAGGTCAAGGTCACTGATATTACATCAAATTCTAGCTTTGGACATTGTCTATATGGCCTATACATTTGGCAAGTCTAATCCAATTACTTTTCCAGATATACAATTTTATATCTCAAAACATATTTTGGCTCATAATTTCCATCAAATTATAGGTGGCACCACCAGTATCATAAGCAACTTAAACTTTGACCTCCCCCCTAATCCCACTGAATTTGGTGACGATCTGCCACAAATTAAAGATGTGAGAGTGTTCACAAGATTTTCATATTTTGACCCATATATTGCATAATATTGTAGGTGGCAACACCAATATCGAAAAGATCCTGGATTTTTATACACCCTTTAAGTCCTGAAAGTTATATTGGGCTAACTTGAAAACTGTGGACAATATTGCGCTAACGAGCAAAAGTTTCCAGACGGACATCTCTAGTATGATACACTTTCGTAGAAAAACATGACCCATATTCATAAATATCAAACCCAACAATGACAGTAAAGAGATTCCAGAGTTACCAAAGCATGAACATTCATCTTCCAATACCAATGTGAAGAAACAAATTTCACTCCTGACTTGAGACAGGCAGTCACCAACAATTGGCAACCGGTGGTTTCAAACTGGTCCTTTCAACCTTTGAAATATTCTTAATTAAATACAGACTATAGTGTTCCCAATATGTATAGGCCCAACCACTCAATTTATCACTTCTGCCAAAAATACAAAGAGAATTGGTAGGCCTATCACTTTTACAGTTCTTCTGACAAGTTCGTCAGCTGAGTTTATAGCAAAAGTAGAAAGTAGGCCGATATCCTTTTTATGATATCTATAAATATGAAACATTATCTAATTAATAAGTTACGTGATTATATCACTGTTATAGAGTATCAAATGCAAAGGAGCATACTTCTACAAGACCCTTGCTATACAATAATGATGCTAGCAGCATACTTTTAAATCAATTTTTATGAACATATTTGGACTGTATTTGAATTATGGAAAATGTACTTATCAAGTAGCTATTTATTAGATTGCATCCAGGTAGAGGGCTCTCATAACTAATTAATGAGGATGGCAGACCGTATTATGTGGAGACCTTGCTCCATGAGCAGGTGGCATGCCACCCAGCATGGCATGCGACAGTGCCCCAGCATGTGATGCACTCCATACATTGTGTGGAGACCTTTCCTGGGAGCAGGGGATTTTCTCCACCAACAACAATCCCTTGTGAGAGAAAAATAGTAACTCACTCTCAGCTATGTAAGATTCTCTATTTAAAGACGTTCGGTACACCGCGTTATGCGCAACCATTTATGGTCCAATGCCTCCATGCAGTTAGAGCTGGTATTTGTCGATACCTGCACTAGCTGCTGTTCGCTTTTCCTATTTTGCACAGTTCCGTTTGAGAAATATGGATTGTTTACGAAGAGTGAAAAGGAAAAAGAATGGGCGGTTTGTTAACAAGTGCCAAAACAAAGGACTAAATGCTTTAAAACAAGGCAGAATACGTCGAAATACGGCAGTGGTAAACCAAAACGCATGTACACAATCAGCGAACGCTGACCAAGCCACCGTCGAAAGTGCCACGCCCACTTCCCCAATGCCACATGCACATGTAAACACGGACAGTTATAACTGGGACGAAGGTCGTAGAATAGTGGAACTAAGTGTACTAGCCGATAATCTTGTATGCGAGGAATGTAAAAAAAAAAAAAAAAAGACCCTAAAAATACAGAATCAGAAAAACGATATGGCTTGGCCAGTGTACTTTACATTTCTTGTGAATGTGGTACGATAAACGCTGTCCCAACTTGGGGGGGGGGGGGGGGGACCGCAGTAATTCCCCAGCGTCAAAAGGTGGCACAGGCATATTTGACAATGTGCTGCCTGTGTTACTATTCGACAATGTATTAAGGCAACTATAATTTTGATATTCCTATTTTTACCTCTTTTTCCACATTGCTGTATTGCACTATGGAGAGAATCTTACAATGTTTGCCTCTTCTCAGTAAAACTATGAAAGTATATATTATGACTGGAATATAAAATTAACGACTTACTGCCGTTTATTTAACCTACATACATGTATATTGATATGGTATCGAAGTTAGACAATGAATGGATACCTTGTACCTATGAACTTAGAACAAATTCAGTCAACATGCATGAATTCTTTGTACAATTGCGGAAAAAATAGCACCGTATGATATCTTTTTTTGTTAATCAATGAAATCAGTGCATATTTTGGAAACCCCCTACAATTTTTCAGGGATTTGTAAATATTTTTTCTACTTCAAACTTGAAAAATAATGTGAGCACTTATACATTTTTGCAAGACGAGATGAATTTAAAGTCACATTCCAGCATGTTTTGTTCACATATTTGTTATTAAAAGGCTTTATATATATTGCTTACATTCATATTGAGTTATTTTATGCATATCTTTGCATCCTTAATTTATTTTTTTGCTTTTACCCGCATATATAATGTTTGCTATAAAATTTCTGTAGTCCTTATATGTAGCGCCACCTAGCGACAAAAGTAGCACCGTGACATGCCAATTTTTTGCTTGCATTTTGTTTCAAATGCCAATATCTTGGTTCACACCAAAAACCAGAGATTTCTAAATTCTTTTGACCAGTGTACCGAACGTCTTTAATCAGTCACTGCTGCAATGAACTTTTCATAGGATTAAGCCACCTGATAGAAAACGTCGGTTTGCTGTAACATCATGATGTAGATTTGGGGTTGGTTGGTAGAGAAAAAATTGTTTTGGTCAAAAATTCCCCAAATGAAGAAACATTTATTTTTCTCATTAAAAATAGATATTTGGCTTGGCAGTAAATTGATTGGGTCAGTAGGATAACAGCAAGCACAACATTTTTTACCCCTTGGCCTTAATAGGGTCTTGTGATAGCCTACATCCATGTGTGTATATCCATGCGTCAACATTTCTTGCAATGCAATATCTCAAGAACCCAGTGTGCAATGATTTCATACAAGTGTGCCTCAAAATGAACAATGTCTGTATATGTTTTGTGACCACAGAGCGGCCAGGTATGACAAACATTGTGTTTGACTCGTTTTATTTATCAAACAAACATAGGCAGGACTGTCCAAAGTTTCTAAACCTTGTAACATCACCATCGTCATCTGTCTTTCTTTTTTTTTTTTTTTTTAACTTAAAGTTTTCAAGACCAATGTTGTGAAACCACGGTGTTCGGCAGCCATAACATTGTCCTTGACCTGACCCACACAGGCTACATTACCTGATTACATCAGCCCATAGCAATGATGCATAACAAGACACTTACCAATAATATTTTAATTTTTTTTTAGCCTCCTAACCACCATGGCTACTTGCTTTAGTCGTTTAGCTCACTTACCAATAATAACCCAACATTTCAACCTTTGTAACATAAGAAACAAGTTATAATGTTAAATAAATCAACACTTACCTCTTTACTCAAAGAAAAATCACTCATACTAAGAGCACCATAAGCACTGGTTGTTCACCGCTGCTGACAAAAATATTTTAAAGATACTCTAAATGCATATGGGTTTCTGTCAAAGTGTCAGGTGCTAAATGTTACAGGGGATCGATCAGCTGATTAGATCTTGAGGTCACTTTTCACCAATTTAGTGGTCACTATGATTTATTTATTACCCATTCAGCTTTTGTTACAGCAAGGTGTTTCTGGTTGCTGAGTACAGTTTAACTAAAATAACATCCCAGCCTAAATTGGTACATCTTGTTTAAGGCAGTGACTTGGTTTTCAGTGAAGATGTCCAAATCAACTGAGTACTGGAACAGTCCTGATCATGTACTAAAATTACATGAACAGGCCTATACCAGACTAAAATTCACTTGTTTTCAACAGCAAAACTGTCTATGTACAGTGGGACCTGTGTTTTAACATTTTCTGGTTGAATATAATTTGGGTGACCTGGACCTTTTAGAATTAGTGCTGATACATTAAAAGCCATTAGGCCTTGTTTATTCATTCATTTATTCATTTTTCTAAAAAAGAAAAAAATGTTTGTAGCTCAAAGTTTAACTTTTACTTACTGATGAAAGGAAAACTACAATAACACCATGTTATATACAAGCAAAGACATGGACTTGAATTAACATGCAAGTAATACTTAATATGAAAGGTCAGAATTAGCTCTGCTGTGTATATTTGCCCCAATACACAACTGAATACACAAATATTTGGAGGGCTGAGCTGTGTATTTCCATTAGTTTGCATGTTAAAGCAACCTTAATAAACTAGTCAGTTTTGTAGCTGTTGTTCTATGATTTTTGTGAGGCATTTAGTTACAACATTTAAATTAACTGTCTGAAATTTTGTGTTTCTATGTGCAGTAGTTTTCAAGTTACTAAGTTGCAAATTACAATGTAAAGCAATGGGAATACACAACCCTAGCCCTCCACTGACTGCAGTGCCCTCTTTTGGGCAGTTCTTGAACCTTCTGTTCTTGCCCCTACCTATTGCACTCTGCAGGGATGCGCAGTCTCCCTTTCTCCTCTTTAATAACCCCTGGCAAATGTCATCAAAATATGCTTCCATGATCTTTATATCATTTGACATGACTGTCCATCAGATTTACCTAAACTACGAGCAAGATCAGATTTATCAGAAAACAGATCGCCTGTATCATTTAGATACCTGCAAACATGTGCATGTCATCATAGATATTGCTAAGTAAATGCTACATGCTTGTCCATCCTACCAATGGGAGATGCACATGTATAACACCACACGCTGAACATTTAGAACATTTCCAGCCCCCTCACTGACTGTGATGTATCATGTATGGACCTTGATTTCCAGTATCGGCCAAAAGGTCTGCTTGTCATTCTTGGCACTTAACATGGGCAATGTCAAGTATGGTACCAATACAAGAGTACTTATATATGTGCAAACCTCTATCAGATATATATATATATATATATATATATATATATATATATATATATATATATATATATATATATATATATATATATATATATATATATATATATATATATATACATACATATATATGCATGTACATGTATAACACTTAGCAAAACACTGCTAGGGATCACCAAACTGCGCACCCTCAAGATTGGAGGTCTGTCATAGGAAGTATTTAAATAACACAAAAAGTACACAGCAAAATATCTTGAACAAGTATTGTTTTCCAGGCCTGGAGTCTCTCATTGGAGTGGTTTCTCAAGACAGACCACTGTACAGCAAGGTATAACAACTAGGTAGACCTGGCTAAGGATTCAACATTCACCTGAGCCTGGTGCAGCTACTGCGCTGCCTAGATATTATAAGACATGCATGCACTGCATGTCTACACAGACAAGAAAGAGGCCTCACAGTTCCCAAAGATCAAACACTGGACCCAAAGAACAGTGCATGCATATATCTGCTTTTTTGCCCCCTTCAAACTATGCTGTTGTTTGTTTGTTTGTTTTTTAAGTTTTGTCAGTTGTCAAACGAAGTTGTACTTCTTTTTATGACAGACTTAGTGTTTTTTAAACCTTCCCCAGATCACTAAAAAGATAAGTAAACATGGAGGAAGTGAGACAGTACACTTACTTCAAACCTTCCTTGTCAGCCTACAAATATTAGCATTAACATGCATGCAGGGTTGTCCCCAGGAAAAATTCAAGCTTTGCCTTTTTACCCACTTTTGGAGGGGTTGAGTTGTGCCCCGCTGCTCTTATTGTGGCAATCAGGACTAAAAGCCACATGTTTAATCTACTGAATATAGCTTTATGTGCAGCTTTTTAAGCTTGATGATCATATCAAAAGCTTTATAAGATTTTTTTTCTCAAGCTTTAAAGGGGCTGATAAGTATACAGCTTCAGGTACAACCCTGTTGCATGGCAGTGCAACTTTGTGCATTGTCAATTGCTCTCAATTGCTTTTAAGCAGCAAAACTTCTAACCCAGGCTCTGTTCTGTTATGAACAACAGGGCATGTCAGATACACAATTCCACATGGTGGCAGCACCTGCTTCTTGTGTAGGATGTCATTTTCAACCAGTGAGTTAAGCAGGTGTTCTTTGCCCTACTCCTCCCTCCCCCCCCCCCCTCCCATGCCTCCACCTGAAATAATTGGATGCCAGGAGGAAGTTACCTATGGTGCCACCTATAGGTGACATCCTTCATTTGCCAGGAGACTGTCACAGCTTTAACCTGTGGTCCCTGAGTCAACAGCTTTCCTCAGCACACTCTGGCTGTATATACCCAGAGTGCAACAAGGGCAGTTACTGTCTGATGGTATGTTACTCGTAATGACAAAAATGAAGCAGGTCACTTTTGCAATATCAGATCCTTGCTGGTAATTTTTAATGGCAAAAAGTTACATACATGTACCAAATTATAGGCTTACACTCTTCAATGGGTGCTGCACCTGGTGTGCTTATGAATGCACCCCATATATGCATAGTATTACATGTATGTTGAAAATTATGCAAAATATGCTAAATGCACATGTGTATTATTGATGCTCTGATGCTCCGACACTTACCTACACACCATTTAATGTGCTACAAAATCCTATGGTTTAAATATATCTTACACTACAGGAAAAGCAATTCCCCTCTTGCAGATTCTTTGAAATATATGCTCAACAAATATTTGCAGAGTCTTTAACACCATACCTAGGGCCTGTATTTTTCCGTTTCAAAAAACTAGAAATTCCGTTTCACCAGCCAGAAATTTCCAAATTCCCTTTTAGTAGTTTTTTTTTGCATGTAAAACACATTAAGGCAAAACAGCAAACTCCGTTTCAGAGGTGACAAAAATTCATTATTCCATTCTGTTTCCCTTAAAAACAGAAAAATACAGGCCCTACATACCCCTTTCCCCTTTACCAAGGGAGAAAGAGTTACATGCTCTGTTGGCATACTGATCAGCTGGGGCAAAGACACTGTGAAGACAAGAGTGTGGATAAACTTTTAAATATTTGGAAGGAAAATATTATTCATAATGTTGGTTTCAGCATGGCAAAAATATACAGTAAAACCTCTCAAACCAAACACCTCCATATACCAAACACCTGTCTATAATGAACACCATTTCTCAGTCACAAATATATACTTCCAATGTAAGCAAACCTCCCTATACTGAACACCTCACTATACCGAACACTTTTTTTCCGATACCAAGGGTGTTCGGTATAGGGAGGTTTTACTGTATATAAGTCTTATCCTGGGAACTTCAAAGGTGAAGTAAAGTGTTCATGACACATTCCTTATATTCCCTCGTGCCTATCTATGCTAATTAATTGGATAAGGAGAGCCATTTTCTCAATTTGGGACCTCACAGTTGCTGTGACACATCTTGTACACACATAAAATGCTTTGTTCAGTTGTACTCTGGCCTTACATGTATGTGCCTCATTAATTTAATTGTTCATCTTTAGGATCTTATGCAGTGATAGGTGAGTCCCACAGGGAATTAAATTGATTGTACATTACATACAGAGTTCTTGTTCTGAGTTTTAAAGGACTGTCACCAGCATGATTCAAGGTACTGTTGATGCTGCATTCCATTGCGAGCAAATGTAATGCAAATGTAGTTGATCAGAATTGTCTCTATTATAAATTAACTTCCTTCATGCAGATAGCCAATTTCGCTTTTGCCTATAGATGTCAAAATACATCCTGAGTGACAGTAACAGTAGCAACTGCACAGAACATCCAACTTACTGTGTATGTGGCAATATTTATGTTTACAGTCAAGTTATGCAGTACATAAACTCTTCATATAGTGTTTCAACATGTGTACTTTCCAGCAAGAGTCCAGTTTACTGGCATTTAGCTTTACTGAGCACTGCCCAGCCAACACTGGTTCAAAAGTTGCATGATTGATCTGATTTGGATGGCAAGGAGGTCCAGGCTGAGGCTGTGAGGCAGCGCTGTCTGGTTCATTTCAACAGCTGTTTATTGTAAGCAGACACTATATGCACTGATAACCATAGATAACCTGCTTTCTTCGTCAAGGGGTTACCTTTTTTTTTCATTTTCTTATTTACTTTAGTTTTTTTGCCATTCTGGCAGCCTACTAAAACTGTGTGCACTTTGCTGGAAAAAAAAAAATTTATATATACATATACATACAGTGGTACCTGCTGTATGCAACCACTACCATGAGCAGTCCATTGCTTTTTGTGGTCACCAGGCTCAGACATAGAAGTCAATTTCTTTGTATTTTTACCTGTGGTGACAGGTCACCTGCTCTATGTGGCCACTTTTTCTTGACAGAAGGGGTGGCCACATACAGCAGGTACCACTATATATATATATATATATATATATATATATCATTTCTTTGTGTTTTTACCTGTGATGACAGGTCACCTGCTCTATGTGGCCACTTTTTCTTGGCAGAAGGGGTGGCCACATACAGCAGGTACCACTGTATATATGTATATCTGGCTTGCTCTGAAAAAGCATGCCATCATTTTTAAGATGGTATATGGATGGGCTGCCAGCTCAGGTTACATTTCTGAGTGACCCTATTAATATCTTCCCCGATGGTCTTCTCTATGGGAACACTTTCAGGCTCACTCTCATTTTCTGATCTATTTTCCTTTTTGTCATCTTGAAGTTGTTAAAATATTAATCTGTATTTTATGTTCCTGTCCCCAGAGCACTTATTGATCTCACCCCCCCCCCACCCCCAACGACATGAAATGACAACATTTCAGCTATGTGCATTGTCCCAAGGACAAGTTCTTCAACACTTTTCTCTGAATTGGACTCTTATTTGCCCAAGCATAGCTCTCAACTCTCCCGTTTTCACCAGGAGACTCCTGTTTCAGAGACTCAAAAATGTTTTACAATGACACGGATTTTGAGGTGAAATGGACTATTATCTTCGATTTAATTTATGCACTTTTTACAAGAACCTCCTGGTCACGTATCTTTTGGGGTTGACACCTATGGCAGTATACATGTATGTGGGTGGTTCACCTTGAGGTTCCCATCATTAAGCGCTGTTTGCCTTGTATAACACAGTCCTGCTCTGTATGCATACCATGCAGTGCCATGAACAAACCCCACCATGCTGTTCATACAACCAACCTCTGTGCTTCACGGACTAGCTGGACAAAATCAAGCTGACCTTTTCTTGGCTTGAACGCTTAGCACTTAAGGACAGGTAAGACACCAAAAATAAATCCTACTTTAGTCAATCCTAGCTCAAAATGTATTTGCGTTAGGATAACATATCATATATGTGTGTAATCATCATACTCCAAAGAATTTATATGTCCTGTATTTGGGTGTCTGTGATGTTAATTGTTGAATAAACAATTGAAAGTTGACCGCAAAGCATCCACCCCATAAATGTCGATATAAGTCACTAATTATTTGTGATAAAATCATAATTACACTTGCATCTTAATCCTGACATATTGGTAACAAAAAACTAACCTGTGATTTTTAATGTTTGGTTTCGTTTTTCTGTTATCCATCCTCAAAGTTTGACGTTTCAACTTTCCCTTTGATTTTCAGAATGTTCATTTTCTTCATTTCATAGAAAAAGAACAAAGCAAAATTTAGAAAACCGCTGAATTGTTTTTGCAGTTCAGGCATTACAGAATCCAAAGCCATTAACCGGATTAAAATTTCGCCCAGCCGTTTTCTTGGAATAACCATTGTTAGGTGGGGTTCTCGTCCTATTATCCTTTCTGAGAAAACAAGCTTCAAAGGCCTTTGATGTTGATCATTTTCCTCTGAAACAATACCATTTGCTCAAGTTGAGCTGATATTTGTACAAAACGTAGTAAACATCATCTCTTAACATTTGGGGAGGTTGTCAATCAATTCTTGGCCAATCACATGAATAAATAATGAGCCTTTGAAGTACGGAAAACATTACTCAGCGATCTGTCAAATGGCGACAGGGACAGTGTGGTTTCAAAGTGTGACGTCATGGAGGCAGCCCTTCAGGCCCCATGACCTCAAGCCTGGCAACGAAAGTTGTGTTGCCTTGCTTCGGTGGGGCGGCCTGCAGCCGCTCGTGGTCAGTGCACAGATGGCGGGTTTGGTCTTCCACCCCGTACCTCTTCATCCCGTTTTAAGGGATAGTATTTTATTGTATTTACTCCTATCTGTATACTTTATATAGTTAGCTTGTTAGACTTGTCTGTACACTTTACTTAGTTAGCTTGTCATAATTTTGTAGTTATTTTCTCACTGAGTTTCATTTCTCTTTCCAACCTGAGTTTTGTAACGCTATTTTGTGTGTTTTCTCTGCTGTTCATGTTTATGCTTATTTCGATGTGATTATTTGTACTTTTATTTCCTCATCCCTGGGTTTCGATAAAATATTAATATGTACGTGGGTATTGTTGATTAAAGTGCCAGTTTTTCTCCCCGCCTGTCTTTGGTGTGCAGTACCACTGGGGTAATCCATCGTGGCACGGCCTTTGAAGTTTGAAGGGACATTGTCTGACGATTTCTGCTCATCTTGAACATTTAAAATCTCCCTTCATTAGAACGCAAAACAAGCAAGAGAACTATAAAGTAAACAACTAAGGCTATGATATGTTAGCATGTTTGCATCTTTTCCCTGCCCACAAACATACTGTCAGCTTGCCGCCTTATTTAGCATTGCCGCCCTGATACCACTCTCCTTTTGCCATGGGCTGTTGCTACCTGCAGCCATGTAACAGGCTGTTAAGTATGATTGATGGGTGGCATTGTTCCGTTTGGCGGCTGAAAACCAAAAGAATGACACATGGACTTTCGGATGTCCACATGCCTGTGTGGTTTTTGGCGTTTTTCTCATATCTCTACTTTAGTTAAAAGCTTGAAATTTTGACAACTAATAGAAAGGACATTCATCTTGTAAAAACTGTTAAAATCTCAAAATCGGCCATGCAAAGGTTTTTGGTGTCTTAACTGTCCTTAACCTACACCAATTAAAGCTGTTGACTTGGTTTAAATTCAAGGGGAAGGGGTTGATTAACATATTTGTTTAGTCTGGATAGCCCAATAGTACATCAAGCGGACTAATATATGAGTTCTCCAGAACATGGAGACACACATTAGGTACATGCAAGACACACAGGACAATACAAATGTTACCAATGCATAATATAAGTGAAAACTCTGTACTGTACGAATATCAAAATTACTTATAGGATACAAGTTAAACCAGTTTGAAGTTGAGTTCAATATTTACCCAATCAAGAAAAAAGTGTGATACAAATAAATTTGCATAGTCCAACTGATGATCATTACAGCAAACGGAAATATTTAGTCCTTAAAGCGCCTGGTATCAATAATGTACCACCGGAGTGCATCACAGATCAGGATAATTAGGCAGTTAGAAAGCTTGCTCCTGCCATGGAAAAATATTTCAACTAACCTATCACTACCAATATGGATTATAAGATGCGGGCTAACCCCCAGAGCAATCAAAGGAATAACAGTATTAAGTAATTTGTTTCTCTGAACAATGTTAGGGCCTGTATTTTTCCGATTGAAAATGAGTGTTTTTCCGTTTTGGGAAACTACAGATTCCGTTTCACTAATTCTAGGGCTCGATTTTAGCACTGGTCAATAAAAAAGGAAAAACAGTTGATCTTATCGCCTCTGGAAAATGTTGATCCATCGACGAACGGCAAAGTGACTCCATATTGTTTACTATGTACGTTGACAGCCTCCACCTACAGACGGCGCTATTATCATTGTACCTCTGTTGCGCGTTATATCTATATGCCATGCAAATGAATGGATATGGTAGTAATGGGGTCTATAGCACAGGTGTCCGGCCTGTCGTTAAATTTGCTCCACGTGGTATCGATAACGCAGCCGACTCGTCAAATTTGGATCCAAGTCCGTGTGTCTTGCTTTATGCAATGACATATGTGGTGATTTTGAATTATTTGACAGGCAAAATTCACAAATTCCGCTTAATTTCCGTGGCACTTGCCGATTTCTGTTCCAAATCATAAATTCCGTTTGAGATCATAGATTCCGTAAATTCCGTCCGTTTTCCGCGATCGCGGAAAAGTACTGGCCCTACAATGTAATAGGGACAAAAGAGAAGAAAATGCTTGAAGTCTTCAGTGGGATAAAAACAAGCACAGGATGGGTCGGGAAGGATATTATCTTTGTGCAGGTCAGAGTTGAGTCTAGAGAATCCTAGGCATAATTGCGTGTGGCAGATATTAGCAAATCTGTCAGGAAGGAGATAGAACTCAGGAACATTTGTCTGTGGCTAAGAGAGTAGTTTTAAGTTTTGATTTAAATATATGTAGGGTAAGCGAATCTCTAATGTCGGATGGTAGGTTATTCAACTGTTTGACAGCATCTGGTAGAAATGAGTTACACAGACTCGATGTTCTACATCTGACAGGGCGCACTGACACTGAATGTCAGTTAAACATGAGAAAGGCCAAGTCTTAATTAAAGGGGGAAAAGGTTAAACATGAAAAACTGTGAAATTAAACTTGATCGGGTTTTCCATTATTCTCTGACATTACAGCCAAAATAAACCCAACACAAAACATTTTCTCACCTGTTCAGAATGGAAATATTCTGATGCAAGACTGTGCATCTGAGTCAGGTTTCCTGCAGTACAGAGTTACTTCATTGGTGGTCAAGATCAGCAGAACACAAGTTATGCTAGTTCTAAGCATCAAATATAAGGTCTGTCCTGGAGGGTGCCATCTTTGCATGGGTGATGATGTAGCAACCTCTAAAAGCTTGTTTTAAAATTAACCTCTGTGAACTACATTTAAAATACATATAATAACAAATCACAAAATTGTAAGAGTAAACACCTAACACCACATACAATCAATCATACAATTTTAAACATTGAAATTTTGGGTACTCAGTTGGAATATTAACACTTTGCCTGTGAGGACACTATAGATGTTGTCAGTGTTGTATTGTGGGATTGTTATTTGGTCAAGATGGTGACCCCAGCATTCTGGCAAAAATATAAGAAAATTGTACTTTGTTTGATCACAGCTAATGTTCTACTCCTCTGACTTTTGCATTATGTTTACACCATAATATTGGTGGTAAACTACAGACCTAAATCAGCAAATTCAAATTATGAAATTTCACAAACACCATTTAATGCATACAGTTGTCACAAAACACAGATGAATTTATTCTACAAAAATTCCAGTTCAACAACTTTTTATAATTGAAATGCCATACAACATCTGGATGCTAGAAATCTAAACTGGTTTATGAATTGTGCTCTGGCCAGGGTCATATCATTGCACTTCCTGAACATTTAGTTCTCACCTGTCCTATCAGACGGTGCACCCACATGACCACCAATGAAGTAACTCTGTACTGCAGGAAACCTGACTCAGCTAACTTTATTCAAAAGGAGCTATGACATGCTCAAAATACAGTATTTTCACAATTTTGGACTATCTTCTTTAAGATGCACAACCAGCCAATCCTATCTGTGGCCTACAACCTATTCATGATTTTAGTGGGCTCGATAACAAATTAACCCTTTTCCCCTTGAATTAAGACTGAGTCAACAGCTTTCCTTAGCATGGGTTGGGCACTAAGCGCCCAACCCATGCCAAAGAAAGCTGTTGACCTGGGGCATGTGATCTTGATAAGTCTCATGTACATTTCTCAGTCAAATTGTTTTTCATAACTGTTGAAATTAGTTGAAAACACTGAAGCAGACGACATTTGACCACCAGCCGGTTTGAGGGGGAAAGGGTTAAGCTTCTTGTTAGGTTTACTTTGGCAATGTCAACCAACAAACATCCCAGCAATGAAATGGGTATGAAAATATATAAATTATCAAAATATGGATCTCTATCCATCAATCTTGTTTATTAAGTTGCATACTACAAGTGTGCACATTTTATTGCAGATAAACTTTTCAGAACAGCTTGCATCCACATGGTTATTCTCTTTCGCAATATAAATGACAGCATAAAAATCAAATATTTATACCCACTGGTGACAATCTGAATGTCGTTGATCGGCAACACAATGTAGCAAGTGCTCATCACAAGCTCAGAACTGTCAATCTGATCAGAATATTTCCACCACATAAAACATGTTTTGAACAGAAACAGCACCATGCTGGGTCAAAAACAGCCAAACACCAACAGGCTGGCAGATAGTATCCTACAGGGTGCTAAAAGCAATCTGTAGATTCATCTGATGGATCACAGAAGCCATCTGACTTCTCCTTCCACTCCAGAAGCAGGGAAGCCTCTCAGGACTCCTGGCCTGGCAATTTCTTTTCTATCTTCTGGAACAGAGAACGATGAGAAGTGGATGAATACTGGAATAATGCTCAGAGTAGTCTTTGCATTTTTGTCAGAAAGCCATGTGGTAGAAAATACTCAAATGACTGAACAGACCAAGAATCTGTTTTATATTCTGACTGTGTTAATGTCTCTTGACTGGAACTCAGAGTCCACTGAAGGAACAGATTGACGCAAGCCACTGATACATCCCAGCCAACACCTGTTCTGCGATACCAGCATGGAGGATCACTCTCCGGTCCGACCAGCTGAACAGCTACATGTAGTTAACCTGAAAGGCTCCTGGCGACTTCTTCAGTGTGCTCTATCAAAATTTAGGAGTCCTACCAGACATGGGAGAAATTGAAACAGTGAGTGGAATGGCCACAAAAATGTTACACCACCTGCCTGCCTAGGGGAGCCCCTTCATCTGTCTCTGAAAAATTGGTGGCTGAACCAGTTTCACCAGTTTAAAAGGTCTAGACCATGTAAAAACAGAAGTCTTAGCCACCATCCTCTTTATATTGAATCTCATCGTCCATTCAGGGCAGTGAGAACAAGGGGAACAGCAACAAATAGCTCTACCTGGCCAGTGGATATTCACACCACTAGAGCTTTCTTCAGACCAGCAAGATGGCCCCACACTAACAGAGAAAGCATGCACCTCTGAACAGAGATTTTCTCATTGTGCCTGTGTTTGATGTCTCTGTTTACAAGATAGACACAAAGCCCCCAGTGACATGGGTCCTCAGAGAGAGTTTAAACCACAGCCTCAGGAAACGAAAACAGCAGTCACTGCCAGGATAGATCCTGGGCCAGCACACACCACCACACAATTTAGCCATTGAGTGGAAAAATTATAGCACGAAAGCCACTGCAAACTTGCCTAATGTAGCTAAGAAGTTCCATGACATGAATAGGCCTAAAGGAGACCCATGCATGGCTAGTTACTACCAGGGGCATGGGCAAACCTGTATGCCAGGCAGCTGCTGCAGACACTCCAGAAACATTATGCAACAGATGAAAACTGAGCATAGGCACTTGCCATGCCATCTATGCTCGATCTCTCATGAAGCACATGAGGTACCAATGTACAAGGTAGGAAACACGTATTACATGTAAACAAAATTTTCTGCCAGGTCATCACTGAAAAGTCATGCTGTGTATGCATGCAGAACCTTGAAAAATTTTGTGCACATTTTTTTAACATTAGGGTCGAAACACCTTTCCACTGTTGACCTATCTTGTTTCCACAATTAAGCAAACAGGATACTTGCAGGGCTCGACAATTTTTTAAAAAATCACTTGTCCGCAGGGCAAGTAAATTTCAAAATCCACTTGCCCGCATACAAAATCCACTTGTCCTGATAAAACTTCTATAAACATCCTTTTTTTCAAACACAATGCTAAGGCCTACACAAACCATTTACCCTAAAATATATTTGCCACTTATTGTCGCTTGCAAACTCGCACAAAAATGTCAAATTTTACAACGATTCAAGCTGCAACTGTTTGACAGTGAAACTGGCAAAACATTCAAAATACAAATTAAAAAAGTAAGCTATTTGCATGGGGTGACTAACGATGAAAAATACATTGTAATTTCTGGGACGATAGGAGTCCGTATCCCGGTTAAACTTAAATAACAAATTAGACGAGGGCAAGGCCAAAAATGACGGTTGTCCTCCTGAAAAACGCCTGACCAGTTTCAACACTGCTGTGTCTCATCAGAGGCTGGTGTAACGGCCGTGCCTACATGCTTTATATGGTTGGGTGTAACATACACGTAACTAGGGTCCAGGTGTATGTTTCACGTGTACGGTCTTGCACGTGTGACGTGACAACGGCCTTAACTGACACTCTTGTCATGTTTAACCCTGTTTGCAATGTACTGTGGGTATACCTGGGTGTCACAGCTGTGGTACTCATTATACCCTCACGACCTGTGGTCATCTTAGGAGATGTATTGGGGCAGTGGTGTGTATAGCAGCCTCCACCCTCGATAAAGATTTTTTCATGGCTCGTTGGCTTATGAAACTAATGTATCATAAGTGTGTAACAGTGGTGTTAGTAGGCAGATGAACTTGGAGGTAAAAATTTAGCATATGACTGAACAAGGAGTTCATCTGCCCATAACATTGAGACCAAAAGGTTCTGTCGTGCACAGTTGATGGATCCAGTGTGTTTCCGTTGCAAGTCTGAGTTTCAGTGTTTTACTCAGAGTTGGGGGTGTGCGTATGTATTCTAGGATTTGAATAGTGAGTTCTGAGGAACCATGGTTGGGCAGAGCAAAGTGTCTCCCCAGGGGTTGTGTGTGGTCTTTCCTATAAATGTAATAGAAATGTTCCCGCATTCTATCCATGAGGGTTCTCCCACATATTGTTTCTCGCACACCTTACATGTGAGGAGGTAAACTAAATTGTTGTGTTTGCAGGAGCCTCCCCTAGGGGTTGTGTATGAACGCCCAGTCTGTGTACTTGTGGCAGTGCCCCCTGTGTCCATTTTGGGGCAGTACCTGCCCTTAAATAACGATTAAAATAGTTGCATTGGTTTCAGGATCCTTTCTCGCTGCCTCTGATGCCGCTGCCGAACAAAATCGTGCTAAATCAAGGTGCCCTTCAAGTCATAGCGCAGAAACCCCACCCAAAAATATTGACCTCGATATGGCATGCTTGTCACTTAGAAAACAAATGCAAATTATAAACAAGCACATCTGTGTGACGACCTCCACTTGACCTGAGTCATGGCCAGGTTACAAAAGTTATCCATTCTTGTCCCAAGCACCACCTACCTGTCAATACTTATAGACAGCTAGTAAACAGATGGCATGGCCAGTTCACATGGAACAACCATTGATCACAGTTTACTGTTGCAATCCAGAAGAACCAGGACCGGATTGGCACCATGCTCACAAAATAGGCCAGGTGGTGGAATGACCCATCTGGCTACCTTGACCCCAGCCTGCTCTGACCTCCCACAACTTCCCACACCCCAATGGGGGGTAGAACAAGACTGAAACAGCTCTGACAGCTGGAAGGCAAGACTGACTAAAGCAGAATGCCAAACACATCCCACCAGTCACGTTTGAGATGCCTACTTGGGGGGGGGGGGGGGGGGGATTGACAGAAAGCAAGCACCATATTAGCACATTTGGTCATTTAAGCATCAAAACTTCTGCAAACAATTTGGCTGAGAACTACTCCAGTGAGGCTCTTGCTAGCTACCCAAAAAAATCTCTGCGCATGATTCGAGAAAAATCTGACGAATGATACAAAACGAACCCTTAGGGAAAATATCCATATTAAAAGTGAACCAAGTTTGTTAATCCTACTGGGCAACTCAAAATGCATCAACCACAAATAAAAGATATGTGTTACTGAAGCATTGTGGAAACCTGCATGCATACTAGCTGCGGTCACCACTCCTTTAGAGGATGCTTTTACACAGAGACTGCCAACAAGTGACCTTGACCCATTTTTGCCATCCCATGGCACATGCAACTGCTTCCTCTGTGACTAGTATGTTTGATGCTAGCTGGTAGAGTGTTTCATCAGGGTATGTTTTTGTGCTTTCAATACAAGTAAACTCCATTAAAATTAAAACAAAATCACAGATTCCTATATATATATACCCCTCCCCCCTCCATTGTATCATTCTGACACAGATACTGAACCTAGTGACCTACTTTTGGTGCATGACATACTCTTAAGTTCAGATACACATGTGTGTTAAGTTTCATGATTCTAAGCCACAGGACAACAGGGTTACAGCTTGGGCACACCCATTTTTGTCAGGCGGAGCACTCGCACAATAATAGGACCAGATTAGGAAAGGTGCTTCAATAAAATACAATTTTATCAATTACCCAGGGATCCAAATTGATATGGTTTTGCCACTTATCATCCTGGGCAGACACCAGAAGTAATACAGTACACAGTGCTCATGTACTTTGTAAGTTCTCTGCCACAAGTAAGTCAGGTGAACCATTACTCATCATTTCCCTGTACATGACCCAGGTTGACAAGCATTTCATCACACGCTGCATTTGTACCTGAGTTGGTGGGTCCCTTAACCAACTGTTGGACTCCAGCCTTCATCCTCACCCTTACCTTATGAAACCTTTGCAATTTCTGCACCAAAATAGCTGTACTGATCCATTAATATGGCAACTCTGGGCAGAGCTGAGCTAAATCAAGGCGCCATACTTACTTGAGGAGACAGGCCTGATGTTTAGACTGAGTAGAACCATGCGCTTGTACAAGCACATTTATTAATTTGCCAGATGTATCCAAGAATAAAAAGATCTGAATCATAACACAAACTGGTTGAAAGACTCAATTTGATAGCCAAATAGCACCAAAAATAAGCCCTGGCTAGAATATTATTTCGGAGCCCAGGGAAGCTACATGTTTGGCCGAATTAAATGTTCCCATCATACCAACCTCCACCCCACCCCCAGCATACAGTTAAACCTGGGTTTGGCTACTTATGGGGATCTGTGAATTGTCTTTCAAAATAGGTGGTCTTCTAATAAGAGGAAACCACGGCACATGACCCTTTCAATTTGAGAAAACAATAAATGGTCCTTTAGGGCCTTGATTTTGCAGAAATATACATGCAAGATTGCTGAAAATCTATCTCCACCCTTGAATTTAACTGATTATGACCACGTTTGTTCTTTATGGAAGGAACCATTGAAATTTAAACATTTTCTGTATTTTAACCACCAAAATCTAGCTATAACTCTCAATCAACAACACGCTCTTACCCCCCCCCCCCATACACACACACTTCAAATTGAGACTAACTCACCAGCTTTCTCACACCAAGCAAAGCTGCTGTCAGAGTTATCTTATCTGGACAGATTTCATCCACAATTATCATTCAAATTTTTTTTTTTTTATTTCTGATTAAATACAAGTCATAAAAAAGATATCCAAGCAGGTGACTTTTGATCATTGGGTGGTTTTGGTCAGTTTAATCCTTTCCTGCTAATGTTGCCCAAAAGTGTCTGGATGGAAATTATCACCAGCCTTAACCTTTTTAACTTAAATTTTGTATTACTAGAAAACATTTTTGCTGAGATTTTTATGTAAGACCATTCATGGTGGCACATCCTAGGTCGATAGGTTTACTTGTTGCAGGTTGGGCCCATTGCTATTGACTCAGCTGTACTCTGAGTGGCAATGGATTAAGGGCAAAAGAATATGGTAGAGCAATAACTCTACGTTCTCTCATTGACCACCATGTGGCGCAGCGGACAGCTTTCATCCGGGCATTCAACAGCGGGTCAACCTGAGTAGCGTCGCATACTATGATGTGTTAACGCATGGCGCAAACTGAGCGTTTTTCTTGGTGAATGAAATAACCAAGTGTAACTCATAATCATGATAATGTTATCATTAATAAATACTTTTTGTAGAAAGTAATGCAATCAAGGAATCAACACAATACACATTGTTGTGGAGTTAATCACATTTGATTTTAATTTTAATTTAACTTTTAACGCTACCTGCCGACCCCCCCCCCACACACACACCTACACCCACATACAGTAACACTGTAAAACTTGGGAATTTATCTACAATAACATATTCTGATGAGGCTGTCTACTTGTCTTTATTTTTGACACAATGACAACACACCCGGCCAATAAAATACAATTGACTTTTTCATCTTAAAACGCGATGACCAATGTTGTTTAATACTACTCGATCCTCCATTATCGCGCGCGATGAACCGGGTCACATTAAATCCTTGCAACAGGAGTCTTAGGAAATCCTCATGCTGTTGAGTCCATATTATTTGCTATGTCGATAATTTGTTATATGTGATCATTGCATTATCTTAATAACTGTCGAAGAATATTCTTTATTATTGCATTTCTTTCCACCATTCACATAGTCGAGTGGCGCTACGCAGGAATGTAACAAGCAGAATGCGGTTCCCGGTCACCGCGGTTCAAATAGATTTTTCACTTTTTTAACACAACATACGAACAAATGCATTCATGCTCTGCTATAATACAATCTTATCTTTCGTGTGTGAAAAATTTATTAGCAGATATTACGTGAAAAGGAACATTTTTGGCACTTTGATTGCCGATACGTACAATGTTATCACAGTGTTTGCAAATCCGCCGACCAATGTTCACCCGCAGGCGAGTACCCGGATGAAAGCGATGACTCGCGCCGTGCAGTGGAGGTTTCTGGAAACTTAAGAAACTGCCCTTCCCTATTAATGGCTGTGGCTCACTAGAATTTTGTCAAACTTTGATGCCTGGGTTGACTACATGTTGTAGAACCACTGCTACATGATGATCATCAACACAAAGAATTAAAACAATTTATATATGGCTCCTGACTTCACTTGTTTTATGGAAATTTTAAATCAAAATTACTGTCTTCATGACTTCAAGCAAACTTCCATTTGAGCAGTATGCCTTTTTTTTTTTCCTGGTGCTGTGGCAGTATTCACAAAACATTTCCAGGTCTCAGCTTTTACACCCATGTAGTAAAAATTTATGAACACTGATAAATTGCTCAACATACAATCCCAAATGTCTGACAAAGTTTTCACCCAGGTTGCATTAATTATCTTGTAAACTATATAAACTAGTAAAATGTGGTTCTAGATTGACAAAATCTCCTGATTACTGAGCCACATGTCTGGTACATAGGCATGACAAATTCAAGAGATGACTGCCTCAAGATTTACCCAACTTTAATTTAACAGGTGAACCTGCCATATTATCTCTTACACATGTATAATTATTCAGTGTCTCTTTCCCCGTAACCCCCCCCCCCCCCCCCATCTTACACTGCCCAAAATCTGGCTGGTTGTCAAATCTTGTCTGCTTCAGCGTTTTTTAACAATTGCCACAGTAAGGAAAATCATTTGAATGAGAGTTGTAGATGAGAACAATATAAATTACATGCCCCCCCCCCACACACACACACACCAAAAAAAAAAAACCCAGCTTTTATTGGCACTGGCTGGGTGCCTGGAGCCCAATGAAAGTTGATGTCTCAGTTCTTCACTCATGTCTTTTCAAATGCCAGGAGTGAAGGGAAGAGTAAAGACATGTATAAGTCAAACGACAAGGAAGTACGCACATAAGTTGGCCTTTACACATTCATTTCCATCACTATGATTCATTTCAGAATATTAGTTATCATTCTACCACTTCCATGGCAAATGTACAATAGACATACTATACAGGTGACTGGAGAGCATATAAGGTGCTATTTTCTCCCTATATTTTGCACCATTTTCCACTTGTACTAAACTAACTAGTGTCTTGTACTTTTCCCCGTTTCTTAAACCTGCATAATTCCGACATCAAGGAGAAGTCAAATTACATCTACCTCTGTGCTATGTTGTACATGTGGTGTACACAAGCTTCACAAATGAATGAACAAAAAATTCTAAGTTCAGTTGGAAAGTTCCATGAAGGTTAGGCCCATCTTTTAAGTACTTGATAGTAATTTGATACTTCTGACCACAATTGCTACTGTACATCAAATTTGATACTTTTTGGCCAAAATTGATATTTTGTACAAAATTTGATAACCCTTGACCAGAAATTGCTACTTTCTTTTAAATTTGATACTTTTGACCAGAATTGCTGCTTTACATCAAATTCAATAATTCTGATCAAAATCAGGGCTTCAGTTTATATCAAAATTGATTCTTCTGACCTGAACACTTCTGAGCAGAGATGCTATACTTTGCATCAGATTTGATATTTCTAACCAGAATTGCTACTTTATATCAGATTTGATAATACAAAACCAGAACTGCAACTTTACATCAATTTTGATACCCTTTTAGCCGAATTGCTACTTTGTATCAAATTTGATGCCCTCAGATGAGAATTGTTGCCTCACATCAAATTTGATACTCTTTGACCAGAATTGCTACTTTACATCAAATTTCATATCCTTTGACTAGAATTGCTACTTTGTTATCACATTTGATACTCTTCATACTTGTTGGCTAGAATTTCTCTTTTACATTAAACCACTGGAACCCCCTACCCACAAAAGTATCAAGAGACTGCGACAGTCCTGTGCTTTTCAGATTAACATCACTACAACCGAAATGTCAACTTGTATTTGTTCTTGGGTCCTGTGACTTTGAAAATACGCAAAGTCAAAAACAATATCTGCTACACATACCCTTAGCATGATGCATCTGTGGCACCAATTTCATTATTCTATCTTTTATAGAGTTCTTGACATATATGCTGCTGCCCTCAGCTCCTACCCTCACTAATTCTATATATATATAGAGCTTTATTTATAGAGGGTAACTCAGTTAGTATAGCAGAATACTAATCTTCCCTGAGGCCCTCTAAAAGACAAATACAGTACAATACCCGTGGTACATTTTGTTATACAATAAAATATGGGCTTTAAGAGTATTTAAGATACAATGACAGTACATTTACTCATTATCACGTAATGAAATAATGTATCTTGTACAGTTCCTTTTAAATGACAACAACGTAGCAGATTTCGTTACTTCATTCGGTAGCCTATTCCAAGCTGTGGCTCCATCATAACTGAAAGTCAGTTTTTGATACCCAGTTTTGGGACGAGAAATGTAGAGTTTATCACAATTAGTTGATCTTAAATTCACAGAGTGTACATCTTTCACATAATGGAACATTTTTGAGAGATAGTCTGGTGCCATACCATTCAAAGCCTTGAACACAAGTAGAGATTTCCTGTAAAAAATTCTTTCCTCAATTGTCATCCAATGGAGCTTCTTAACTATCTTTGCATAACTCTGAAATTCATTCTATGTCCCCCTAGATGCCACCTTTGGTGGCAGGGAACAAAAATACAGCCAAGTGTTACATGATTTTTTTACACATTTTCATGCACATCCTATGTGTGCATAGTAGTAAATGCATGCTGTCATGCATCCAAATTGAAAACTACAAAATTGCTGTGACAGCTGACCTGATGTTTTGCTGCACAATCCACATTTAGAGAGAGAGAGAGACACACACACACACACACAGAGAGACAGAGGGAAGGAGAGAGAGAGAGAGAGAGAGAGAGAGAGAGAGAGAGAGAGAGAGAGAGAGAGAGAGAGAGAGAGAGAGAGAGAGAGAGAGAGAGAGAGAGAGAGAGAGAGAGAGAGAGAGAGAGAGAGATTTATTCTGCTTCCAAGAGTGTAGGAGTTTGACAATTTCCAGCCTCCTTGTTTTGCCTGCCAAATGACTGGCTACAGAGTTTGGCAGGGCATTTCATTAACACCAGCCCACAAGTCAAATGCTGGCACCAATCTTGTTTGGTGAATGCATATTATTGGTTTTAATCCACTTTGGTTAGTGAATTTTTTTCTGTACCTAAGCATTTGTTGTCTAACAGAAAACTCGATTAAACCTGAATTTGGTTTCCTATTATCGGGGGGGGGGGGGGGGGTTTGTTTGTTTGTTTGTTTTTTTAATGAGTTAATTTGCAGTCCTGCCAGAGATCCATGCTTATTACCCCTTATGCCATCAGCTAGCGATTGACCTTTTGACTGGATTTTTGGAGCATGACTATAGCAGGCAGCAACACTAAGAGCTTCAACCGGAAATAACAGACAGACACCTGTGCACATGTTGACATCTAGCTGTATCAGGACAAAGATAACATGTCCTAGTCTGTATGACAGAAGATTCTTCCTGTGACACACAAGTACCCAACACTGGTGAACCTTGCAAACATCAGTGTTTCTCCTCTGTCTCTTCTGGTCATCCTCTCCTGTGAAAGTCCTATGCGCAGCTCACTTGAAATACATTTAGTAAATTACACACAAACTGAAGTGGTCTTGTGAACTTCTGAATATGAAGGTCACCTTTGTTTAAAACCATCATCGCTGTTATTAACAAGTACATATCCTGTAACAGATTTTTCAACATTTTGATTTTTTTTTAAAAATCAAAATATAAAAACACCACCACATAGTGGACAATCTGCTGGTAATCAAGTCCAGATACATTTTCAATAATTTTGATGCCAATCCAACATTTTGGGATAAAAAGAAAAGCAAAGCAAAAATGCATAAAAATGCTTTAAAAGAGGAAAAGAAAAAGAAAATGACAGTGCCATCTGTTGAACAAATTGAGGCGTAGGGTTCTCCAGAAGTGTCCTTATGCAATTTCAAAGGAATTGGCCAAGGGCTTTGGAGAAGATTTTTTTAAAACATGTTACCACAGAATAAAAAAAAATAATCATAAAAATCTTTGGAACATGATCATTTGGATAAAAGTGATAGATATTAACCTAGGTTACACCCCAACCAAGTGTGAATTGAATCTGCTTTTGGTTATGGACAAGTCAAAACTGTGAATCCTCACTGAATTGCATACTTAATAGGAATGCATGCATTAACTAACAAGTACCAAAATTTAAAACTTTGTTACACATCACGGATCTTATATATCATGACCTGGTGAACAAGTTAATTTAAACTCCCACATGCTGCACTTCCACTAAATTTCAGAATAATATGAGTGACATGTTGGAGTCTAGCACAAACACACAAAAATTTGTGTGTGTCTTTTTTTTTTTTTAATTGCTAAGCCACCTGTGGAACAAATTAAAGTATGGGGGTCCCCAGTATTCCTATGCAATTTTGAAGCAACTCCCTTGGCGATTTTTGGTTAAGATTTTTTTAGGTTAAACAGTGCCCCCCCCCAAAAAAAAATCATTAACAAGAGGGCTGTGTGAACAGCCCGTGCCTCAGCTGATCTTGACATTCATCACACTTGCAGCTCTATGAACTTGGGAAAGGATCAAGGACACCATGTTCTGAGTAAGTCTGACCTTTATAGAAGAACACTTACATGTGTAACATCAAAGTTCAAGTAGTTCTCAAGTTATAATGAAGAGTAAAAATCATGTATGTTGCACTGTGACCCCACAAACGAGGTCAAGGTCATTCATGTACTGTCTCAGCATGACCTTCATACAGAATAATTAACATGTGTAGCTAACTCAAAACAGATCTCAAGTTATCAAGGAAACAGTAAATTTCGTGTCAGTTGACCTGTGAATTAGCATTAGAATGCTCATTGACTTACATAGTAATCAATAGGAAAGCTGCATCGAACGATAAGTACCTGAATTGAAAATCCTTAAAAATCAGGAATCTTAAGCAGTGCCACCTAGTAAACAACTGTTTGACCCTTCCACAACAACATATCCATCACATTTCAGCTTAATCTGAGGGACTGTTCTGACAACAAGTGAAAAATAGCAAAACCATACCAAAAATTCCTAAAAAAAATTGCAGCGCCACCTGGTGAACAAATTGGGAACTAGGTGTCCCCGGGGGTGTCTATGTACGATATCAAAGCAACTGGGTACGCAGTTTCGGAGAAGGAAGATTTTTTAAGATTTGTCCCCCCAAAAAAGAACAAAAAAATTCAATTAAAATCCAAAAATCACTGGAGCATGAACATTTGTTGCCTCCTAAGCAGACTTTCTTGGGGCGATACACTATGTTGGCCCCCAGCGAAAGTCTGCCCGGCCGTGTCGCAATACCATTTCAAGAGGCAATTAGCAAATCTGGCGATAAGGTTGTCAGGCGCCGCTGGGCCAATGAATTGTACTTCGCTTATCGTGAAAGTTGCCTACTGCATTATTAATGAGCTGTGCGTCGTCCAATCAGATGCGAGCAACACGTCACTTCCCACACAGCAGTCAAAATAACTTCACGAGGTCGAGGACCCAAGGGAGTAATCCAATTGACACCTTCTCAAACGTGGTTTACCTGCTTGTGTATCTGTGACTTACTGGAGTAAAAGATGTCAGAATGGAACAGGGTGCTGTGTATTGCGATCGGGAAATGTTCCCGGCGTCACCTTCACCCAGAATACAAGACGACACCCCTAACTTGCTCAGTTCTTGCTGATGAGATTTCACTAGACTTACGACGGGCAAACTAAGATTACTACAGGTTTGCCTGGAATAGGCGTTTTCCGTTTCACCAGGTCAGGTATTAGTTGGAATATTCGACTTTTTCCACTGCCTGTTGGTAAAATTACAAAAGTGTCTTTGTTCTCAACAATAACATTAAATAATGCTTGCTCCTGGTGTTTGGTCGCCTGATAATTTACTCCCATCTCTTGCCAATAATCCTCAAGAACTTCTCGGAATTTTTTCTCATCCATTTTTTTCTTTTCACCCGTGACACTGATGCTGTTCGTAGGCAGCTAATTTAGTAATTACAACTGGGCTGAGTGCGTAACACAGTTGCCGTACATGGCAGAACAGTAGCTGGATCAGGGATCACATTAAGCTTGCGTCCTGCGTCATAGACGCAAAAAATAAAGAAACGACGCCTGGAAAATAATAAAACATTGTCATTTTGCGTCTCTGTGGACGCACGCACAAAAACGCAATGCATTTTTGAAAGATACAACTGCAAAAATTACCCAAAGCGGTCACGGTGTTTTGCATCGACCATTATCAATCTCGTGATTATTTATTATACTGATGGAATCCTCTGATGTTCGTCTTTCTATGTAACAAGCTCTCTTATTTGCTAAGATAAAATATTCGTGGGGTATCCCTCCAAAAATTTGCCAGAATGGGAATGGATGGACGTCACTTCACCTTATTATAAATGCTGAGAGCACTTCCAGGCTCCTCATTGGGTGGATTTGATCACGCGCCGCTCACTGTCCAATCAAATTCGTTGTTCCCCATGTGCTTGTCTCATGTCCGCAATGTTGGGAAGGTACAAGTCGTATCACGCAAAGATTATTGGACTAAGATGTTAAATTTTAAAATCACATTTTCACCAAGAAGAGTTCCATCGAAAAAATCTAGACCCAGATAAAGGCACGAGTGAAAATTCATTACGGACGGCAAGGAAAATACGCAGATTAGTCATCGCAAGGTTACACGTGAACGAAGCGAAATTTTGCATTAGCCGGCCTAACAGCGTAACACGATGTTGTTCATCACTGTCTCTGTTGGTTCCGTGGTTATTGGTGTTTTTGAAACAAAATTTGGTTGTTTTGATTTCATTGAAATGTTCGAATGGAACAAATCTGTAGGAATTCAAAAAATTTATGATCGAAGGCCGGAAAAATGTGTAGCGGAAAACCATGCCTGGGTGCATGCCCGTGACAGGCTGTGTACACTCGCTTTTGTGTTGCACGGCTTGTGGGCCTGCCGTGTTGCTTGGTGAATTAAGTGACCGCAATTAAGTTCAGACTCTTAACACCGCCTACGGTATCAAATTTTTCAGGTATATTGAAATAGAAAGTGCACAGAAATATAAATCATATAATTTCTGACAATTTCGTCACGTGGAATCAATCGCAAAAATAACAGAGCCCAGGCATGTTCAATCACGCATGCCGCTTGTTGTGCAAGCCAGTTAAAAAACTGTCCGGTGACACACGGTGTACAACAACAGAGATGTGCTATACAGACTTAGTCGTCATAGCAGGTTCCTGGGTAGATTGAATCCATCCTTGGTACCGTCAACAACTTTTAGACCATTTTACATCAAGTTGGCATATTGGTAACTTTTTATTCAATCTTAAATTTTATAAATAATGAGTTACCTACGTGAGCATACAGACCCTATGTTATGTTCGTTTCTAGGCTTAAGTTACATGCATGTTTTATATATTTATCATTGTGATATATGTTAATTATACCAAATAAAATCAATTAATCAAATCACATCAAATGAAGTCCAGTTTGCACAATTTCAGACTGGACCCATATATTCAGTTCATGGACCCACTATTTTTCCTGAAAATGGAGAAAGATGGGTCCAACGGACCCACACTGAAAAATCCTTAATGTGACCCCTGCTGGATATCGCACAGCAGAGTTGTTAATCCCGTTACCCCCATTATGTTGTTCGCAGCAGGTGAACCCAAACAGTTAATTGAGCGGCGTGTGGTCAATACCCACTGGGCCGTGTAATAGCCTAGAAACAAAATGGCGCTCACAGAGTCACTATCCCACAATCCACTGCGCGCATCCCCACACCTGGCCACGCGCTGGCTGCGATGCCAGGACGGCGCTGCCTGCTTCCAGACACTGCCAAAGAAAGGCAGACGTTCGCTGGGGGGTAGTAGACCGCCAAGAACGGATGTTTAGCAGGCAAGAACATTTGAACAAAATTGGTAGAAACCCACCCAAGGTACATTGCCACCAAGTTTGAAGTTAATCTGGATGACGGTTTTGGAGAAGAAGTAGAAAATGTGAATTAGCATTAGAATGCCCATTGACTTCCATAGTACTTAATCAATAGGAAAGCTGCATTGACCGATAAGTACCCGAATTGAAAAAATCGTTAAAAATCAGGAATCCGCAGCATTCCCACATAGTGAACAACTTTGTTTGACCCTTCTACAAGGAACATATCCACCATATTTCAGCTTAATCTGAGTGACGGTTCTGGAGAAGAAGTCAAAAATAGCTAAAACACACAAAAATTCATGAAAAATTAGGAAAAAATTGCAGCGCCACCTGGTGAACAAATTAAGAACTAGGAGTCCCAGGGAGTGTTCCTATGTAATATCAAAGCAATTGGGTGAGCGGTTTCGGAGAAGATTTTTTTAAGATTTACCCAAAAAAGAACAAAAAAATTCATTAAAAATCCAAATATCACTGGACTGCGACCATTTGAACAAACTTGGTAGAGACCCACCCAAGGCACATTTCCACCAAGTTTGAAGTGAATCTGGCTGACGGTTTTTGAGAAGAAGTTGAAAATGTAAATTGTGGACGACGGACGGACGACAGACGACGGATGACGGACCCTCAAAAAACCTCAGCTGACTGACAAGTCAGCTGAGGTAAAAATCAGGAATCCACAATATCACCAGCCAGTGAACAAGTTCCCACAAGCTATATTTTCACCAAGAGTCAGAACAATCTGAGAGACGATTTTGGAGAAGTTGAAAATAGCTTTACTATACAAAAACTTATTAAAAAAAAAAAAAATAGAAAAATTGCAGTGCCATCTGTTGAATAAATTAAGGTCTAGGGGTTCCCATTAGTGTCCCTATGCAGTTTTGAATCAATTGGCAGCGCAGTTTCAGAGAACAATTTTTTTTTCAGGTTTTGCCATTTTCAAAATGAGCAACAAATTCATCGAAAATCAAAAATTTATTGCAGCATGACCATTTAAACAAGTTAGTAGAGACTCGTCCAAGTAAAGATTCCAACTAACTTTGAATTGAATCTGGCAGATGGTTTTTAAGAAATATTGAAAAATATTTAATTATTGCCACATGGATGGAAGATGGACAGATGATGAATGGAGGATGATCGACAGAATCATAAAATAAACTAAAATGACTGACAAGTCAGCTGGGCTAAAACCCACTTCCATTATGAGATTGAATAACTTTTTTAAACCACTCCCGAAAAACCATTAACAATATTTACTTCTTAAATATACCTGTACTTTAAGACCACCTGCTGTATGTGACCATTTTGTGATAGCATTAAGGGTGGTCTCAAAAAGCAAGAACCACTGTAAACACTGTTTTAGGTTAGTTTTCATCAGTCAGCCTGAAATAAGTACAAAAGTATGAGCGTTGTTCAAATGACACAATGCCTGTTCTGATTGGTTACTGTTTACACTGGGAATTAATGCAGAACTTAACAGATGAACTGAGGGTGCAGTGTCGATTATGTCAGCTCGTTGTCCATAACTGTGGGCACCTACATTCATTAGCATGCAACTTACAAGGGGGGAATATTACACACATTAACCCATAAGAATAAGTGATATTCTTCAAGTGACATGTGAATCCTGAAGTGGGTTCACAGACTAAAACCCAGGCTGGATTTATGATCAAAGTTGGGGAAGCCTAAAAACAGAAACCACAAACTGTCAAACTGAGCAGGCACTAAACTCTAATTTAGAGCCAATTCATTAGACATATTTCTTCAAAATCAGGGTGAGAAAGCTTGCTTAGATCTCTGTTTACTGTTATTTGTCCATTAGAGCAAGTGATCCTAATTTAAACATACATCAATTTTCTTAAAATTTACTTGTTCTATATAAATTTTCTCTTGTCCTGGAATATATATATATATATATATATATATATATATACATTTTACTTTTCCTACCCTGAAAATCATGGATATATGACAGTGTATGTATCACAACTTTCAGTTTTACACCTGCCTGTCCATCTGTACTACCTAAATGTCTAACTCTGGCACTTGGTCTATGTAACAGTAAATTAAAGGCTCTTGCTGTCAATTAATGGGGCTCGTAGGAATACAAATTTCCCTGCTCCCACAGAAATTCTTCATGGTCATCGGTTAACACTTACTAATGAGATCAGTAACCTCCTCACTGTATTAAAATTTCTTATTTCTTATGTTACGTTACCTCTCGACCACCATTGCTAAGACCTCAGTGTCTGCCCGACACAATTGAGCTGGACACTCACTCGATTGTTCGCAAACACCTGACAGTCCTGGTGACGCCTCCACTCAGTACCCGTGAACCTAGGGGCGTGTGCGTGTGGATAATTTCCAGTGTGCATCCTCCCGTGATCTTCCTTCCTCCTCGGGGGCCATTTCTGGGGTGGTCTAAAGAGTTGGGAAGGTCTGTGTACTGTTCTAGTGATCTGTGCACTATCTCTTCTGCGGAATTTGTTTTCTAAGCTTTTTCAGACTCTTCTGAGATCAGGATTGCTTAAATTTGATCTATGAATACCCCAGAGAAAAGTGGAAGCAAAGCTGGTCATGTTTGCTTGAAATTGATCTTTTTCAAGATGTCATCTGAAGAAGGTCAGTGGCAGTCACGCAATGGCTGCCTGGCAGCGTGCTGTGAGTGTCTGTTATGAATGTGGGTATGCCTGTTTGTTTTGATTTTAGAGGTCACTGTACTCATTGAGTGTACCAGGTCAAAGAGTTAGCCTGCTTTCTGGGGGTGACCCTCAGGCAGCTTGTAAACAAACTGTTGACCTACATCCATATGACTCATTTCATTGTACTGTCTGTACACATTTCTGAGGTGATCCAGAAAGATCAGAGACAGGTCTCACTCAATGCACTGGGATGTGTGGCTAATTGGAAAACACAGGAATAATGGTGGAATTTCTCTGTCTATATATATAAAGCAGATACTTTCCTGACCAGGGAGAGAATTCGGAAAGATCTGAGAGAAGCTGTGTGACTACAAGGCAGTGGCACTGTGAGCTATTGTTATTACCTGTGGAGTATGGACAGTACATTGTATCTTTAAGTGGACTGGTATATTTGGTGTCAATTGTACCACATTGGAACAGAACTGCATCTCTGTGGGATTGGATCAGCACCACACCTTTCAGTACCACATTGGAACAAAACCATACCCCTGTGGGATTTGTAACAGATCATTTGGCATCTGTCATGGGACTTGGAACTGTGGGACAGTACCTGTGGGTAATCTCACTGGGGATTAGGTTTTACCTAAGAATGTTTAACTACTGACATACCAGCAGAGATAAGTTTACCTACTTTGTACTGATTTTGATTGTTAATATATTGTCATTGTTAAAGTTATATCATTGTTGTCATTCTTTGTTGAGTTCTGCTAATATTCAGAGATTGGCATCGTAACAGTGTCGATCCAGTGACCACTTCTTCTTCTCCCTTGTTGGGAAAAGGTCAAAAGATGGGTTGACCGAACTACTACATGGCAGCCTGGGACAGCCATGAACACTGTTCTGGTTGTCCCGAAAAACCGGCTGCGTCTATACTTGAGAGAACACATGCCGCTTTTATGTTAGATGGGGTAAAGACAAGTGGCTGCTCTACGAGCAGGCCTGGAGGAAGAGCAAGAGGGCCAAGTGTAAGCGTGTTGCTTAATGCTGGGCCATCGAATCTGACTCTGCCAAGTTTTCTTCCCCAGTGACGCCACGAGAAAAGCGATTGCGAACCCATGTGGCTCCGCTGCAGGCTCAGGTAGCTATCGCTACTCCTTCACCCGAAATGCCCTGAAGGAACAGGGAGAAGAGGCGGCATGGTTTCCAGTTGAGACGCAAGAGATCACCTCATGGTGATTCCGAGCGCTTGGTGGCACCTAAGGCTATGACCAAAGGTTCACTGGCTGATGACCTGAGACTATCTTCAGCCTTGGAGTCGATGGCCAGCAAATCGGCAGATGAGAGTGGATCTGCTGCAGTCAATACTCGCTCCCCCTCAGCCCACCACTTCGGATACCCATCTGAAGAGGCCGGCTAGGCCCTGCCTGGGTCTTCTGGCCTGGACCCCTTGGTCCAAGCGCTTGGAAACCAAGGCTGCCAAGTCGATGAAGCCAGGATGGAAACCTGTGGGGCAACTTCCGGTTATCCCGGGACTTTGGCTGATTCTCTGAGCACTTGGGTTGAAAGTCCAGGCATCCCAGAATACTGAAATCCCGGTCAGTTTGCCAAGCTCTCAGGTCTGAGAGCTCGGGTCATATGTTCGGGTATCTAGGAGTACCAAATCTGTGGTGATGTCTGCCAGCAGTGAGCCCTCGGCTCCCACTGGTGTGTCCCCTACCTTGAACCAAGTGCCCACTCTGGAGCCTCCAACCCTTGTGCAGTGCCAGGGGTCAGAGCTCCACCCTCTTTGGGTAACCACAGGCACTCGTAATGTTCGGTTAGTCAACCATTCATGCTCATATACATGGGGTGGGGGTGAGGGGGCTGGCAGAGAGGGTGAACCCGGAACACCTGTACGTGCAATGATTAAAGGTAGTAGTACCATTCCAACTTAAATTTGCAATTTTGTTCTATGGACGCATTCAATTGACCACAAAAAAAGTTGCACAACAAGAATTTATAATGCTAATTAGGTGCACTTAAAAAAGCTTGAAATGTTGAATACCTTCAAAACTATTACAGGTACTGGTAGAAGTGCCATTCCATCTCTAATACAGTGGTACCTGCTGTATGCAACCACTACCGTAAGCAACCACATTGTTTTTAGTGGCCACAACAAAGTAGGGCTGTAACGGTATACCGCGATAACGGTGCATCGCGGTACAGTCAATCCACGATACACGTATCGAAATGAGGTCCCCTGTATCGTAAAATATGATACATTCCATCATATAAGTAATTTCAGCTCTAAAAAGAAAAAATACGGAAGTAAAGGCCATAATTCATTAAGATTTACCGTAATTTTGTGAAGGTAAACTCGTCAATTGACCAACCAATATGTCGGCCTCTGATTATGATCTATTTTTGCCTACAAAAGTGTTTAAGGATTCCCTTCATAATCTTATATGTATGACGCTTTGTGGCGCTACGTCATACCCTTGTGTGTAAAGTCTGAATCTAGGTCAGCAAAATGACTGTGCCCGGTGAGAAAAAGCAGCACGCTCATTATTCCGGGGTCACATTAAGCTTGCGTCCTGCGTCATAGACGCAAAAAATGAAGAAAAGACGCCCGGAAAATAATAAAAATATTGTCATTTCGCGTCGCTGTGAACGCACGCACAAACGCAATGCATTTTGAATGACACAACTGCAAAAATTACCCCATGCGGTCACGGTGTTTTGCATCGACCATTATCAGTATCATGAATATGTATTATACTGATGGAATCCTCTGATGTTTGTCTTTCTATGTAACAAGCTCTCTTATTTGCTAAGAAAAAAATATTCCTGGGGTATCCCTCCAAAAAATTCCCATAATGGGAATGGATGTACGTAATTTCATCTCATTATAAATGCGCTGAGAGCACTTCCAGGCTCCTCATTGTGTGGATTTGATCACGTGCCACTTACTGTCCAATCAAATTCATTGTTGCCCATGTGCCCGTCTCAATCCCGCAATGTTGGGAAGGTACAAGTCTTATTACGCTAAAGGTTATTGGACCAAGATGTTAAATTTTCACATCATATTTTCACCAAGAAGACTTCTATCGAACCAATCTAGACAGAGACAAAGGCACGAGTGAAAATTCATTACAGACGGCAAGGAAAGTACGCACATTAGTCATCGCACGGTGACATGTGAACGAAGCGAAGATTTGCACTAGGCCTGACACAATGTTGTTGATCACTGTCTCCGATGGGGCACGCTGTTATTGTTTTTTAAAAATTTTTTTCATAAACTAAATTTAGTTGTTTTGATTTTATTGAAATGTTTGAATGGAACAAATCTGTATGACAGAACAAGGCAGGAATGAAATTTATGATCTAAGGCCGGAAAAAATAAACGTTCAACATAGCGGAAAACCATGCCTGGGTGCATGCCCGCGACAGGCTGTGTACACTCGCTTGTGTTGCATGGCTTGTCAAGTTGTAGGCCTACCGTGTTGCTTGATGAAAAAAGTGACCGCACTTAAGATCAGACTCTTTACACCACCTACGGCATCAAATTTGTCAGGTATATTGAAATAGAAAGTGCACAGAAATATAAATCATGTAATTACTAATCATTTCATCACGTGCAATCAATTGCAAAAATAACAGAGCCCAGGCATGTTCAATCATGCATGCCGCTTGTTGTGCAAGCTAGTTAAAAAAACTGTGCGATACCAGATCCTGGCACAGTGGCAGCGTGCCAGGGGTTACGCCCCCTTCACAATCATTTTTTGGTAGACCACGGATGTGTTATAGACTTAGTCCTAATAGCAGGTCCCTGGGCAGATTGAATCCATCCTTGGTACAGTCAACAACTTTTAGACCCTTTTACATCAAGTTGGCATATTGGTAACTTTTTATTTAATCTTAAATTTTATAATAATGAGTCACCTACATGAGCATATAGACCCTATGTTATGTTCGTTTCTAGGCTAAGTTACCTGCATGTTTTATTTGTTTATCATTTTGATGTATGTTGATTATACCAATTAAACTCAATTAATCAAATTACATCAAAAGTCTAGATTGCACAATTTCAGACCGGACCCATCGTTTCAGTTCATGGACCCACTATTTTTCCTGAAAAAGAAGACAGATGGGTCCAACGAACCCTTACTGAAATAATGTGACCCCTGTATTATTATGGTTAAGTATCAAATTGTATCGTTTTGTATCGTATCGTCAGTTCCGTATCGGGATAAGTATCGTTTCGTGAAAAGGTGTATCGTTACAGCCCTACAACAAAGGAATCACTTTCGTTGTAAATATACATGCAGTGACAGTAACCTGCTGTGTGTGGTCACTTTTTCTTGGCAGAAGGGGTTGCCACATACAGCAGGTACCATTGTACATATATAGATTTGAGCTATAGCCACATCCAATAAACCACAAACAAAAGTCACAGAATTAAAATTTATGCAGATTAGGAGCACTTGAAAAGTTTAAATGTTGAATATCTTAAAACTTTTGGTAGGAGTGCCGTTCCAACTTCAATATTCACATATAGGTTTGTGAGCATAAACGCATCCAATAAGCCACAAACTTAAGTTATAGAATTATAATTTATGCAAATTATGGGCCCTTGAATAGTTTAAACGTTGAATATCTTCAAAACCATTATAGTTACAAGTGTCATGCCAGCTTCAATTTATAGATTTGTGCGGTAGGCAAAACCAATGAAATACAAGCAAAAGTTGTAGAATTATAATATTTGCTCATAAGGGGCACTTGAAAAGTCTAAATGTTGATTATCTTCAAACTTCTCATAGAGAGAGGTTACTCAGGTACCATTCACACTGAAAATCTCCGCAGGTTTCTGCTGCACCATACATACATCCAATTGTTCACAAATGTAGCTTTGTCTGGTAAACTGAAGTCAACTGTCACTTGGAAGTGGTAGCTTGTGCCAGAACTTAAATAAATATAGTGGATATACCATATTCATTCCAATTGGTGCACTGTGTGCTTAAAAAAATATTTAAACATGAAAATCCAGCCCAGAAAAATCAATCATAAACGCACAACGTAAGGAACCCAAATATGCGTTCACCTGCAATTATCTGTGTAACTGAGACACGGGGAAATGGAGCCAGACATAATTGCACCAAATTTCACAGCTCAGAAAACAGTAACTCATCACATATAAAGACAGATTAGCAAGTGATGATAACAGTGTTTTTGCCCACTGTATCGGCAATAGGAACATATCGATAATAGGTACATCAACTATACATAACTGAACTGAACAACCAGTGTATTAACCCTCTAAATGCGATAAGTCACGATTGTGGCTTTGCGATTAATTGTGTTTGGCTACGATCATGGCTTTTGATACGTAATGTGATTTATAGTATTGCTGACACTTCCTACTGACCGTACAACGATAATAACTGCCACCTGTTTATGGAACTTGGCACCCTCTCTTCAGCAGTGACATCAAGGAGGTCATACTTGGATCAATATAGGTCATGACCTTTTTGTTACGCTACTTCTGGGTGAGTGATAATTAGTGTTACATTGAACTGCCACCAGGAGACATGCAAGACTCTGTGCAGGAGCCAGAAACCTTGCCTGATACTGCACCAAATGCAAGGGCCATTTTCTCTTGAAATATCAGCAGCAGCATTGACTCCTAATTACTAGAATGATTTTGTAGTCAGAAGAAAGTCTTTTAATTTGGATATTTTTTTTTTCAATTTTTGAACTGATTTTTGTGCAAAATTTGTTACATTTGACATTGAAAACCAAGTCAAGGTCACATAGGTGGACTTAAAACTACTTAACAGACTGTACTCCCCCTGTCCTATAAATTGATGTATGATTTACATGGCTAAACAAGAAAAGAAGTCAAAGTAACCACAATTTGTTAAAACTCTGTTGCAAAATGCAACTTGTTATATCAAATTCTAAGTGTATCTGGATGTGCTTTAATGTGACTTAACATTCTTGATGCTGATTGGACGATGAGTTTTGTAGGTCAAAGGGCACAGTATGGTCCACTTTCTCTTGAAGTATCGTCAGCAGCATTGCTCCTACTTACAAGAAGAATTTTATGGTCAAAATAAAGTTTTTTAAGTTTGTTTGTTTTTTTTAAATTTTTTAATTGATTTTTTCTGAAAAAAATGTTAAATTTGACCTTGCAACCCAGGTCAAGGTCACATAAGTGGACTTAAAACTACTTTAACAGATTGCACTACCCCTGTCCTATAAATTGATATATGATTTATCTGGGTAAAGAAGCAGAGTGATTTAATAAAAACTGCAAGTAATAGGTACCTATTTTGTTGTGCAATATGGATATATATTATAATATTATTAATATATAAGTCAGCATTCAGAAGGTTAATACTACTACTACTAGATAGAGGAACAATTCCAGCTTCAACTTATAGGTTTGTGACACAATTCAATTGTCAGTGTCTCTTTTGAGCTGATCAATAAATATTAGTTACTGGAGTTAAATAAATATTGAACATTATAAAGCAATCTTTAAAAGCTGTGACAGACCACCAACAGATTTTCTTTTCGAAGCAAATCTACATTTCTAGTTTCTGAACTGGACTTTCAGCCTGACGAGTTACGTAACTTGTAGGCGAGGTTTCTGCACAGTATTACTAAATACTGGCATCGGCATATCAATACTGTCTCATAGTTTACCTTTCAAGCTATATTTGCATAACCTCGTGAGGTACAAACTGTGCCTGGAAGAGGGAAAATCAAACTGCTGCGCAGGGAAGTTGAACTTCACATAAACATTCTAAAAAGACGAGGCCAAACCCACCTCCAACCCGATCTGGTCCTTGCCGTGTGTCATCTTCATATCCAACCGTTTGAAAATGTTTGTTGCTTGCCATGTTGATCTGATGTTCTGTGCTACGCTTTTTTCATTCAAATGTACTGACAAAACTTCTCTTATTCAAAACGTACACACCAATATCTGATCAAGTTTGGATGTTATGTTTCTCGTCTGCCGGCGATGTTTCAGTTCTTGATGACGGATGCTCGTGATCTGACACCACCTTGCGGTATACGCGATAACTAACAAAGGCAAGGGTATCCACAGCCCCCGCCTCCCATAAAACATGGAAAATCATGACGTCATTTGGAGGTGAGAAATTACCCTTCTTCCCTCCCCATCCTCCCGCCCGACGGCTTGTTCTGTGCAAGCATGTGATTCAATCAATCAAACTCATTCCAGATACTCAGGAAATATATCATGGATCTAACAGTCCCGCTAACATTAAATAAAGTGAGAGCCTCAACTGTTATACACCGCCCGTTATACAAGTGTGAATTTTTTGTTACATTGGAGCCATTCTTTTTTAGGAGGAATTCCCTTGTTGACAAAAATGACGTCAGGAGTTCTGACACCACGTGACTTGGATTACAGTTCACAACATTGACAGCTGGTTGTGCACGCTTGAGGTGAACCAGGGAATCGATGTTCACAGTCGGCTGTCTCTTCAGCATCAACCTTGATGTCTAGCCGCGTAACTCCAGAACCGCAAGACACGGATTCTCTCATGGCATCGCACAGTCAAGGGATGGAAATGAAAGCACACAATTCCAGCAACTCAGACCAGTTGCATGGCATCCAGTTCGGAGGTGAGTGGAAGCATTTGCCCAGGTCCGGATGACGACCAATGCAGCAAATCGCGTTCGGAGCGGGGAAGCCATTGGCAGTGCCAATGTATTTACGAGCACTGGCTCGGATTATGAAAAATAAACAAGTCCATTTGTAACTTCTCTGCCTGTGTTTACTAGCGCAGTAAGTGACTTTGTGATCAGGTAGCAATGTATCATATACTGTTGCGTAAACCTGAAGGGTAATATCGAGATGACGCACACCGCCTCCAGAGTCCATGCTACAGAAACGGAGTAAACTGTATAGAACTAGTCTTTAGTGTACTGTGTGAGCCAACATTGCAACAAGGTACAGGTTTTAGACTGAACCGCAGCTGTCGGGCCCGGGCCACATGGCCTTGGACGGGACATGTTGTGGGTCGCATGCTGTGACTGTGCCAGTCTGTGGGGGTGACGCCTGCTTGAATTTGAAAGTTCTCCCCGGGCATTACGTAGATGGGGTCCTTATGATAATTAAGGCTAGATTGACTTAGATAGATCGACTTCAGACGTGACTGGCACTGAATGAGTTAAAGTCAAGAGCTGCATTGTGGAAATCTAATTTGGACCATGAACATATAATAGAGGACTGAGCTATTGCTCACTTCAAAGAGATTATCAGGGTCTCCCCTGTTTATTAAATATTTAACAAAAAAAAAAAAAAAAAAAAAAAACCCTGCTTGTTTTAGTATTCGCTTGCCTCAACCTTGAGGCATGAAGTGGTTGTGATCACAACAGTAAGCCCTATTCTGTGGCCGGGATGAACTGTTTGCATGCTTACAGTTATGGTAAAAACAAAAAATGTGCCAGGCTTTTTTTTTTTTACAGAAAAACATAGACAAATGTCTGATCATCGATTTTTCATGTTTAAATTGACAGTCTACAGTACTAGTCTTTCAGGTAAAGTTGACCAAAAACACAAAGAAGGCAGTCTCCTTTCACTAAGCACATGTCATACTTTGTTAGAAAATGCTTTATACTAAAAACCATCATACAGGCTTAGGGTAAGTTAGGGCATTGAATGGGCAACTTCAAATACATTTGAATACCAAGGATAGTGTGTATCAAATTTATACATACAGGTTTTTAAATCAGCATACAAAGACTTAAAGGATAAAATAAAAGTTGAAATAAATACATCCCTGAGAGGACAATGGTCTGCAGACTGAGTTCACATCAATATAGATCCATAGTTTTTAACCAAACGTGAATAATCTTCAAAGCTAAATGACTTATAACTTGATAGAATTATGCACAGTGTTGTTCCTCCTGAAGTGTAGATTGTACATCTTGGTATACCCTGAGCCATACAAGGATCTTGCCACACGGAGAAACTGATGGGATGAAAGACCAGCTAATCTGCTCAGGGCAGGCCCAAAAATATAAAGGGAATTCGAGGTGTAGACAGCTGTATTTTGTAGTGCACAGTCCTTCTCTGATGATACATCCGTGTTTGAACAGGTCTGGCACCAGAACAGATGTAACACTGCAGAGTAAGGTATGATAGAAAAATGTTGCATCATGTTGATAAAAATCATGGTAGTTATGATCATTGATCATCATTCACTGCGAATATGCAACAGGCATAAGTAACGCCAATAACTACCTCCATGCTTGCCTTTGCTGTACTCTGTGCAGGCCTGTCTCAGAGCCACACTTTAAGAAAGAGACTTTAAAGGTCATATTGTTTGAGGTGACAAGCAGAATATTTGACCTGGAAGTGGAAAGAAAAAATACCTTATACCTAATTACAGGCCTCCACATGGATTTGAAAATAGGGTGTTTCCCACCTCACTGTTTATAACATCGTGTCAGTACAATTAAATTTTTGTAAGATTTTTATTGCTTTGCTTCATTTTTAGCTCAGCTGTCTTGTCAGCTGAGCTTATCTTATGGTCAGTCCATCGTCAACAATTGACTTCTCCAAAACTATCAACCAGCTTCACTTCAAACTTAATGGCAATGTACCTTGGGTGGGTCTCTACAAAGTGTGTTCAAATGGTCAGGCTCCATAGATTTTATTTCATAAGATTTTTTTTTTCTTTTCTGGGGCAAATCTTCTCTGAAACCGCTCACCCTATTGCATTGATATCACACAGGAAGATTCCTAGTTCTTAATTTGTTCACCAGGTGATTTTGTCTAATTTTTTATATTTTTTGTGTGTTTTTGCTATTTTCAACGTCTTCTCCAAAAACATCACTTAGATTAAGCAGAAACCTGGTGAATTATGATCCTTGTGGAAGGGTCAAACAAAGGTATTCACTACTTGGAACTGCTGTGGATTCCTGATTGTTAACAATTTAAAAAATGCACATTTCCTATTGATTACTATGTGAGTCAATGGGATTCTAATGCTAATTCACATTTTTGACTTCCTCTCCCAATTATCATCCAGGTTGACTTACTTAAAACTTGGTGGCACTGTTCCATGGGTGGGGTTCTACCAGATTTTATTCAAATGGTCATGCTCCATTGATTTTTGTACTTTTTATGATTTATTTATTTTTTTTTTTTTTTGCAAATCTTAAAAAATCTCCAAAATCGCTCACCCAATTGCCTTGATACCTCACATGGACACTCCTAGAGACTTTGAGTTCATGATTTGTTCTTCAGCTGGCACTGCAATTTATTTTGTTTATGTTTTTTGTGTGCTTTTGCTATTTTCAACTTCTTTTCCAGGACCGTCATTCAGATTAGCTAAAACTTGGAGGACATGTTCTTTGTGGAAGGGTCAAACAAAGTTGTTCACTAGGTGGCGCTGCTGTGGATTCCTGATTTTTAAGGATTTTTTCAATTCTGGAACTTATTGGTAAATGCACCTTTCCTATTGATTACTGTGTAAGTCAGTGGGCATTTTAATGTTATTTCACATATTTGACTTCTCTAAAATCGTCAACCAGGCTGACTTAAAACTAGGTGGCAATGTACCTTGGATGGGTCTGTATCAGATTTGTTCCAATGGTTATGCTCCATTGATTTTTTTATTTTTTCTTAATGAATTTTCTATTAGGGGGAGGGGGGGGGGGCAAATCTAAAAAAATCTTCTTTTCCGACACTGCTCACCCAAGTGCTTTGGTATCACATAGGGACACTCCCAGAGACTCCTAGTTCTTAATTTGTTCATCAGGTAGTGGTGCAATTTTTAGCTCAGCTGACTTGTCAGTCAGCTGAGCTTATCTTATGGTCCTCCGTCTGTCCGTCGTCCGTCAACAATTTACATTTTCGACTTCTTCTCCGAAACCGTCAGCCAGATCCACTTCAAACTTGGTGGGGATGTGCCTTGGGTAGGTGTCTACTAAGTTTCTTCAATTGGTCACGGTCCATTGATTTTTGGATTTTTAATGATTTTTTTTGTTCTTTTTTGGGCAAATCTTAAAAAAATCTTCTTCTCTGAAACCGCTCACCCAATTACTTTGATATCACACAGAAACACTCCCTGGGACACCTAGTTCTTAATTTTTTCAGCAGGTGGCGCTGCAATTTTTTTCTATTTTTTTATGAATTTTTGTGTGTTCTAGCTATTTTCAACTTCTTCTCCAGAACCGTTACTCAGATTAAGCTGAAACATGGTGGATATGTTCCTTGTAGAAGGGTCAAACAAAGTTGTTCACTATGTGTGAATGCTGCAGATTCCTGATTTTTGACGATTTTTTCAATTCGCGTACTTGTCGGTCAATGCAGCTTTCCTATTGATTAAGTACTATGGAAGTCAATGGGCATTCTAATGCTAATTCACATTTTCTACTTCTTCTCCAAAACCGTCATGCAGATTAACTTCAAACTTGGTGGCAATGTACCTTGGGTGGGTTTCTACCAATTTTGTTCAAATGTTCATGCTCCAATGATTTTTGGATTTTTAATGAATTTTTTGTTCTTTTTTTTTGGACAAATCTTAAAAAATCTTCTTCTCCGAAACTGCGTACCCAATTGCTTTGATACCTCATGTGGAAGTTATTTGAACCGTAAGCAAAGCTGTTTACTTGATAACTTGAAAACTATTTGATGTAGGACTATGATATTGAACTTGGTGGTGATCCATTCTGTCAACCAGAGCAAGTCTACTTTTGAGTAACATTGACCTCATTATGAAGGTCACAGATTTAGTTTTTACAATTTTGTGCACTTGATGGCTTCAAATTTATTTAAACTTGGACTGATTATACACATGATCATGGAAGGTCAAAAGGTTAAAGTTGAACAGTATATGCATGACCTTGATATCATTCCCAAGGTCACAGATCATATCATCATTGTTATTATCAGTTCAGGAAAGAACCATCATGTTCCTCTTGTTCATAATAATTTTGTTAAAATCAGGTCCCTTTTTCACAAGCAGACTTGCTAAAACAAATTATGTTCTTTTCAATTTCGACCTAGTACCAAATGGGTATCACTAAAAGTTGATCAAATTTCACAATCAAAAGAATGATAACTGTGGCATATCTGCAGGGAGTTCATGGTGGGGGTTGGCGTTCAAGTAAAACCCATTCCTGAAGAAGAAATAATATTTTATTGTTGTATAATAAGATACATTTGACCTTTGTAATGCACCAGAGAGTTCCATTTTGCCTGACAATTTGCAAAAAGTTCCTGCCCCCCCCCCCCCCCACACACACACATACACGTTACCCTGGGGAGACCCACTGCAAGTGTGAACTGGTCACAGAACACACTGTAATCCAAAAGAGAAACAGATCAAGTGCCACTGATTGGTTAGAGTTTCAGCAGCAGTTGTTCACTTTAGGAGTGTCTAGCATCACATTATTGCTCTAAATTTTTTAACTTCAACTCAGTTTTCATTAGAAATATATTTTGGTGTTCTCTTTGTCACCAAATAGCTTCATTTTTTTAAACATTGTTTTTTTTTTTTATTTGTTTTTTTTTTTTTTTTTAGTTTCTTACACCTTAATGTTCAACTTCAGATTTTACATGTTTTTAAATGACAATTTTGCACTAATTTTTGCTCATTTGGAGGCCTAATTGTAAAGTACTGTAAAAGAAATATGTTCCAGCTAGTTTGATTACAGTTGGATAAAAATAAATCTAAAATTAAACTAGTAAACATTTGCTTGACAGCAAAACTGTCTGGTATCTTCAAATCTTGTTCTTCAAGTTTGTGAATTTTATCCAATTAGTAATCTTAAATTGGAAATGTTGCATCTTTATTTACTGTTCATTCAGTATGACTATAGTGCAGATATATGAAACTGCTATGGTTTTACAAAAGTATTGAAGAGATTCAACATTGCAATGCTGCAAGTGTTGTTAAATTATTAACACAAATGGAAATTCTGCAACTTTTGCTGATGGTTGATTGGATGTACCTACAGTACAAATTTATGAATTGAACTTGATAGATCGTCTGTATCTGTAACTATTTTAAAGATATCCTACATTTAGCCTTTTAAAGTGTCCCTTTTCAGCATACAATGTTGATTGAGATTTTGCTTGTGGTTCATTGGATGTGCTTGCAGCACAAATAGTATGAATTAAAGTTAGAATTGCGCCTATATCTATATTAGATTTGAAGATATTCAACATTTAATTTTTTCAAGTGTCCCTAATTGGCAGCAATTAAAATTTGATTCAACAATTAGGAAAGAGAGAGAGAGAAAGATAGGAGAGAGGGAGAAAGTATCCACACACAGATATAAAAAGTATAAGATTGAGATAATTCTTTGAAGCATTAGGATGATCTTTAGTGTCAGTTATGCCCCTATAGCATGAAGGTTGAAAGTACGAATGACTGAGAAAACATTGAAAACAAAATTAGTTTTTTTTTTCACTCTTCTTCTGTACAAATTGCATAGTAAGGTTTGCATCCCAAGATGTAAATTTGCATGTTTTGTATGTTATTTTTTTTTCCACAGGGCAAAGTGTTTTTTAAAAAAAAATATTGTTTCTGCATTAACACAGATTCCAGCCATAAGTATCATAAATGTCTCATTGTTATTCTGATCTAGCTTGTGGATGAAGTATAGATTCCTCTTCTTGCCATGAATTATTGAGAAGAAAAGTCTATCAATCCCCAGAGTAGGGAACACAGGAAAAGAAAGACAGAATTGGGGTATTTTGCTTGGGGCTTGTACATGCACATGTGTTACCCTTTTCTCCATGCAAGGAATGACTTCTGGAGCACAGACCAGTCTAGGTGTATGCTGCGATGAGCTGCGGTTAGAAGATCAAGTCAGATCTTTCCACACTCATCAGCAATGCCAAAAGTGTGTACACAAAACCAGCTGTACAGGATTGTGGCAAATTAGGCATTTAATGAAGGCCACAGACCATGCAGTGGGCCACTGAGTAAAATAAGTTGTATAAAGGGCATGGTAGACTTTTACAGCACTTTACACTGAAAACACAACTTTGATCCAAATATCTCCTTATATACAGTCTAATATTAGACTTCTCATGTGAGATCATATAAACTGTGTATCTTCTGAAAGTACACAATTGGATTAAGCTACTAAGATTAATGAAATCTCTATCAGTGTTAAGGAATTGAATTTTAATTGCAACTTTAACTTTACCTGTTTTTGTGGGAAAACAAAATATAGCTCAAACATCAAAAATGGTAAACATTATCTTCTTATAAGAAGATTTTGTTAATCACATGGTGGTTAATACAAGGACAATACTATCATGGTCAGTATGTGGGTATTGGTGTGAATGCATATGCAGATTTCTCCAAATTCTTTGACTGACTCAGACTTGGTAGAAATACAGCTCAGGGGAGTCTGTAAATTTTATGGAAAAAAAGTCATGCTTCAGTGATTTTTAAACAGATTTATTTGTTTATTTATTTAGTATTATTTTTATCATCATCATTATTATTATTATTATTATTATTATTATTATTATTATTATTATCATTATTAGTGTTATTATTATTATTATTATTATAAAAATCAGTATTATTATTTTATTATTAATATCATTATGATATATAGTATATAGTAATCTAGTAATCAGTTTTTCCGTGCGTCAGTTCGTCCGTACATCCATCTGCATTTTGTGTCCGGGCTATAATTGGCTTGTCCTTCAACTTAGACTAACGAAACTTTACACATGGATGCATGTGGACATCAGAGTGTGTCATGTACCAAAAGTAGGGTATCTCTGAATAAAACACCAATGTAAAGGTGAAGACCATTCTATGGTTTAAATGTGCAAACTCTTGTTATTGCCAGGCTGTGTAGTTTTGCACAAAAAGGGTTGGATATATACTGAAGCATGGGAACACTGAAAATGATCTCTTGGGACAGGTGTACTCTGCATGCTATTTCAGCCCTCGCATTGATGGAATACAGAACTGATATTGACTCGGTAATGACGCATTGATGGAATACAGAATTGATATTGACTCAGTAATAATGCATTGATGGAATACAGAACTAATATTGACTCAGTAAGTAATGACATCATGTTATTAGCTCAGTAAATAAAAATGGTTCATACATACATATACTGTTTAAGATATGTGTGTGTAGATAAAAAGCTCATAAAATAGGAGATAAAATGTCTATTACGCAGAAAATGTGCAGCACTAATGTAATACCCAGTTGGAGTTAAATCTTAAAATCAGTGTTCCATTACTTAAAATGACTTCATGTCTCTTTGTGTTTTTCTGCCAGCATTAGATGACACATATGGCTGTTTACTTTTGTAGGTGTATCAATGACTGGATTTAAGATTGAAATATTTCCTTCCTGCGGAGTTCTTCCGTATGCTAAGTGCATGCTACAGGATAAGCAGTGTCTTTGTGTTTAGGCTGAAGATTGTGCAGTGAGCATTAATCGTGCAAGAAATGCACACATGAAAACAAATAATTTTCACAGAAAATTGAAATGGAGGCTAAAGTATGCGAGGTCATTATTGTGTCATATGACATAGCTTGAAAGTCAATTAATGGACGGTTTCCCGACAGAAAGACAGTGAAACAAAACCCTGAACATTTTTTTTTTTTTTTTTTCCAAATTAGGAATTTGAACAGTTCAAACATTTGTTTGAAATTCCGAGTTATGTGGTAGCGAGAATGAAACTAGGCCTTTGGCCTAGAATACGCATGTGCATAGACGTGCACAACGTAGCAACGTAATTGTTACCCCCCACCATAAATATGGAAGCATTTTCAAATCCCAACCAGTGCCTGATGAGACCTATCTAAGGTCGAAATGCGTCGCACAGCTGTTACTGCCTTGGCTACTTGCCTTGTCACATTTGCTTCCCCCCCTGAAAACCCTGAACATGCATTCATTTTATAACTGACCATTTATTCAAGTTAATAAAGCTTTTTTTGTCATCATCAAGTGCATAACTCATAAATCAGGAAAATTTGGTAGCCGTTGGTTCAAAAACTTAGTATTTTATGAACACGGATAATTTTGTGGGGGTATAGGAAATGACATGTATGCTTTCATTTAGAGCTCTTGTATTTGACCTTGATTGAACTTGAAAGGTCAGATCAATATTAGTGGACTTTAACATCTATTTTTTATTTCTTTTGCAAGAAATATTAAATTCATTCCAAATTTGCGGTTTTGTGGATGAACTTAAGGGGGGCGGGGGGGGGGGGGGGAGGGTGTTGTGCTTTGCTAGGTATTAGCTCTGCTGACCATAGGTTGCAAATAGGAGATCACTTAATTGTGTCTGTCCAACAGTTTGTCTGCCTTTTCATCAAGTTTTGCTTGTGGGTGTGATTATACAGTCCACAGTTTTCAAGTGGATCCTATATAACTTTCAGAACTTATCAAATATTTAAAAGTTTAAAACTAAGTTTGATACTGATGGTAACCACCTATAAATTACATAATATATGGACCAAGGTGTAAAAATATGGAGAATTCTGTTTTTTTAAGAAGCTTTAAAGCCAAAGGAAAGGCAGTTCACTTTTTGCATCCATTACGCTTGTTTTTTCCCTACTTTAATATTGCTGTTGAAAAAAAAAGCCTGTGAGTGAGTATCAATATTTTGCAAATTTTCAGTGACAAAGTATCAACTGCAGCATGCCTCCATATTTGTCACAGCCTATAGGCTCCACATCCAGGCATCTCCCAACATTGTGACATAACAACCTCTCAATTGCGAGTAAGGTCTGTTGAGTGGTCTTGCCAAACATAAGCCATAATGTGTTCAGATCTTTGTGTATTGCATGCCCATGTGGCAGTTGTTCACACCGCGTGGCCCACTCCAACGGGTCCCAGTGGCAATATGATCTTAACCAAATTAAATTTGCTGATCATCTGGCGTGATTGTGGTGACTGCTATGCACAATAACTGTTGCCGTCTCCCCACACAACTTGTAATACACACTTCTTTTGCCAGTGTACATGGCCCGAGTATATGCCAGCAAATCGTTTTCACATAAATGTTAAACTTATCAATGCACTTCAGAATTTTCATTTACTGGGATTTCACATGCATTGACACAAAGGCTGTCTATTCCAGCAGCTGCCGTGATAGCGTGATTTTCAGCAGGACAGATCGAGTGTTTCGGCTCCTGCTCTCTCTCTCTGTCTTTCTTTAAGTTACGCCTACGGCCAACTTGGTATTATTTTAGTCCCCAGAGATTGTGGTAAAGTTGGTAAGTGTTTTCACTTCAAAAGACCAGCTACTTAATTATTAGCTAGTACACAGAGGTACTATACATGCAGTATAAAACTCCTGTGGTCAGTACGTGAGGAGCTCACTCCTGTATTCCTGCTCCAGTTCAGTCTGAAGCACTTTCATCTCTTGAAAATTCAGGCTGAACTGCATATCCTTCTACATGGTCATCCACAACGAGGTGTCAGATAAAACTTTTAAAGGGGTATCTCAACAACTTGAAGTCAAACAAGATTCACCCAAATCAGCTTGTCCATGCAGGCACGTACCCTAAGGGCAGTGCTCATGAGCTTGAGAGGTCACTCACTACATTACTTTAGTTTCTCTGGGCCCTCAATATGTCAGCGATGAAGCTTCCAGGCACGGCAGTGACATCAGCAACTTTTATTGCTCATTTCAGGCATTAAATGAGGATAAATAATTTTTTCTTTTGATAAAAAGTATAGACCCATATCTTTTACATGGATTGCGAAACAGGCCAAGCCTATATTAATCACTCTCCATGTCACAGATGGTGGCGTATATTTTCCTGCCTACTTGTTTGGTGGAGGAAACCGAAGGACTCGGAGAAAACCACCATGCACAGTCAGAGTGGCAGGAGTTCTTTCCACATGCTTCCCTTTTTTCTTTTGATGATAATGTTGCTAAAGGTGCCCTCTTTTGAAACGTATAAGGAAAAAGGCTACCTTTGAAAGGCCTTGACATTAAGGATTTTGGCCACTAGTCCCTGGGCTAGTGGCCAGCAAATATTACTAGCCCCCACCAGAATTTTACTTGTCCCACTTTTGTCCTGAGGAATAGTTACTAGCCCCACAACCTTTTGGACCATGGACAAACTTCTGATGCAGTATCATAAATTGAATGACTAAAATCTTAACAAATAAATGATACAATTGCTAAAGCAAAATATACAAAGTAAACCATTTGATTACACAAATATCACAAAGGGATGTGATTGCCATACATGACAAACCCAAAATCGTTCTCTTTTTACAAAAAAATGTATTAAATAAATCTCAGGAAATCCTGTTGAAAAAAGAAAAATCACATCTTTGATACTGTGGAATGTAAACCAACTAATAAGCTACAAAATGTGGGAAATTAATTGTAAGTTGACAAATTCAGTCATACACAATTGAGTGACTTTACATTGAGTCACCAAACAACTGGAAAAATATTGAACCAGGTACCCGATCGAAAAAATTGCACTAGTCCGATCGGGCTAAGCCTTATTAACATTTGCTAGCCCAAAAATTAAATTTACTAGCCCCAGACTATCGGGCTTGCCTTAATGTCAAGCCCTGGACTTTCCTTTGGCTATAATGAATCATCACTGAACTTGGCAGGAATGTCATTGAGGCTTAAAGATGAAACTGTGATGAAATTTGGTGGTGCCACCTGTAGTAGTACAAAACATACAGACCAAACTGTGTTGAAAGCACTTCCAAATCAATATTATAAGGGAATAAGGCTTATGATATCAAATGTACCACAGATGTGTATCACACGTAGAAGTTTTGTATTGCATAATATGGTTGACCTTGACCTTCTTTCTCAAGGTCACAAAGGAAATGCACTTCAGAAAAGGATTTTTCTTTTGTTATGGTCATTACGTCTGAAGTTGTGCACATGTATCAATATACCATTACAAGAATAGTATACAGATGACAGAAGATTATATGTGAAGTCCTGGTGGTGCCAACGGTGGCATTATATACTCGTGGACAAATTTTAGAGAATGCCAGATAAAAGTGCCTATAATTCCTTATTGGAATGAGTAGTGGGCAAGATAGGTTCCTAAATATGTTACCTGATCAGTTTTGTTTTTGTTTTGAATGTCATGCATCATTGGCTCCCTTTTGTTGTGCCATGAGCACTGATTTCAATGGCCAGGGTGTGGTGTCAAAATTTGTCAGAAAAGTGCGCCACTGGCCAGTGTAAGCACATACCAACATGGAAACCACATGTAACCATTTAGAAGATGGTAGAAAATGGCAAATTGTGGGACTTTGCAATCATGGTGGCTGGTCCCAAGCAAGCACTGCTTGAGAGTTCAATGTTTCATGTTCTATGGTTTCAAGATTAATGTCTAAATGCAGGGATGGAGACTTGTCCAGTGGTGCTTGCCTTACGTTCATCCACCCCGAGTTACCATGTGCATGATGTACAGGACACCGTTATGCATGACTGTGATATGCTGCCTGTGATGTATCAACTGACAAATTTTCTTCACTGACTTGACTTGCTTTTGTTCTTTATTGTCTGTGATCATTGGGCGCGACCACTATGCAACAGTGGTCAGTGTTGAGTCTTGGAATATAAAAGTCACGTCATACAAATTTCACTTCATTTTTTACATAACTCCCCAAAGCAAAAACTCCATTATATATAGCATTCCAGAAAATATTTCCCTGAGTATATATATAGAACTAGCATTATAGGTATTAAAAGTACATTTCATTATTTTGATTATTAATTTTTTATTGTAACTTCTTAATGTGTACCAAATATGCGTTGGGCCAATGATGAAATTGTATAAAAATTTGAGGTGACCTTGACCTATATTTCAAGTCATTAAGGAGACAGTAAAGGACACTAAATTTTAAATGTTGAAAACTAAGATGGTTAGCAATACCAAATGTACCTTGAATGTACATGTGTATTGTACATACTGAAGTTTGATATTGCATAATATGGGTGATCTTGACCAACTTTAAGATTGTATTAGAAGAACTCAACAAAGAATGACAATAATGATATATCTTTAACAATAACAATATATCAACAATCAAAATCAGTACAAAGTAGGTAAACTTATCTTGGCTGGTATGTCAGTAGTTATAAACAGTCTAAGGTAAATACTAATCCCAGGTGAATTACCCACAGGTACTGTCCCACAGTTCCAAGTCCTATGACAGATGCTAAATGATCTGGTACAAATCCCACAGAGATGCAGTATGGTTCCAATGTGGTACAATTAACACCAAATATACCAGTCCACTCAAAGAAAATGTCGACACTCCACAGGCACAATGTAAAAATGGGTATCTATCTCTCTGGCAGTAACAAGGGCTCACAGTCCCACTGGCTTGTAGTCACACAGCTTCTGTCATATCTCTGAATTCTCTTCCTAGTTAGGAAAACATCTGCTTTATATACATGTATACAGACAGAGAAATCCCACCATTATTCCAGAGTTTTCCAATTAGTCACACATGCCAGTGCATTGAGTGAGACCTGTCTCTGATCTTTCTAGATCACCTCAGAAATGTGTACTGACAGTACAATGAAATGAGTCATATGAATGTAGGTCAACAGTTTGTTTACAAGCCACCTGAGGGTCACCCCCAGAAAGCAGGCTAACTCTGTGACCTGGTACACACTCAATGACTACAGTGACCTCTAAAATCAAAACAAACAGGCATACCCACATTCATAACAGCGATGGAGGGAATGCATACCAGGAAATGATTTTATTGTGATGCCCATGACATCATATGCACAAGTTCATTGGTCAAATTTTTTTATGTGTTGTGTGACCTTGACCTGTTCTTCAAGGTCATTAAGCACTTAGTCTTAACAAAAAGGACACTAAATTCAATACATTGATTAAGAATAAGGAAAGTGATACTAAATGTACCACAAATGTGTTCATTTGGAAGTTTGATGTTGCATCAACTGGACCTTGACCAATTTTTGAGGGTAATGGAAGGAATGCATTTTAGGAAGTGAATTTTGGATAATGGTCATCAGATTATATATATGTCAGCAGAGCTTTAATTAGACCCATGGGTCTCTTGTTAAGCACACTAGTCTGCCACTCACATTCTAGCAATTACTTGAATCAATTTGCATTATAGTGGGTGGCTATTCAAATTACTGTAGTCTTGGTCAGGATGACACCCAATTATGAAACTAGTCTGAGTTTTGCCTGCAGAACTGACCCCAGTGTTGTATATTTTCAGATCCACACCAGTGGAGAATACAGAGCTTTGTCTGTCAAGAAGGCAACACATAGCCTTGTCCACTAAAGAGGTGCATGTATATCTATGAGTAGTAGGGTAATGCAGTTTGACATTTAAAGGAAGATTGCTGCAGTGGTGGAAAGTAACATTGTATTTCTTTTGATCAATTTCTTAATTTTTTAGTGCCGTAAATATAAGTATTAGGCTCAAATATTGGAAAATGTCCACATGTGGAGGTCTGTAGCATATGTGGCAATGATTTCAGTACATGTATAGGTGGTATTGCCTCCGAGTCATGTTATGTGTACAAACAGAATTCTGCAAGAAGACAACAAATATATCAGAGATCAACAATGATGAGAATGTGCCTGTGAATGAATACATCTATGTTGTTTTTTTTTCTTTGTGTGAGGATGCTTGTATTTGTATGCTATGCACAGCACAGGGATGGGGAGTGGGGGGGGGGAGGGGGGGAGGGGCAGGCAGAGCCTTTCATGTCTTATTGAAAACAGTCACCAGTTTCCTGTTACATGTACAGAGAGCAAGTTCCAGTTGTGCCACAAATAAAGCATTGAAAATTCACATAATTTACAGGACACAGGAAGGATGAAAATCGGTAAATATTTTACAAAACAAAAACTGAAATAAAAGAAAACCAATCAATTGATCTGCATTCACTGATCCCTGTAAACATCTGCTTCATCAGGTTTATCCAGTGCACGTTAATTGTAACATTCCCAGAATTTTTTTTTCTTTTTTTTTGCTCTGCTAACCTAAGGTCAGAGAGCTTGTATGATCCATCACCCTTCTTCCATCCATCTATCCATCTGTAAAAATTTTTTGTGGTCCTGGTCGACTCCACAGTTTTCAAGTCAACTCCATATGACTTTCGTGACTTACAAAGGATATAAACATCCAAAGCTTATACTGTCTGCCAGCCAGGAGGGTCTTGAGGTCAAAGGCTGGTGGCTGCAGTCTGACAAGCTCAGCTGAGCACATCATTCATCTGCCACGTGTCTGTGCGTTCATCCAATTGTGTTGGTGATAGAACATGATAGGACAGCATGGTAGTATAGCCAACACATGATGCCTGCCATCTCATTGCCCGCATGCCCTTTGGAACTTAGGGCCTGTATTTTTCCGTTTTTAACCGAAGCGGAACGGAATAATGAATTTTTGTCACCTCTGAAACAGAATTTGCTGTTTTGCCTCAATGTATTTTACATACAAAGAGAACTACTGAAACGGAATTTGGAAATTTTTGGCTGGTGAAACAGAATTTCTAGTTTTTTTAAATGGAAAAATACAGGCCCTAGGAACTGTCAAGACAAATATGATGTGTTACACCTTTAATACTGAAAAGTGTGATGCATGGGTAGTAGTGCATTTATATATAATTTAGAGCTAATTCTCCTTCATTAACTAATCATCAAAGATCATCTTGTGTGGACTGTTTTGTAGAAGCTATAGCAGAATAGGCAGACCTTCCATGGAGCCATCCAGTTGTGCAATGGCATTGTTTTGTTGCTCTTATGTGTTGTCAGTTGATTCATCAGTGAAACTTGCCAGGCACCTTCTTAAAACAATATAGGAAGACGGGGCAAGGGCCGAAAAGCTGTCATGATCGCTGTATTGGTTTGGTATGATGCGTTTCGCTATTCCTTGGACTCCTCAGAAAAAAAACAAAAAAAAAAAAACTCCACCTCCTCCCCCCCAAATATATATATATATATATATATATATATATATATATATAAAACAAACAAACGACCAAACCAAACGAGTTTTACCCTTTAGGAACATATATGTGAGGATAAAGGGTATGTTGAATCAGTGGAAAGTTTTCTGGGTGTGTGATTATATATATAAAGGTGTATACAGTTTTGTGTCCTCTGCAATGCATGTACGGCATGCCGGTAAGATTCATCTCTCTTTTTAGTCCCCCGCCCACTTGGTGGGGGACTATAGGTTTGCACCTCGTCCGTCCGTCCTTCCGTCCGTCCGTCCGAAGCTTCTCCGAGCCATATTTCCAACACCATAACACCCACAGCTACCAAATTTAATGTGTTTGTACTTCCTAGGATAGAGGTGTATGGTGTGCCAAAAGTAGGTCACTAGGTCAAATATCTGGGTCACAGAATACATATGTATAAAAAATCTTGTCCGGGCCATAACTTTTTTGTCCTTTTACTTAGAGTCATGAAATGTTACACAAATGTGAAGCTTAGTCTAAGAAAGTGTCATAAAGCAAAACTAGGTCACTAGGTCAAATATTTGGGTCACCGATCGATATGTCAATATACAGAAACAAATTTTGTCCGGCACATGTCTTCCCTATATTAATGCTACCTCTTCAATTTTTTTATGGTGGGTAGACCTTAGGTAGTAGCTGTGCATAGGCATTGTTTTGTGTGGCTAATTACTTGCATTAATTAATTATTTAACAAAGTTCGTTAAGCAAGACAAATTTTGTCCGGGCCATATCTTCTAAACTATTAATGCTAGCCCTTTGAATTTTTTGTGGTGGATAGACCATAGGTAGTAGGTGTGCATAGGCATTGTTTTGTGTGGCTAATTACTTGCATTAATTAATTATTTAACAAAGTTCGTTAAGCAAGACAAATTTTGTCCGGGCCATATCTTCTAAACTATTAATGCTAGCCCTTTGAATTTTTTATGGTGTGTAGACCTTAGGTAGTAGGTGTGCATACGCATTGTTTTGTGTGGCTAATTACTTCCATTAATTAATTAATTAACGAAGTTCATTAAGCAAGCTCAAGATACAATACAAATTTTGTCCGGGCCATATCTTCTAAATTATTGATGCCAGCCCTTTGATTTTTTTTATGGTGGGTAGACCTTAAAGGGGATATGGTAATGGGCACCGTCCGTGTGTCTGTCCGTCCGTCAAATATTTGGGTCACAGTAATACATAAATGTACAGTATTTTCATGTCCTTACTGTAATTCTTAAAAAATGTTGACTTCTTGTTATAAAAGTTTACTGATAATGTATTGTGACCTAAAAGTGTGTCATGACGCAAAACTAAGTCACTAGGTCAAATATCTAGGTCACAGTGTAAACTCCATGTAAAACCTTGTCCATGCCATATTTCCCTTACTATAATACCTACAGCTACCAAATTTATTATTTCAATACTACCTGGGGAGTTGTTGTGTCACATGGCAAAAGTAGGTCACTAGGTCAAATATCTAGGTCACTGTGAAATCCATTCAAAATCTTGTCCGGGCCATAACTTTTTTGTCCTTTTACTTAGATTAATGAAATTTTACACAAATGTGAAGCTTAATCTAAGAATGTGCCATACTTTTAATTTTTTTTTTTCATCTAGGTCACACCCCTATATAGTAGTCCATTCAACCTTGTGGGCGATGAGCGGGGGACTATGTATTGCTCTGCAATACTCATTAACTTGTTAAAACTAGAACTTCTTCATATTGTAGCCACAAAGGGCTTAGGATGCATGTACCCCAGCAGATACAATGGTATGCACAGGAGTATTTCAAAAAAAACAAACCAAAACAAAAACAACCTCCACCTCCTCCCCTCCCCCCCCCCCCAAAAAAAAAAAATTAGAAAAACCCCCAAACAAACGACCAAACCAAACAAGTTTTACCCTTTGGGAACAAAAGGGTAAAGGATATCTTGAATCAGTGGGAAGTTTTCTCAGTGTATGACATACCACATATATAATCATACATACATACATACATACATACATATATATACATACATACATATGTATACATGCATATATATATATACATACATACATACGTATACATGTATATATATATGTATATACATATATATATATATATATATATATATATATATATATATGTATATACATAGATATATACATGTATGTATGTATGTATGTATGTATGTATGTATGTATATATGTATGTATATATATATATATATATATATATATATATATATATATATATATATATATATATATATATATATATATATATATATATATATATATATATATATATATATATATATATACATATATATATATATCCAGTTAAAGGTGTTTACAGTTTTGTGTGCTCTGTAATGCATGTACGGCATGCCGGTAAGATTCATCTCTCTTTTTAAAACTAGAACTTCTTCATATAGTAGCCACAAAGGGCTTAGGATGCATGTACCCCAGCAGATACAAAGATACAAAGGTATGCACAGGAGTATTTCAGTAGATTCCCAAAGTGCATATTGGCTTGATGTGAAGCAGTGAAAAGGAAGCCAAAAAGATCACCCAGGTAAATGAGGGGTTATATACCAAATAATTGGCAAGAAAGAGTCTGGAAATAGGTGGTGAGGTTTAGTGTTACTTGCCTGGGACCCTGGAGCAAGAAACACATAGGAGATGAGCATTGATGTATGCCTAGTAAACATACTTTTAACTCTAGAGTGCTGATCACAACAAGAGTCATGCTAAACTGTCTGACTTACCTAACTGACTGTTGATTCAGATTCCTTGCCAAGGAACCTTTCATTCAAATACCAGCATGCACAGGTGTCCAGAGCAACAAAGAATGGGTCCTGTCAGATCAACAGCTTTGCTCAAGACACAATGGGAGCATGGTGCTCTGAATAAACATGTTGACCCAGTCACACGCTTGGCCCTGAAAGGGTTTTAAGTGGCTCATCAGGTGCTTCCACTCGTCTATAATAGAAAGGAGATACAGGACCTGTCCTCAAGTGGTTGTGCTATGTTCCATTTCCCAGTTTTTTTATATGAGATAGCTTCACTTCGTAAAGGAGGCATTTATTACTTCCTAAAAGATGCTTTTATGCTTGATTTTAAGATTTAGTGACAGGTGGCCAAAAAAAAGGCAGCATTGATTCTGAAGCTGGTCTGCATGGAGGGAATGCTATTTTTGTTTAGAATACATGTTTGAAAATCTGTCTCGTTTTTTTTTTTTTTTTTTTTTTTTGGTGGGGGGGGGGGTTGTTTTTTGTGACATGCATATGAAATGTTAGTTAAGCATATGGGGACAGAGTCAACAGCCTACCTGGGTACATTCTGACTGCTTTCTGTCCAGAGTATGCCACAGAAAGCTGTTTAATCACTTATGCCATTCTTGAGAAGGAGAAAAAAAGAAGACATTTATAACATTGGTCTATTTCTAATGGTTTCCTGTGAAAAAGTTGCATGCAGACACATTAGTATCAGATCCATAACTATATATTTTATGTTTAGAACAAGCGGGACTCGAACCTGCAACCTTTGGCACCAGTCGCCTAGCTGAAATGCGAAACGCACATATCCACTCGACCAAATCCCCATTCTTAAAAAAAGAATGGTTCAATGGAGGTAGTTATGTGCGAGTGCCATATCAACATGGTTATGCAGTATAAGTACTGAGTCTGCATTTATTTCCAGAATCGGGGACTTAAATCCACCAGCATTAAGGAAATGCCGAAAAATATATATTTTATGTTTGGAATGAGCGTGACTCGAACCTACAACCTTTGGCACCAGTCGCCCAGCTGAAATGGGAAATGCACACATCCACCTGACCAAATCCCTATCCTTAAAAAAAGAATGGTTCAATGGAGGTAGTTATATGCGAGTGCCATATCAACAAGGTTATGCAGTATTAGTACCGAGTCGGCATTTATTTCCATATGTCAATTAATAACTGGGAGATTGTGTTCCTCCCAGGTTTTTTATAGACTGTATTTACACATACATTGTATTGCAAGACAAAAATGAGTGGTATCAGTATATGTACTACATGTAGATGTTAAGTCTGCTTCATCAACAACCAATTCTTATTAACTTGGGAATGTGAACATGTAGCAGTGTACCAACCCATGTAGATTTAGCTAAGATGAAAAGACATCATGAAGTGAGGTATGACGTACAGGTAGAACCATTAGATTTAAGGTGCCATGTTTGGCAATGATGACAGGACAGAACCACTAATATTATTACACATACTTCCCATTTAATACTGTACTGTAGTAAAATTTCTTGGCAGCAGATTCTGCATTTGGGTGGCAGACATTGGCACACAGTGTTAGTCAGGGGCACTGCTGCTGACTAGTGCTGTCTAAAGCCAGCGGCACCCAGTGTTAGTCAGGGGCACTGCTGTTGACTAGTGCTGTCTGAAGCCAGTGGCACACAGTGTGAGTCAGGGGCACTGCTGCTGACTAGTGCTGTCTGAAGCCAGTGGCACACAGTGTTAGTCAGGGGCACTGCTGTTGACTAGTGCTGTCTGAAGCCAGTGGCACACAGTGTTAGTCAGGGGCACTGCTGCTGACTAGTGCTGTCTAAAGCCAGTGGCACACAGTGTTAGTCAGGGGCACTGCTGCTGACTAGTGCTGTGTGAAGCCAGTGGCACACAGTGTTAGTCAGGGGCACTGCTGCTGACTAGTGCTGTCTAAAGCCAGTGGCACACAGTGTTAGTCAGGGGCACTGCTGTTGACTAGTGCTGTCTAAAGCCAGTGGCACACAGTGTTAGTCAGGGGCACTGCTGCTGACTGGTGCTGTCTAAAGCCAGTGGCACACAGTGTGAGTCAGGGGCACTGCTGCTGACTAGTGCTGTCTAAAGCCAGTGGCACACAGTGTGAGTCAGGGGCACTGCTGCTGACTAGTGCTGTCTAATGCTGGTTGCCACTGGAATTCAATTGACACAGGTCTTAGGAGCTCAGCGAGGGACAGTGTTAATGAGTAATAGACTGCATAAGCCAGCGGCAGACTGTGTTAGCAGCAGGGACCCTTTCAGAGCTGTATTCTGCTGTCTGCCGCTCACTACGGCTCTGTGCCGCAGGCTGCTGCTCTGTCCTAATAAGTCCATTGTATAACATGTAAAATATGAATCCAGCTGAACAGCACAGAAAAGGATCGATGTGTAGTTGTTCAGTAATTGCACATAACATCCCAATTTACTTTCTTTCGCTCATTTTGATCCATTTGCTTGCCTATATTCATCAAATAACTTTAATTTTCAGTCATTCATGCCTATCAGTTTATTTTTACTCTCACCACTCTTGCAGTTAAACAGGGATTAGAGGCAAACAGCTCTGTAATTACCACAGAGAGGATATATTTGTTGTGTAAACTCTACTAAAATGACTGTACCTTTTGCACAATAAATACATCCTTTGTGTTGTAATGACCGAGTTATTTGTGTCAAATTCCTGTTTAAATGCAAGAGTCACGATGGTAAAAAATGAATTGCTGACATGTCATGTGTCCAAATTACCAAGTTTTAACCCCAATACAATCTTAAGAGAAGAAAACAAAATACTTTTTGATGTTAACATGGTAGCAAATGGTGGTACCCTTGAAGTCTTCATCAGACACATCAATATTTGTGCCACAATGGCCAAAGCTGCAGCATTGCTTTAACCCTTTCCCCCTCAAACTGGCCAAAACCGGTTGGTGGTCAAATGTCGTCTGCTTCAGCGTTTTTAACTGATTTCAACAGCAGTGAAAAACAATTTGACTGAGAATTGAAGATGAGACTTGTCAAGACAATATGACCCAGGTCAACAGCTTTCCTCGACGTGGGTTGGGCACTTTGCCCAACCCATGCCGAGGAAAGCTGTTGACTCAGGCTTAATATGAGGGGGAAAGGGTTAAACATATTTTTTTCCAAAAAGAAAAAGAAATGGTCAAGAGCCTGACCAGCCTATAGATACGAAGACCTCTTGTACATGGACAACTCTGCCATTGGGTGATGGTGATCTTATTATTTTGAAAATGTCTTGTGGGAAAATGTAAGCCAGCAAAAAAATCTTGATCTATGTACAGACATGTGTACAGATTTCTAATATTTGTAAGAAGATAGCAATAAGTCTGAATATCCTGAAGAAAATATGACATTTCATACCCTTCTGTGTAAGTAAAATGTTAAAGTGAATGCCTGCATTTTGCCACATTTAGGGTAATTGCAAGAGGTCTTCATTAAGGAATGTTCAGCATCTCCAAAAACAGGTTGCCTATTTGATTGCCAGTAGTAATGAATTCCAGAGTTATGCATTGGAAAAGGTCCATTGGATGACAATTGAGGAAAGAACTTTTTACAGGAATTCTGTTCTTGTGTTCAAAGCTTTGAATGGTATGGCACTGGACTACATGTAGCTGTCAAAAATGTTTCATTGTTGTTATGATGCCCACCTTATGAATATTAGGGGAACTCAACAAAGAATGACAACAGTGATATAACTTTAACAATAACAATATATTAACAATCAAAATCAGTACAAAGTGGGTAAACTTATCTCCACTGGTATGTCAATAGTTATAAACAGTCTTAGGTAATACCTAATCCCTGGTGAGATTACCTACAGGTACTGTCCCACAGTTCCAAGTCTATGACAGATGCCAAATGATCTGTTACAAATCCCACAGAGGTACGGTTTTGTTCCAATGTGGCACTGAAAGGTGTGGTGCTGATCCAATCCCACATAGGTGCAGTTTGGTTCCAATGTGGTACAATTAACACCAAATATACCAGTCCACTAAAGACACTGTCCACACTCCACAGGTACAATGTACAACTAGAAAAGATGATTTGCTGCATAGTAAAGCAGTGTGTGTGTCTTCAAAGCGTATTTGTATGGCAATGTACAACTATTCCATAACACAGGAGTAGATGTTGGAATGGCATCTGTATCTATTATAGCTTTGAAGTTATTATAGATTTAAAATTGTAATGGCGTTACTAGCATAACTTAAATTGGTGGGCAATGGTCAACAACCCCCTAGTAGAAGTTGGAATGATATCTCTATGTACTATAGTGTTGAAGATATTCAAGATTGAACATTTTGAATACCTCTAATTAGCATAATTTGAATTGCTACATCTTTTGTTTTAAATTCAGTAGATGCAGTGGTCAATAACCCCTCAGTAGAAGTTAGAATGACATCTCTATCTATTATACTTTTGAAGATATTCAAGATTTAAAATTTCAAATGCCCCTAATTTGCATGAGTTAAACATCTTCATTCGTCTGTATAAAAAGGCCCAACTCCTTGTATGGATGTACAATCATGCCAAGTTTGGAGTTTCTGTGTATAATAATGTCAGAGAAAAGGACAAATTCACTGGTAAAGAAGAAAAAGAAGGAAAGAAAAGAAAGAAAGAAGGAAGGAAAGAAAGAGACAGAAAGAAAGAAAGAAAGAAAGGAAGGAAGGAAGAAAGAAGGAAGGAAGGAAGGAAAGAAAGAAAGAACAAAAAGTGTGTGTTGATACACTTTAAATAGGTACCTCCCAGGTGGCAATAACAATAGGTGACAGTGCCCCTGCTTTGTATGTGAATGTAGGTCAACACTTTGTTTACAAGCTGCCTGAGAGTCACCCCAACAAAGCAGGTTAACTCTGCGACCTGGTACACACTCAATCGGTGCAATGA
>OZ026625.1:55032633-55038133 GCA_964020975.1 Hermodice carunculata
TTAGCAGACCACTGCTTACCAGATGGGATGGCAATTTCATTATACTGTCCCTGTCTTGAGAGGACACCCCTCTTGTAAGGCCACTTTTTGGGGTGGCCTTACAAGAGGGGCACCGCTGTACATAATCTTGGAGAACCTTATTCTGATTGGCTGAATTAGTATTTGCAGACCTACAGGCCGTAGTCATTGGTTTTGGCATTGCCTGGTAGGGCATGATGTAAACCATGTCACAGCTCCTTCGTGATGTCAACTCTTACCAGGCAAAATCCAGAGACTTGAAATGAGGTCAATTAATAGATACCTGAAGGAAGTCTACTTTTTCATGAAGAATGAACATTTCCAAAAGAGGCCAATGTATCTAGGACGGGTTTGTAACTGTTGAAATAAATAGATTAATGATCTACTGGTACGTAGGAAAATGGGCAAGTATAATTTGAAAGAGTTTTTCGTGAAGACTGGGCTATTATAATGTGCATTGCCTTAAATACATGTACATTGTACATCTTAGTGCTTGAAGTACGCAGTGTATACATGCATATAACTTACATATTTCATTGTAAACTCTTATACCAAATTGATGATAAACTTGGGGAAATTGCTCCTCAAAATTCTCCTAGTGTTCTTCAATTCTGCATTCTGAAATTAAGATCCTTTGCAGAATGCAGACAAGTTAAAAATGCCATTTGAGCTCTGCATGTAAATGTTTGAAACATGTCTGCTGAAGCTTATAACATCAGCTTTAAAGTTTGTGCGTCTATGATGCACGTGCATGTTGAAAATTGTGGTTCCACTTTAAGTGCACAAGAAATGTGGCCTTATAGGATGGAGGGCATGTCTTAAGGGGGAAAATAGACCAAAATAACCATACTTGCTGAGAGGAGAAGTGGCTTCTGTGGACGGAGTGGCTCTCATGTCATGGGGACCTTACAAGTGAGGGGACAGCTATACTGGCCTAAGATTAGGTTTAGAGGTATCAGCTCTCATTCAAAGTACACTCAGTCTGGTACCTGATGTATGTGGCTACCCTTTCTACCACACAAAAAGTGGCCACATGAAGCAGGTACATGTAACAAGCCACTGCAGGTAAATTCTTTCAGTGTAGAGTGTGACTTAAGTTGATCTACTTAAGTCAAACTAGTCTGAATTGTCATTATGATCCCAGATTCACATTCCTCGTAAAAAGACCTTTCATTCAAGTACCAGCATGCCCATAGTTCCACAGAGAATATCCCAGGTCAACAGCTTCTCTCGGCGTGCATTGGGTGTGGTGCTGCCAATGCGCGCCGAAAAAAGCTGTTGATTCAGTCCAAAATTTGAATCACTGAAAGAGTTAACAAAGAAATTGTCAGAAAAAAATGTGGCCACAAAGAGCAACTGACCTGTCATGGCAGTGACTGCGTAGTGTCAGCCGGTACCGCCATGCATACTGGCTGGGCTGTGATGTTGAGCTGTACATGTAGGTAAAGATGAGCCATACACACAGAGAAATAGAAAATGAAAAAGACCAGGCAAGGGCCTGACAGCTAAACTAGAAATAACAGAGATTTAGTTCGACCGGTTTCGCCGCCAGTGGGGCATCCTCAGGAACTGATCATGACAGTTAGGACTTTTATTTATATACTCTGGTATAACATTGGACGTTGCTACGTATTTGGAGTAGCGTCACACGCAGGACCCGTGTCTGTGAGATCCAAAAGAAACGGTCCACCCGTCTCGTGACGTGGTGACGGAAACTGTGTGCATGTTGACACGTGTTTCCATGGAGATCAACCTGTGAGGTCACAGGTTCAGTGAAAAAGCTCTATTGAGTGTTTTCAATGCTGGGAAATGACCCTGGAAAACGTTGGGGAACTAAGTAGATCCCCAGTTTAGGGTAGGGTCAATTTTATAATGATAAGAAATAGGAATCCTGGGAAGGAATTCCAAGTGTATCTTATAAACAGAATCCTAGAGAAGAATTCCAAATATGTCTTATTATGAACAGAGTCTAGGGTTGAAATGATTTTAACTGTCATGTGGTATAAACTAATGTTTATAACCTTTATTGTTGATCATAGGGAAAATAGGCATAGAACATAAAAATTTAGCATAAAACTGAGCAAGTATGCTTATTTTCCCATGATATTGAGACCAAAAGGTTTCATAGTGCAGAGTCGGTGGATCCAATAATATTCCCTCCTGAGTCTAAGCTTCTCGGTCTTTTTGAGCTTAGGTGGAGTTGGAATGTGTTCTAGGATCTGGACCTTGAGTGGTAGGCCCACGTGATCCTGTTTGGCAAAATGCCTGCCAAGTGGTTGCTGTCTGTCACTTTTATTTATGTAATAAAAGTGCTCCCGGAGCCTATCCATGAGGTTCCGTAAAGTTTGTCCCACATATTGTTTGTGGCACTGTGTGCATGTGATAAGGTACACTAAATTGTTGTGTTTGCACGTGCCACCAGGGGGTGTGCTGTAAGTGCGTCCTGTGTGTGAGCTGGTAGCCACACCACTAGTGTCAATTTTTGGGCAGTATCTGCAACTTTGTGTGTTGCAAGGGTGTCGTTCAGATATCCCAGAGACTGTGGGGATTTGGCGAGTAGGGGGATATCTAGTGCGTGATTGCACTAGTATATCCTTGAGGTTAGTGGATCGGCGGTATCCCAGAATAACCTCCTGATCTTTGAGAACTTGGCCATGTTTTGAGGCTGCTAGTGTGCCCCAATTGTTCTGTATGATTTGTTTGAGAGGAGGTAGCGTTGGGTGGTACCTCGTAATTAAGAACATTTTGTTTTGTTCTTCTTGGGTTGTATTTTGTATGGCTCTATGTTGTAGAAGTGAGTTTCTGTCTAGGGCTCTAACTTTAGTCAGAGTATTCTGCAATAGCTGTGGAGGATATCCTCTTGCAGCATAGAAGCCTAGGATCTTAGGTGAAAGATCCTCGAAATCCGAGTTCTTGGAGCAGATTCGCTTGACCCTTAGGAGCTGTCCATAGGGTCCTGCTACTTCACAGTGCTTGGGGTGTGCAGATCTGAAGTGCAAATATGTGTGTGTATCTGTAGGTTTGGTGTACAGGGATGTGTACAACTTGTTGTTGTCTCCTACATGGACCGTGGTGTCCAAGAATGGAATTTTTGAGGTTGAGAATTCCATTGTAAATTTGATTGTTGTGTGGCATGAATTTAAGTGTGTGACAAAATCATGGAGTTGTGGTTCCCCATGTGTCCACACACAAAATATATCATCTATGAAACGCCACCAAACACAGAGAAATAGGCTGTAGAAACAGAGTGCAATTGAAGAGCAAAGGTCAAGACACTGCAGTTCCCACAGGGGAAACTATCATTTGTCAGGACTGCTATTTGGCAGCCTCCATACTGGCATTGACATGATTGGGTATGATGAAGAAGGACTGGTGACATCACAGGAGATTACCCCTGGGTGTCATTGAGGTCATGTTTCACTGTGGTTGAGACAGTTGTCTTGACTTGTGATAACGTTTCTGAAACTCCTTTTATGCCAGCCTCTGATTTTCCCAGACATTCACTTGATTTTGTTTCAAGTTTACATTTCAAATTCATGCTAAGCTTTTGTTATTGCATGCATCAATATGTTTACAATTAAGTTTAACCCCCTTGGCTAGCTGAGCTGATGGGAGATATTGTCTTTGTGAGAAATGTTATGAAGAATTTAAGTAGCACTGTGCTCTTTTTTGGTGTAGGGAGAGCCTGGCTTACTGGAAAGATTTGGTACACTTTGAAATGATCAAAATATTCAAACAGGGCTGGCAGCAGCCATTAGCCAGTTAGCCATAGGCTGATAAAAGTAAGATCTGGCAAAAAAATTCCATTCAGGTTGTGTAGGTTTGATCAAATATATCTAAACATCATCGCATAATAGCAGCCTACTGTTTGAAAAAAGTAGTTTTACGCTTTGGCTGAAGAAGTGAAATGCAGCTGATACATCGCCAGTCACTTCAGACCTTAACCCTTCCCAGCTCCTAGTGGCCAGATGTAAGTTATCTTAAACTTGAAGACAGTTGCTGACATAACACGGGTGGTGCCTTAACCGGCTTCCACTGGAGTACTTCTACAGTGGTCCCCCTCTTATAAAGCCACCCCAAATGCAGCCAAAAAGTGGCCTTATAAGAGAGGTGGCCTCTCTTGAAGGGGAGAGTATAATGGAAATACCGTACTTTCTGCACGGAAATGCTGGCCTTTCAAGAGGGGTGGCCTCTGGTGAGAGGGGCCTTATAAGACGGGGACCACTGTATGTTAAAAGTCTACTTGTCATAAGACGGTCTTTTGCTTAAAACCTGATAACATATGGTCTGGTCTGAAAACGTCTGAACATGGCTTCTTTAGGCCTAAACACTATGGGAATTGGACCACAGATCCAGCCCATACAAGCTTCGGATCAACCTTGGTCTAGCTGGTTCATATAAATTTTTTAAACAAATTTTATAATGTTATGGACCAAACTTTGGTACAACAGCAGCGAGTCAAGAATATATAAATCACAAACTCACAATTGTATATATATATATATATATATATATATATATATATATATATATATATATAGTAGCCTTCTTCAGTGGAACATCAATAAAGTTGAGATATATATTATATATATATATATATATATATATATATATATATATCGCAACTTTATTGATGTTCCACTGAAGAAGGCTACTTACTGCTGGAACTGGTCGGGAATAAAACACATCAATTGATATTTTGTCTCTTTATAATTTATTCTATATATGTTGGAAGGGAACTTTTTCGCTTTGTTTCAATCACTTTTGCTCTCCCCTCCCTAGCATCCTCTCGGATCCATATATAGTCCCAGTTATCAGTGTTGACTTGATCTTTTCCCCTTCTACTTCTATATTTTTTTTCTGTGATACTTTTGACATACATGTGTAATAACTATCTTTCATAGAGGAGGAGGTCTGCAATAAAATCATATTGTCTTTATCTTTGAAATCCCTGGCCTAATTTTACATTTGATTCCAGTAGAAATGCATCAGCACGGGTCATTAGACCCAGAATATAAGCTTCACTGGTCTTTATTGTCAGTTTCCATTGACAAATAAACATATTTTAAATATGTAATGGATTGTGATTGTTAAATCATCATTTCTCAAATGTGCCTAAAGCCTGTGCCAAGGAAGACTGTAGACTTAGTCTTTATCTTGACCAGGAAAAGGTTAATATCTGTGTACATCCAACATGCAGGCAACTTGGCAACTGCTTTGACGGATGTGAAGTACATTTACGAGCAAAACAAGATTCTGTCTTAATGACAGCTTTGAGGATGTCTAAGTACAAAAGGCCCAGGGAAATGAGCAGAAAAGACACAAATGTAGGAGGACGTAATGGAGCGATGTCAGAAGCAAATCATGGCCATTTGTTGTGCCAGCTAGTGGAAATGGCAGGAAGGGGATATTTCTGTGGAGAACAACAAAGGGAGGTAATCACAACTTCAACAGCAGATATGTTTGAGTGCTTTTATGCACA
>OZ026625.1:55038333-55065333 GCA_964020975.1 Hermodice carunculata
AATGCAATGGATGAGGAGGAGGAGGAGAGTGAGATGATGGCGATCAGGGCGATGGGATAGCAATAGAAATGGGAAAATGTGGATCTTCAAAACTGTGCAGTATGTGTTGAATTCAGTTCAGATGAGATGTCAATACATAAAGCTTCCCTGTTATTGGTTAGAGTAACATCACATTAACAGCTGTCCTTTCCTTTGGTTGGGTTCTTAAGGACAAGATCTAGAGATACCCTAGAAGCATTTTGTGGTGCCTATAGTCCCGGGAAAAGAATAGCTTGAAAAGTATTGATGTAAATCAGTAAACTTATCTTTTTTTTTTTTTAAGGATATGACTGGACAATTCCAAATCTGATCCAAATATCGACTTAGTGAATAACTGTGAGTTATCAATAGAAAATACATACAACGCAAATGGAAATTCTTCCATAAAGATATTATGTAACGAAAGATATCTGTCAGGTCACATTAACCCATTCATAGTCAAATAAACCAAACTGTGCCTGGATATAAATTACGGTGTTCCCTCATGTTTTTACATAATATAAATACAGTAGAAAACATTAACCATAAAAAGGCCCTCAAGAACGTCAAAGTGATGTGGTAGGTGCCCCGGATTTATTTTGTACAATATTTAAGGACGGATTAGACACCCAAAACCTTGGCATGGCAGATTTTGAGATTTTAACGGTTTACAAGATGAATGTTCTTTCTATAAGTTGTCAAAATTTCTAGCTTTTAACTAAAGTAGAAATATGAGAAAAACACCAAAAAACATACCGGCATGTGGACATCTGAACATCCATGGGTCATTTTTTTTTTGGTTTTCAGCAGCCAAACGGAACAATGCCACCCATCAATCATACCTAATATAACTGTCTGTCATGTGGCTACAGGTAGCAACGGCCCATGGCAAAAGGAGAGTGGTATCATGGCGGCAGCGCAATATCAGGCGGCATGCCAAAAGTATGTTTGTGGGCAGGGAAAAGATGCAAACATGCTAACATATCATAGCCTTAGTGGTTTACTTTATAGTTATCTTGCTTATTTTGTGTTCTAATGAAGGGAGACTTTAGATGTTCATAAGGAGCGGGAATTGTCAGAGGATGTGCCTCCACAGGTCATGCCGCAATGGATTACCCCAGTGGTCCTGCACACCAAAGACAGGCGTGGAAAAAAAACACTGGCACTTTAATCAACAGTACCCATGTACACAATAATATTTTATTGAAATCCAGGGATGAGGAAATAAAAGTACAAATAAACACATCGAAATGAGCATAAATGTGAACGTAAGAGAAAACTCACAAAATAGCGATACAAAACTCAGGTTGGAAAGAGAAATGAAACTCATTGAGAAAATATCTACAAAATATGATAAGCTGAGTAAAGTGTACAGACAAGTCTAACAAACTAACTACATAAAGTATACAGATAGGAGTACACTGTCCCTAATGTCCCACTGTCCGGAATGAAAAGGTAGGTTAAAGTGGAATTTATTTTTGGTGTCTTACCTGTCCTTAAGTTTTCATATGTCTGGTGGAAAACTTTTTCAGTGAGAATTGTAGATAGGACCTGTCATGATGCATGCCTTTGGTCAATAGCTTTCCATGTGCCCAATTCATGCCAAAGAAAACTGTTGACTAAGACTCATTGACACCAGAAAAGGTTTCATTACGCTGAAAGTTAGCACGTTGTCGACTCCAACAATGGGGAAGAGATCTATTAGGTCGATAGCCTCCTGTCTGCATCCAGTCATAATCAAATTTACCAAAATTCACTTTGTTATGACAAGTGTAAAAAGTGGAATCTGATTCTCATACATGTAGCTTTATGGTGTTGCTTTTAACTATTTCTACTTTGGCCCAAGACCAAGTCAACTACTTTCCTTGGCATGGTTTGGGTGGTTAGCATCGCAACCTGTGCCAAGGACAGTTGTTGACCTAATGCATGTATTATGCAACAGGTCTACAATTTTCATCCAAATTGCTCTTCTATAACATTGAATCTAGTGAATCTTTTTGTTGCCTATATAATCCCCTCCCTGAGATTGCCCCATTACTATCCTCATTTACAAACCTTTGGGTGTGGAATCATCAATTTTAAAAATGGCAGCCAAGTGCCAGTGAGCCGATTGGAAATTTTGAAGGGGTAGTATCCAAAATATGTGTGTGATTGGGGTTATGGAAAGCTTAAGTTGTCGAATAAATGTAATGTACAATATATAATGGGACTTTTCCAGAGTGAGCATTACCTGAAAATGTAAATACACTGCAATACAGATATCAGTTGTAGCCAGCGATGGGCCCCAGATTGGGGATTTTGTATCAGACACTAAATTCTCCCTGAGGCTACAGATTAAGCAGCAGCACTAGTAGGACCCGCCATGACCGCCTGGTGTGTGAAAGATGGAGCTTGGGCAAGAAGGTTGCCCCGATAGTGGATACAGGTCCGCAAGTACTGGTGGGTTTTTAATATAAGTGGTAAATATGTAATTATTTCTTTTGTTTTTCATGCAAGACTATCAAAAGTATATATACTTGCTGAAACAAACTATTTGTCCAAATGTAAATTTAATATTGGATTTGAGATTGAACCATTTCAATTATTGAAATCTTATTTTCATTAAAAATTGAAAAATTTACAGAAAGAAAGTGGCATGTTCAAAAATTAACATACAAGTTAGCTTGTAATTACAAATTAAATCTGGTACTTGTGTCTAAAAAATTGTATGTCAGATTTTTTAAAAAGGAGCTTAGTTAAATTTTCAAAGATTACTGAAATTCTAAACCATTGTGGATAAATTTGAAAAGCTTTAAAATTCAAACTAAAGCCTTGATGAAAAATTTGAGATACTGTTTGGTAGCCAACAATATCCTATGTCAATTTTGATCAGGACCAAATCTAATCTAGAAATGTGTTTGAGCTAAATTTTTGTGATATCTAAAATATAAAAAATTTAATAGTCATTTAAAAACTGATGAAAATTTAGTGACTGAACAGTTACAAAAGACCTGTTAATGGGTAAATATTCATTAAGATGTCTACTTTCATAAAATATATTGTTTTTATGGGTTCAAATAAAAATTTTAGAATACACAGTAAGATATTTAACAAAAACAAGCATTTTCTAATTTTATTGTTGTAAAGTGTTGTAGCCCCTTAATGAGCCCACTTTCTCGTGCTTTCATGCATGGGTATTGGACATTTGCTCTGCTTCTATGTGCAACTTAGTTGTATTTTAACATTGTTTTCTGTCTATTCTGCCATCTCTGGTTCAATTTTCTCATCCTCATTTTTTCATCATTTGACAATAAACATCACAAGAATAAATCGTGGATTGCACTGATATTACTGACCAACAAATTAGATAAAGTAATTTCCCACAGAATCACTCAGAAGCCGTAGGGTGATTTCCAGGAAAGCTGTGCTGGGAAGTGTCAGGTTTCTGGGAATCCTCAATGGATATTGTTTTTTTTTTTGTTTTTTGTTTTGTTTTTGTGTTTTTTTTTTTTTTTTTTTGATTGCACAAATACGCCAACAGGCTTTGATTGAGTAATTAAGATATATAGATACCCCAAGATACACGTGTGTAATGCAGGCTTAATCCAAAGGGCACAATGTTGTGTATAGTTGGTGTTGATATGATATATACATGTAATCTGTCACTTAAAGGTGCACACAGCCTATAGAACATTGAGTGGATATTGCAAATGAAAGATTTACTGTTAGTATAAGTGAAATAAGTGCATGAACCATCATCTTTAATATCTGCTTTCAAAGACTCCCTCAAAATAGAAAAAAAATAAAAAATAAAGAAAACAAAACAAAAGCGTAGGAGGAGGAGAAGGTGAAAAAGAAGACAAAAAAAATACCAACATGATGACTGCTGACTCCAAGGTGAGAGAATTCCTTTGTCCTATTGTAGGGGACAAGTAAAATTTGATGCAGGACAAGTGAAGATTCAGCCAAATGACATATAATTAATAGGGGCACCTGTCCTCAGACAAGCAAACCCATGATTATATTTTCCTGTCTTGTGACTCCTATTACATGTTAAGGAAAAACTGCTGGTTCTCCATTGCACCTACATGTATTTACCTGACTATTTTCCATATATGTATCACAAGATTGCATTTGCTGACCTTGTGCTGGAAAGGGCTAAAGCTGCAGCATGGGTTCAGCACAAACATAAGGAACCAATCAACATAGGGTTACAACATCAGGCCAGCATATACTGGAACACTACTGGCATTCAGCTTTGGTTCAAGTTCAGCATGTTTATGCTGCACATTGCTGGGTCACATTATTGATGCAGCACATGCTTGCACGAAACAGAAACAGCGCGGGAACAATACTGGATTAACATGAGTTTGTTCAGCATAATTGCGCTAGATCCAGAAGCAAATATGACGCCTGTCAGCATTGATTGGCTTAGCTGCTTGGCAGTTCATAATTGCCCAGACTGAAAATGAATGAGCACACAACAGCTTGATACGTCTGTATTAATTTTACCCATCATCATATTGCCTGTGCTAAAAAAAAATGTATAGAGCGTCAAAACAAGCAAGGTTGTGTGTGACTGATTACCACTTACATGTATATAAAAACCCGCTGGTACTTTCGGACCTGCATCCACCATCGGGGCAACCTTCTCCAGTAAGCTTTATCTTTGACGCAGTGGGGCGCTTGGCACTCAGCCTATTGCTGCCCCTGATTTCACTGCCTCAGGGCGACTTCACTATCTGATACAAAACCTGTATTCTGGGGCCTACAACTGGTAACTGTTTGTTGTTGTATTTACATTTTCAGGTAATGCTCACTCTGGAAAAGTCCCATTATATATTGTGCATTACATTCATTCGACAAATTAACCTTCCTTTAGTACTAATCACACATATATTTTGGATGCTACCTCTTCAAAATATCCAATCAACTTGGCTGCCTTTATGAAAATTGCAATTCCGCACCCAATGCCAATGGTTTGTAAATGATCATTGGGATGATCTTGCCGAGTGGGGGTGGGAAGAGGGTTATAATATATGAAACCAAAAGTATATATTTTGCAAATATGTCAGAGCATCAATAATGATATGATATATGCTGTGGCTGCAATTCACTTTGATATTCAAATCGTAGGTATTTTTGTGAGACTGTCCCTCAATCATTGCAGTAATTGGGCAATGTGCAAAATGGCGCTCGCCACCACATGGGGTCGTGTCGCATTTGGATTTGTACATGATGATAACAGCCAACCGAGGGGGCAGATAAAAGTTCAGATAGTAAGTCATGTTTTAAAAGTACTTTAACGACTGTTTGCCCTGGTAACTCGGAGAATGGACACCTGGAAGTGTGCTGAAAATACGTGGCCACAATTCACTGTGATTTTCCTTTCCACAATGCATTGCGCCATGTTTATAAATAGCGCTCACCGTGTGTGCATGCATGCCATGGTGGTATCGTGTTGCATTTGATTTATAACTAATGGATGATAACTGGTTCAGACATAACCGAGTGGGTAGATTAAAGTTACGATAGTAAGTCATCTTTAAAAATACGTTGATGACCGTTTCCCCTGGTAACTTGGAGAACAAACACTTGGAACCCAGCGATACTAGATACCAATACCGCACCACTGTGGCTATATACAGCAGCTATGCTCTTTTCCCGGCATAAAATGTTGTGTTTTAGTTGACTTTACTGCAAAATAACAGCACCTTGGCCAGCTTTTCTGTCAACTTGCGAACTTGGTTATGGTTGATTAGAATGGCCGCTTTTCTTACAGGTGGTTGTTTGTGGGGCGATTTTGCTGGTCGTTGGTCATGTGTTGCAGCTGGTCTAGGCTGTCCAACTGGAGCATTGTCATTGGAGCAAAATTTTACATCACAGTTCTTAAAAAATGTTATAGGATTTATCCAAAATAAGTGTTTCTCATGTGAAGAAGTTGAGAAAATGCTCCAGGGAATCTAAATTTGCTGCTACAGAGATTTCCAGTTGGACATCACTGACATGTGGTCGTTTGCCTCAGGTCATTTAACATTGCAAAAGCGCCTGTGCCAAAGAAAACTGGTAAAGTAGAAAAAAAGTATAATTTTTCTTAGATTTTGAAGACTAGACTGTCAAACTTTCCTGCTTCACCATGCCAAAGAGGATGCCTCTTACAGTACATCCAGCCAGCCAGCATTAGCAAATTTTGGCAGCATTTTTCAGCCCACATGTATGCTGGCAAGCTGAAATTATGTTGGAAATGTAAAGAAGCAATACATGTACTGGGAATTGGCCAGATGAACTGTCCATTCCTTGCACTCCACGAATCAAATATTATAAATGCTACTTGCCGTGAGACAGCAGCAGAAAATGAACAACATATGTAATGTCATCTACATTATGGTGACAGATGATGAAGCTGTTCTCAGACAGCCTATATTTATTTCAATCCCCTGACGCCCCTCAATGGAGGTTTTCCGAATGTTAACCAGTATTGTAAAATACAGTGGTACCTGATATTTAAGACTGCTGCTTTGAGAGACCAGCTGGCTTTGTGACCACATTTCTGATGGCACAACGGTCTAGCTTCTTTGCAAGTTTACCTCCACTTTAAAAACACCTGTTATGTATGACCATTTTTGGCTGGCAGGAAGGGTTTATGCACAAAGTGTCCTGAGGAGAGCTGTTGACTCGGTATTAAATCAGTACTTTAAGGGTTAAAACATGTTGCTTGTGCACAAGTCAAAAATATTCATTTAACCTTTTCACCCTTGAATTAAGACTGACTTAAAGACTGGTTTAACAGTTTTCCTTAGCATGGGTTGAGGTTATGCCAAGTGCAGAAGCCACTCGAAGGAAAGGTGTTCACCAAGGGCTAGTTATTTTTGTAATTTTTGACAATAATTTTATAGGATATTAACACTTATATTCTCCCAAATCCTGACCAGGCAAGTAAATTCTCCCAACAGCGGATCACTGAGTCTCGGGCAAGGTGGGACTTTCTGCTATGACAAAAGACATGATACAGGTGACTCTTTTTTATGCTACAGTAGCATTGGGGATTGTTTTCAATTATGTACTTTCTCTTAAGGGCCTCAGGACTGAAATAAAACCTGGTGAATTAAATGAGTGAATTCTCACAACTCTGCACCAAGTGGATTGCAAACGCTCCATGCATGTTGACCTGTCCACTTCATACTTCCCAAGAGGTAGGTCAGCGTCTGGCCCTGGTGGACTGTTGTGAACAAAGTGAAACTGACGTGTTCTGGTTTCTTCTTCAGAAGACCCTCGGCCTCCTCCCCCCCCCCCCCCCCCCCCATGGCAGTATACCATGTTTGTTTGTTTGTTTGTTTTTTTACTTACTTTCTTAATTTTTTTTTTTTTTTGCCATATATTTCATATTTTCTATCTATTGCTGTCATGCATCCATGGTAGTCCACTATGCACCATGGAATTACATGATTGGCAGAATGCCTCCCAGCGTTTTGTGCTCCCCTTTCATGGTACATAGTTCATTAATTTCATGAAGGAGTCCTTTGGTTTTGTTATTGTTTCTTTCTTTGTTCAACAGGTCTTTTGTTCATCTGATGCTGCTCTGCTGTTTATCCTATTATGAGTGTTTGTTCATGAAGTATGAACTGTGTACTCTATCAAGGAACTAGTATAAGCGGTGCTGGAGAGCATGCCCAAGGAATTCAAAATTCTGGGTTATGTGACTGATACATATAGGTAATTATGTGAGTGTGTATTCAATTCAAGGATTTTGATTTAGGCACATGGCACTGGCCTATAATAAATATATATATATATATATATATATATATATATATATATATATATATATATATATATATATATATATATATATATATATATATATATATATATATACAGTGAAACCTCATTATAATGACACTCAGATATCCGACATATTCAATATAATGACACAAATTTTCATGAGAAAAGTTTTGTTTTCTTTGTTATTTGACTCATTTATCTGACATATTCAGTTATCCGACACATTTCTTGGGGAACAGATGGTGTCATTATAACGAGTTTTCACTGTATATATATATATATATATATACACACACACACACACATATATACAGGGGTCACATTAAGGATTTTTCAGTATGGGTCCGTTGGACCCATCTTTCTTCTTTTTCAGGAAAAATAGTGGGTCCATGAACTGAATTGATGGGTCAGTCTGAAATTGTGCAAACTGGACTTCATTTGATGTAATTTGATTAATTGATTTTACTTGGGATAATCAACATACATCAAAATGATAAATAGATAAAACATGCAGGTAACTTAAGCCTAGAAACGAACATAACATAGGGTCTGTATGCTCATGGTGGTAACTCATTATTATACAATTTAAGTCTGAATAAAAAGATACCAATATGCCAACTTGATGTTAAAGGGTCTAACAGTTGTTGACTGTACCAAGGATGGATTCAATCTAGCCAGGAACCTGCTATTAAGACTAAGTCTATAACACATCCCTGGTCTACCAAAAAATGGTTGTGAAGGGGGCTTAACCCCTAGCACGCTGCCACTGTGCCAGTATCTGGTGTTGCACACCGTGTGCCGACGAACAGTTTTTTTAACTCGCTTGCACAACAAGCGGCATGCGTGATTGAACATGCCTGGCCCCTGGGCTCTGTTATTTTTGCGATTGATTCCAGGTGATGAAATGGTCAGAAATTATATAATTTATAATTCTGTGCACATTCTATTTCAATATACCTGAAAAATTTGATGCCATAGGCAGTGTTAAGAGTCTGATCTTTTTTCACTTTCCGGTCACTTTTTTCACCAAGCAACACGGTAGGCCTACAAGCCGTGCAACACACACACAAGCGAGTGTACACAGCCTGTCACGGGCATGCACCCAGGCATGGTTTTCTGCTATATATTTTTTTCCAGCCTTCGATCATAAATTTCACTCATATCTTGTTCTGCCATACAGATTTGTTCCATTCAAATATTTCGATGAAATCAAAACAACCAATAACCGCGTGACCCATCGGAGACAGTGTAGCCCCAAGGGACCTCCCCACGCTCTGTTAAGCTTGCAGGTGGCAAGCTTAACAGAGCGTGGGGAGGTCTCTTGGGGCTAGAGACAGTGATGAACAACATCGTGTTAGGCCGGCTAATGCAAATTTTCGCTTCCCCCACGTGTAACCTTGCGATGACTAATCTGCGTATTTTCCTTGCCGTCTGTAATGAATTTTCACTCCTGCCTTTATCTGGGTCTAGATTTGTTCGATAGAAGTCTTCTAGGTGAAAATGTGATGTGAAAATTTAACATCTTAGTCCAATAATCTTTGCGTGATAGGACCCAACATTGCGGACATAAGACAAGCACATGGAGAACAACGAATTTGATTGGACAGTGAACGGCACGTGATCAAATCCACCCAATGAGGAGCCTGGAAGTGCTCTCAGCACACTTAAAATGAGGTGAAATGACGTACATCCATTCCCATCCTGGGAAATTTTTGGAGGGATACCCCAAGAATATTTTTTCTTAGCAAATAAGAGAGCTTGTTACATAGAAAGACGGACATCAAAGGATTCCATCAGTATAATAAATAATCATGAGATTGATAATGGTCGATGCAAAACACCGTGACCGCTTAGGGTAATTTTTGCAGGTGTATCATTCAAAATGCATCACATTTTTGTGCGTGCGTCCACAGAGACGCAAAATGACAATGTTTTATTAATTTCCTGGCGTCATTTCTTTATTTTTTGGGACTATGACGCAGGAAGCAAGCTTAATGTGACCCCTGTATATATACACATATATATATATACATACACATACATATACATATACATATACATATACATATATATATATGTATATATAGGTAATTATGTGATTGTGTATTCAATTCAAGGATTTTAATTTAGGCACACGGCACTGGCCTAATATATATATATATATATATATATATACACACACACACATATATATATATACATATACACATACACATATATATATATATATATATATATATATATATATATATATATATATATATATATATGTACGTACATACATATATATATATATATATATATATATACATATACATACATACATATACTAGAATGTTTTGTGCTGGGATAACAAGTGTAGACCTTGATCTTGTTGGGAAACATTGCTGATTGCAAAGGTGAAGCACACTGGAATCAAGATGCATGGCAAAAGAAATGTGCAAAATGTGCTTAATTTAACAGACATAGCTCAGTAAAGTTGTTCTACATGGCACCGATGTATAGGCTTTGGGGCTGTATTGGAGAGTATATGTATATATGCGTAATTTCAGCATTTTGAGAGTGAAGCCGGCAGACTACCTTAGTGTGCACAGATATACAGCTATTATCCTCGTTGGCTATCCCTTTCAGGGCATATTGATTTCACCTACTGCAATGCCTCAGCTGTTTACCTTCTCTAGCATTAACCCCTTTAAGCCTGCCAGAATATAAGTAAACAGCTTTTCTTGGTGCAGGTTGGGCATCAGACCAGTGCCAAGGAATGCTATGGATGTAGAGCATCCTTTTTATGGGTTTTGTCTACATTTTTAAAATTCAAAACCCCCTTTTTTTATTCATAATTAAAATAGGAGCATTGAAGCAGATGGCACGTGACGTGCGATCGGTTTTGTCCAGTTTAAGTGGGAAAGAGTTGAGCACTGTAGCTGTTACCTCTTAGTAATGGCTTCCATTGTGCCATTGTTATTATATCTTATGTAATACAGAGAGCCTGCTGTGGTTAATACCACTAGAGTAGTGTGAAGCCATGTGAGCTTCATGTAAATTGACACTCTTAGGTAGAGGTTGTCGCATACGTCCCAAGTAAAAGTTGGCTTGTATCTGTACATATGTTACTGATGAGTACATAAATATTTTTTGTATATATATTTTTTTGGATTTTCAAGCCTTGACATGATCCTTTCTAAGCAATGGAAAGATCTGGTGGTGGTTTGCATGGATAAAATAGCTGTCAGGTTGCTTACCTGTCCTTGTAGCAACAGAAGCGTGACTTGCAGCAGTTAGAGCATGACTTACAGCAGATGGAGCATGATGCGAAGCAGCAGGAGCATGACTTATTGCAGCCTGTGCGTGATGTAAGGTAGCTAGAACATGACCTGCAGCAGTGGTGGCATGACTGCAACAGCTGAAGCATGACTTGCAGCAACTGTAACATGACTTTAGTAGCTGGTGCATGACTTGCAGCAGTTGGAAAATTACTTGCAGCATCTGTAGTATGACTTCTAGCAGGTGGTGCATAACTTTTAATGTCAAAGTGAAAGCACTGATGTTATATGCCTGTGGCATATTGATGCTTATATATGAAGGTTGTTGATCGGATGAATTTCAGTTTGTATTTTGCATCCGATGAAGTCATATATCAACGCATGAAATCTCTCACTTTATCCAGTGAATTTAAAATTGCTGCCATGAAAACAAGTCTTGTTTTAAAAAAAAAAACAACAGGGGTCGTGGAGATTAGCAGGTGAACTTCAAAATGAATCATGTAGAAGTATCATAGGAACTGTGTAAACAATAATGCTGAATGGAGATTGAGAAGTATTTTGTGTATCAATATGTTACGCTTACCATATGTCATTTTCATGTATATAAGCCAAACAGACATCTCAGCTATGCATCCTCAGTGAGGCTTGGCCTCTGTTATAGTCAGAGGTCAAGTGATGTGGAGACTCGTTCGCTGATGACTGCCAGGACACACTATGGCTTGGTGCAGCTTGCGGGGAGAGTGACACTACTTAATATTCATAGTTACATCATAGAGGAGTGAAGCATGTTTTGGATGACAAAAAGTAAAGTTGTGTTACCTTGATGTCAATGGGATGTCATGATGGAAACATGACGTTTGGCTTGACGAGAAACTGTAGAACGAGCCCTCAGCAGTGGTATGTGCGTTGAAGTTTTCAGGAAACTTTGGCATTCCCCGTAAACCCAAGATGTGATAAGGGTTGGCTGAAGCCGACCCCAAAAATACCTCCACACCATACCATGCACAGAAAACACTGATGCCAATTGACCTTCTTCATCAGGGACAGTCCCTGAAATTAGCTGAAAATTTGACCATTATTGATGTTTGTCCCATGCCAGAACTTGCAATATCATTCTGTGTTCTTTCTTTTTTTTGTTTGTTTGTTTTTACTTTCTGTTCCTGAAGAATCTTACTTGATGTAACTGGAATAGAGTTTCAAATGTTGCCATTTCTGTACAAAGCTGTGTGTGTGTCCATGTCATTTGTTGCCCTCATTGACATATTGGATATAGGCTGATGTTGATGTGCAGAGACCTGATGCAAGGCTCATCCACAACACCACATATTAGGTGAAAAGCCAGTGACTTGTTGGCTTACACGTAGTTACATCACCTGCTGGGCAGCAGTAATGGTACATAGCGTGTCACACATGTAACATTGTGAATCAGATATGGCATTTCCAGACAGAGGGCGAATCAAATCTTTATTTATGTGACTAAATAAGATCCTACACTTATCAATTTGGCAGGAAGATTGACCCTTGACATTTACATTCAGTGGTTTAGATAAAATATACTTGTCAGTAAAATTTGGGGAAGGCAGACTTTGGCTTCTGACACACAGAGACTGACCACTGTTTGTCTCAATGCACTTTCAGCAAGGTATACCGAATGGTGGGAGCTGTCACGAGTGAAGTCACACATAGCTGTACCATTTTGAGTGTTTAGCCATACTTCATTTTCCAGGTGAGAGTTGTATCTAAAAATCCAAATTGTCAGAGGTCTTGTGCTCAAGAATATGTACAGCGAATAGGTCAACATTTTTGGAGAAGAGGCAGGTCAGGCAGTAACATTTTGAAGCCAGATGCATGCAGGTGGGATTCTGAATACTGAAGTTAGGATACTGCATACATAAGTGAGAGAACAGATGAATTTAATGTGTCACTATTCCAGTTTTGCCTCTTGATTTTTAGGACATATTCAACAACTTGAGAAAGCCAAGGTCATTCTTTTGAATTTTAAAACATAGGAGATGTTAAATGCGTTTCCTAAATTTCATTTGTTTGGTACAAAAAGTTAATTTCGTTGTTTAAGTAACATATTGGTACAAGCACCCACATCATGAAAGAGACATAGTTCCATTGCCTAGCAACTAACCACTTGGTGGGTGTGCAGTGAACATAGTTAAATAAGAGTGTCTCCTATTACTGATGAATCTCATGAAGAGAGCCAGCTGAATTGAAGTGTAGTTATCACCCGATTGTCATCATCACCCATAATTCACATACATGTACTCCAGTATCTTGGTGCAGTTTGTGTTCCTCAGCCAATTTTTGTTTCTACAATGAGTCTGCTCCCAACAATTGTAACTACCTGTGTAACAGTGCCAGTGTCCCTCTGTCTATTTATCATGCTTAGGAACTGGCCACTTGGCTGCTGATGGTCGCAGTCTACCATTTTCTCTCCAACTAGAGGTCTGACTGCCATTAGGGCACACACATTTTCATCATTTACCCTCTTGGCCTATAGGACAGATGTTTGTTTGTGTTTTTAACCCTTTCCCCCTTGAATTCACAATTGAGTCAACAACTTTTCTTGGCATGAGCTGGGCACTAAGTGCCTAACTTATGCCAAGGAAGGTTGTTGACCTGGGGCATGTGATCTTGATAGGGCTCATCTACAATTCTCAGTCAAAATTGTTTTTCATTACTGTTGAAATTAATGGAAAACACTAGAGCAGATGATATTTGATCAACAGCCAGTTTTGGCCAGTTTAAGGGGGAAAGGGTTAATGTTTGTGGTTGAGTTAAGCTTGAATTCACTTTTTGTATCTGGACTGTAACTTTAAAGTTTCAACATAGTTACATCAAACATGACACGTGTGTATGAGGACTAAAGGATGATTAATATTGCATCAGTAGGTCACCAGATCGCACTTGCTGAGATATCCTTGCATTTGTATGTCTTGGGTATTGATCACTAGATGACAGCACCTCAAAGTCCCAACCAGTCTCAAGCAGTTCCCAAGTGACCAAACTGCCAATGAGTCCATTCAAATGGCATCCAAAGCCATGTAATAACGCTGTTGCACAATGCCAGTGTCTGGTAAGATCACATTACAGTCTCTCAGTCAGTGCTTACTTAACCAGAAGCGGTAATGAAGGAGCGTTTATGACTTGCACCACCTTACATGGTCAAACAGCTGTATATTACAGCCTTGATATGTGTTTGAGACAATGACTGAGGGGGTGCTCAGAGACCATTAGGTTGTTGTGTCTTATGTGGCTTTGCAAGAAACATTTTTTTTTTTCACCTGTGCTGAGGATTATCAGGATTGACCAAATAGAAGGATGTCATATGCACGTATGAGTTAAAAGTACAAATGTAAGTGTCATAAAACACAGCCATATCGGTTTATTTTGTGTGAGGTACTGGTCAATCTCAAAATATGAAAGGTAGAATTTAATGGCTTCCCTGAATTTTATGGGTGAGTATATAAATGCATTTACAAACTTTCATAACAATGTCATGCTCAAAACTATGCATGTAGATGCACTGGATTAAGTGCTCTTTGTATTGATAATTTGAACACACAATTTTCAGGATATGGTAAAAACTGTCAGGACATTGATTGTGGAAAATGTTTCTTTTTAGCTCTGCTGATCAAAGGCCGCAGAGCTTATGCAACTGCTTATGTTTGTTCGTCAAGAACCAAAAAAAGTGATAGGCCTACCAATTCTCTTTTTAGTTTTGGCAGAAGTGATAAAATTTGGATTTTGAGTGGTTGGGCTTATAGGTATTGTAAACACTATAGTCTGTATTTAATGAAGAATATTTCAAAGGTTGAGAGGACCGGTTTAAAAGCACCAGCTTTCATTATGGGATGACTGCCTGTCTCAAATCATGAGTGAAATTTGTTTCTTCACATTGGTATTGGAAGATGAATGTTGATGCTTTGGTAACTTTGGAATCTCTTTGCTGTCATTGTTGGGTTTGATATTTATGAATATGGGTCACAGGGGTAGAAATTAACTGATTTTAACCAGTAGCAATGGTTTGCTACTCAGTTTAATTTTTGGTAGCAAATCTGAGAATTAAGTAGCAAATCATGCGGGTTTGGCGAAGCCCACCTAGGGCATGCAAGCGCATGCCCTTCCCCTTTTGAAATCAAGCATGCAAATTAGTGCATTCTAAGGCACTTTTTCACATGAACTGAAGAGCTAAGGCCAGCCTTAAAAATATTTGATGGACTGATGGACTTAGTATTGATACAAGATAAACAAGATTCCAGGTTGAACACTTTATATTAAATCTGTATTAAAGCAAGAGACTCTGCCATTGATGAAGTCGTAGCCGGACAATATATGCTTCAGGCTGGTTTGCTGGCGCTGAGACAGAGTAGCCCTACTGTAAATACACCGGTGGCTTGGCTTGAAATGGGGTGGGTCTTTTGCTATTTTTAACATGTACATGTACAGGGCTTCAAGAAACAAAGGATTAGCATAATTATAAAGTTGAACTTTTTAAAAAATATCACAGAAGAAAAATAATAAGATATCAAATACAAATGTGTAGTTTTTATTTTCACTTGACAACAGCAGGGGACGGGAGGGGTGTATGATGAGGGTTCAGAGTAAATATTAAAAGTCATGAACACACCTCTTTTATGTGTATGTGCGGGGATGTGGATTAAGAGTTTTATTGCTCCATGGTCAAACTGAGAGTACAAAGCAGGGCTCGGCAATTCACGTGTGCGATTGGTGGCAAGTTAAAATTAATAGGTACTTGCCCGGTCGGGCAACCAACTTTTTTTTTTTCGCTGGGAACTCTATTCCTCAAATTTTTATGACACAGTTACAAGTTGCAGTTATTTGCAAGGCTGGCTATGGGGGGCGGGGGGGGTGTCTAATCACTTAAAAAATCCGAGCTTTTGCACCACCTGCGTGGGGCCCCGATAGGTGATAATAATCGCTAATTGATAAACATTCCAAGTTTAAACAATTACTTGGTCCGCAGTTGTATTCATCAGAACTTTACTCTGTCAACACAAGCAGACATTTTCACTGTCGTAGCCTGCATGCGCTTACGTTACGATAGCAAAGCCAAAGGTACCGGCCAGCAGTGGACGCTTTAAGCGTGCAGGTATTGGTTGACTCATACATTGTTTATATCTATGCAAGGTAGGGTTGTACCCTCCTCACAACAGGGCATGGTTATCATATCATTTATCTGGGTCATTGGTATGGAACACGATAATCCTGTTACAGTACATGGAGAACTGTAATGTTCTGTCTGTCTCGTCATAGTTTCGTCTTCTTGTTTACGTTACTGTGTGTTTGGTTCCGTCCTGCTCTTGCGTCTTCCTTCGGCGAGAGACATTCATATAGGGCCGAGCCCTCTTTCTCAATCGCGACATTGCTATCAAATGTACTTCAATGAGTTTGTTGCGAAATAAAAATATGTTTAAACTGAAGGTACCGGCAATAATTGGCTTGCTGAGCGGGGTCACACTACTCACCGTCAGTGTGATCTGCCTCAGCGATGTCAAAACAGCGTCAAAATAGAATAAAATTTGCATGGCGAATTCATCTGCAAATTAACATCAAATGCCATTTATCAGTGGGTTCTAACAATGAATGTTTGGAAAAAATAGGTGCCTTGAGATGACTTCCCAGGCAAAAACAGGAAACAACTTCCAGTCACACGCAAGTGACAGTGTGGAGTGGATCTGCGGTGAACTGACCCAGTCTCACGGACTGATTTGGCACACATTCGGCTATTCCCGCAATCCCCTACCTTTGCGTATATGCCTCTGACTCCAAATAATTGTTGCAATAAACACTGGAGTCTTTATTTTCGCATGCAGCAATATAAACAAAGCTTCCCGTTTGTGTGTTCCCTCCGTAAATTACGGCAGATTCACACATGTTCACTGGGCGGAAGCCATGATGAAAACACTGTAACGCGAGCCGTGATTGGCTCATTTTTGCATGTGACTCAATTGACCAATCGGGTGATGTGTTGTGCGTCAGACCACATGGCCAAAGCAGCTGTTTGTGTACAGTTGCAGGAAAGATGTAGACGGTGTGGACACTCGATTTCTGAATTGAAATATTAAAATTTACGTTTGAATTCGATCTAGGAACACCGTTTTTTGCAAGGAACTTGCCAATACTGTATACGCAAATTTACTACGATGTATCATGTACCGATAGCATTCATGGTAGGTACGCAAACGATATGCGTTTACAGAACTGCCACACGGGGCGTGCGAGTAGCGTTAAATCAAGCCTGAAATTTTTTTTTTTTGCACTGTTGAAAAAAAATATTCCAACCGCAACGTTTTGCGCACACCGGGCGCGTTATACGAAACAGAAATATTTTTAAGGCTGGCCTAAATTTGTGATTTTGACCAGGAAAATTTTGGTGGCAAAGGTCTGCTACCGCACAATTAATATAAGTAGCAGATCATAAAAGTTGGTAGCAAATGCTACCAAGGCTACCGCTAATTTCGACCCTTGGGTCATGTTTTTGTACATGAGTGTATCATACTAGAGATGTCCGTAAACTTTTGCTCGTTAGCGTGATACCACCCACAGTTTTCAAGTTTGCCCAATATAACTTTCAGGATATACAGGGTGGATGAAAATCTAGGCCGCTTTCGATATTGGTGTTGCCACCTACAGTATTATGTAATATAGGGGTCAAAATGTGAAAATCTTGTGAACACTCTTGCATCTTTAATTTTTGGCGCATCTTAAGCAAATTCAGTGAGATTGTGGGGAAGGTCAAAGTCTAAATTGCTAGTGATACTAGTGGTGCCACCTATAATTTGATGGAAATTATGAGCCAAAATATGTTTTAAAATGTAAAATTACATATTTGAGAAAGTAATTGGATTCGACCTGCCAAACTTATGTATAGACTATGGCTAAAGGTAGAATGTTATATAATATCAACGGCCTTGACGTATTTTGGTTAGGTCACCCTGCCTGTAAAGTTAAAAAGGTGATTTTGTAATGGCAGGGTGTAGCTTGGACATCGATGACAAAGAGAATTGAGCCTCCAAATCAAAATTGCACTTGATTACACAATACATAAAAACTGTAATTGGTGACCTACTTTTTGGGTCAATGTGACCCAGTATTTGTGGAGTTTGATGCTTGCCCTAGTTTACTGTATTTCGTCAGTATATCAAAAAGTTATTACCCTAATTGAACAAAGAGACCATACATGGAAAGCTGGATGTAGGGCGCATATTTTGAACAAAACAATTTTTAAATCTAAGGTGAAGGTGAAGGTCAAGTGGCCAGTTTGAATATAGAGTTTATCTCGTGAATGCTCTGGACCCCACAATTTTTAAGTCAGGCCCATATAATGTTTCGGAGTTATAAAATGTAGGTAAATCTTGATCAACATCAATGTTGGTGGTACCACCAATAGTATTATGTAATATATATATGTCAGAATGTGAAAATCTTGTGGCCATGATACTATCCACTTTTTTCCAAATTAGCCCAATTTAACTTTCAGGATTTACAGGGTGTATGAAAATCTAGATCTCTTTCGATATTGGCATTGCCACCTACAGTATTAAGCAATATTGGGGTCAAGATGTGAAAATCTTGTGAACACTGTGGCGTCTTTAATTTTTGTTGAATCTTCACAGAATTTGGTGGGATTGTGGGGGAGGTCAAAATCTAAATTGTTAATGATACTAGTGCTACTTAAACTTTAACGGAAATTATGAGCCAAAGTGTGTTTTAAGATGTGAAATTCCATATCTGGAAAAGTATGTGGATTAGAGTTGTCAAATATATAGGATGTATAGACCATGTCCAGTGCTAGAATTTTATGTAATATCAGTGACCTTGACCTATTTTTGTGAGGTCACTATGCCTATAAAGTTGAAAGAGGTGATTTTATAACAGTAGGGTGTGGTTTGGATATCAATGGCAATGTCAGGACAGCACCAGGCCCATGGGCTTCTTGTATGACATAATGTGGGTGACCTTGATCATTTGTCCCAAGGTCACTGAGGACATAAAATGAAGGATTCACTGATTGTTGTCTTGGCACATGCAACAATATCCATCACAGGAATTGCACAAATAAGCTATGATTACATGTGGAGCAAAGTGATGTCTTGTGGACTAATGAGACACTAAAATCACATAGGTCTTATATGTTCAGAAGCCACTTGAGGACTCGCAACTTTGAAATGAAGATGTAGGTGCAATATAGCCATAGTGCCAGCAGAACATTAGACCCATGAGCCTCTTGTTTGCTGTAGCACCTACTTGTAACAGAAACTTGGCCCACCTTTGTTTGTGGAGTCATCTGATGTTCATGCTGAGCTACAGTTGTATGTAATTCTACCAAAACTTCCTGTCTGGTTAACCTTCTCCTGCATGCGAGTCAGAGAGTCAGAGTCAGAATACTTTTAGTTGACATTTACAGGAATAGGTAATGCATAACAACTGCTGGAGGCATTACAAAATCTAAAACTCACTTTCAGATGCAATATTCATGCAGAAAAACATCCTAGTGTCAGGCTGACCCCAGCTAAATACAATATGTCCGCTATCACTGGGGCCATCTAGAGGAGAGAAAAGACTAAATTTACAACATCTTGCCAAGAGAGCTAAAGATACCGGGCGAAGGTCGCAACGGCTAGTGGAGGTGGGTCCGACCGGTTTCTTGCCAAGAGACCCTGAAAATTTAAACACAAGAAAGTCTGACAATTGGCAATATGAAAACTGTATACACTAGGTATATGCCTCACCTGTTATATAAAGTCATTTGGCACTGTACAGACATTTTGGTACTTTTGGAGAAAATATGTTTTTGATTAACCCTTCCCCTTGAATTAAGACTGAGTCAACAGCTTCATTGGCATGGGTTGGGCGCTAAGTGCCCAACCCACACAAAGGAAAGCTGTTGACCTGGAGCATGTTATCTTAATAGGTCTCATCTGCAATTTTCTGTCAAATTGTTTTTCATTACTGTTGAAATTAGTTGAAAACACTGAAGCAGACGACATTTGACAACCAGCTGGTATCAGTGGCTTTAAGGGGGAAAGGGTTAATTAGAAAAAACAGAATATGATTGTGTGTATATCTTGTCTGTGACACAAGGAGCAAGGACCTTGATAAGGGAGGGGATATAATATCTGATACCTACTATCATCTAACACTTAATACCTTTCTGTTTTTTCTTAGGTAAGTGTTTGCTGCTTTAGCCTTTGACGACCAGAGTAGGACTGAAATGAAACGTCAGTGTGTCTCCTTAAAGAAATAGTTGTTGACAAGGGTGAGTTATCTAGGTGAGTAGCTTTTTTGACATTTTCAGCTGAGAAGGTTTTGTGAGAACCACAGATTTCAAGGAAAATGATGACCCAGGCAGGTTTTGAGCGGGCTACAGTACAGGAGTATATGGCGAGTCATGATCCGATGTTGGTTCAACAGGAATGTATGCCCTACCAAGTGAGAAGTGATGATTATTAGTCCTTGGCACCACTCCTGTAATGTTCATTAAGTTCTTATCTTAAGGGTGACAGTGTTCTCCACAGGGTTATTTTCAGTCTTGGACAGGTATATCATTTGCAGTTAGATTTGTAGATATATTGTCTTGTTTTGCATGGGCTAGTGTCTGTCTGCCATGCAGTCATGTGACCATACAGTGTGTGTGTATCTTGGTGACAGGTTACGTGTTGTGCCTGGCCAGGTCCTTGTTACAGAACATATCTTTGGACACATGTAGCAGATTCGCATCCTGCTGTAATGCTTTGCAACCAGAAATGAATCAAAAGGGCAGATGTCAGAACATTGATTACGCTGGCTCTGGCCATACATTACAAGTAGCACAGAGATGGTTGCACTGTAAATGGCCAGTTTTGACCCCTGAACCCAGAAAGGCTCAGGGGTGGGGATGGGAGGATTATGATTGACTGCACCAATATGCATGGGTCCATATACACACCATATCTTGAAGAAGAAGAAGTGGGTCGGCTGGGATCACCAGGTATTCATACGCCGTCATGGATGCCAGCCGAAAATTCTAGGCTCTGCCTTTAATCTGTCTGTTTATGTGAGAATTCTGTGTGAGTGAAGAAAAAAGTATGTGGACATGTGGACTTAAGTGCGAGGATCAAGTTTGATCAATTATGATGAGAGTTTGCGGTATATAACAACTATAATCATCTCTCTTGAAGTTGCCGACAGCCGCATCGATATATAGTTGTTATATAAACATTGCCACGTGGGATGCATGTCGTGTGAGGAAGTCGATAGTGAGTGTGACCCTGAAAGGAGTGACTCTTTTTTCTCTATTCCGGAGTTGTTTATTCTAGATTCAGATACAGACTCAGAAGAAATATTCTTAGGATACATCGGGGAGAAATCTTTTTGGGAGACAAAAGAGACAATGTCGGAGGAGAATTTGACTCGAGAAAATCGCGAAAAGAAGCGTAAGAGAAGTAAACAGGATAATGTCAATACTGAGTCGCATGAGTCAGACGGAGGCGAAACCAGTACTCTTAGTAGTTTGCCTGTCCAAATTAGTCTTGCGGTTCAACGTGCCTTGAGTAGTCCAGACACAATAAAAAGTTTGCAGGAAGCTCTTGTTCCTGAAGTCGAAAGTACTCTAAAAACATACTTGGACGAGAAAATAAAACCAGTAAGGGTCCGTCTGAATAATGTGGAAAGCGAAGTTGAAAAACATAATGAGCTTCTTGATTTCCTAGTCAAAGAAAGAGCTAAATCAGTCACACAACGAGAAATGATCACGACCGGGAGACATAATAACCTTGTAATAAACGGTTTAAACGAAAATGATGATGAGAATAGCAATCAAAGAATAAAGGATCTGGCGACTGAGCTAGACGTAAAGTTCTCCAGCACTTTCACTGCGAAGAGAATAGGGAAAAAACAAGCCGATAAAACAAGGCCTATACTTGTAAGTTTTGCTTCCCACTGGGATAAGCGAAGTCTTCATTTACAAAGAACCAAATTGTCACCCAAGGGAATGCAAAATGTGTTCATAAACGAGGATCTTACGAAAGATCAATCGGAGATTTTCTTCCTCGCGAGGAAAGCAAAACAGGAAGGCCTTATCAAATCGACATGGTCTTTCAACGGAGTGATCTTTATAAAACGACTGAACGGGACTGATCTAGAATTAGTATCAAAAAATGACTTAACAAAATATCTTCCCGGCTTCGACAATTCTAAATACATTAACAATACGAGAAAATAAACATGGAACTCAGTATGTTCACTTGGCGAACGTACCTAACTACCGTTGTCAAGAATAACCGACGCACATCATTTATAAACAGCTTTCTCCGCCACAAAAATAGTTCCTTTGTCTATTACAGATCCGCACCAAATAAACAATATGGCGCCGGTACCACGATGGATTTTCCCGGTCACGGAACTTGTAACAACTTCTTCTACTGATTAAACAGTGTTAAATTCCATTTAATAACAGCACACGTCTGCATAATAATCAACTTGCCAAACAGATAAGCATGACTGACAGATTTGAGGTTTGACTCTATCCTTACTATTTACGATGACATATCTGATAGATGAACTGTGGTTCATCTGCTTCTGTTGTTTTTTCTGTTCCTTTCTTCTTCATATTCCTGAACTTCAATCTCATGCTGACTTTCACGAAATGGACAAAGATACTTCAATATCTTTCATGCAGTTATTTTTTTATCTCAGGTCAAAGTATGAATCGCTAGTGTGTAGATTTCTATACCGGAATACCGAGAACTTTGCACTCTTTGGACTATCTCCCAGGACTGTTGTTGGGGACAAGAATGTCACAGAGTACAGTTTTAAAGTAAACTATTCTTAAATTTTAAGTCATAAATGCCCATCCCAAGTGAAGAGTTCTTAAGAAACAAAGGTGGGGTGGATGAAAATGATTTGTCCAGGTATATAAATCTAGATTCTTTTGAAATTCAGTATCCAGGTGCAAAAACAAAATATCTCAATGTTGAGGATCTGAAGGTGTTTCTAACTAGACACAAAAACATGTTAACAATTCTCAGCCTCAACATTGAGTCAATGAATGCAAAATTCGATGAGTTCAAAGTTCTAATAGACAGCCTAGCTGAAACTGATACCTTCTTCAGTGTAATATGTATACAAGAGGCATGGCTTAATGAAACTCATGACCCCAAACAATTTGAACTATAACATTACAATATGTATTCACAATATAGCAATAATGAATGCTCCAAAAAGGGGGGCCTAATCACATATGTAAGAAATAATATAAGTGTTAAAAAACAAGAGAATTACAATAAATTTCAATACTGGGAAGGTCTATTTATTGACATTGAGGACAGTAATAAAAATCAGATAAAATTAGGGAATATATATCGACCCCCGAAAGGAAACAATAACCATAGAGCCATTGAGTCCTTCCTGCAGGAATTCTGTCCAGTAATTAATAACCTTGATCACCAGAATCATAATTTCATACTCGCTGGGGACTTTAACATTGATCTACTGAAAGTAAACATAAATGGAAAGTATCAAGAATTTTATGACTTTATTACTGAACATAACATGCTGCCAAATATTTTACTACCCACCAGATTATCTAAACGGAATGCCACATTAATTGATAACATTTTTAGTAAAAACTCAAATTCGTGCAATCCTGTTCAAACGGGAATCCTAGTTCATAAACTATCATATCACTTGCCCACAATGTCAGCTATAAATTTTAATACAAATGTTAATCATATCAATAAAAAGCAAATCCAATTTAGAGCTTTCACAGGTAATGCTACTCGTGATTTCCTTGAAGATTTACACAACACAAACTGGGATTCCATTTTTGATAATAATATAAATGCAGATCCGCAAATAACTTATGATCAGAAATTCTCAATCAAACTAGATGATATGATTAACTAGCACTTTCCTTTAAAAAAGAAAAAATTCAACAAATACAAACATAAGAAAACAAAATGGATCACCCAAGACATCTTAAACAAAATTAAACATAGAGATATGCTCTACAAGAAAGTTCACTCTATTACACAAGAAAATGAAAGGTATAACGATCTGTCTAGAAGGCTCCAAGAGTGTAGTTGTGAAGTCAGATCGATGATTCGTAGGGCAAAATCTGCATATTATCTGGCAGAATTTAATAAATATAAAGATGATGTCAAAAATACATGGAAAACCATAAAAGATGTCCTAAATAAGTCTAACATTTATAAAGAATTTCCCAAATATTTTAATATCAACAATAAACAAATAACAGACACACAGGAAATTGCAGCAAAATTTAATGATTTTTTTGTCAATATTGGGCCAACATTGGCAAAGAAAATAAACACTGAAGGGAAAAAAGCTTTCCAATCCTATTTACAAAACACAAATACAAATTCTACTTTCCATTTCACATATGTGGATGACGATCATATAAAGACCGTAATATCTAAACTAAACCCCCAAAAAAGTGCTGGAGCAGACAATATATCCCTCAATAACAATAGCCAAAGTAAAACCAATTTTCAAAAAAGATGATCAACATGATTTCAACAATTACAGACCCATATCTCTTCTACCATCTATCTCCAAAGTTTTCGAACGTGTGGTCCATACTCAACTCTTTCAATACTTTACGGATAATATGTTATTCTATAATCATCAATATGGCTTTAGAAAAAATCACTCAACGGAAACAGCAGTACTAGAACTCATAGATAGACTAAAGGCTAATCTTGACGAAAACAAAATTCCAATTGCTGTCTTTTTGGACCTTTCCAAAGCCTTTGACACTATAGACCACAATATACTTCTTAAAAAACTTGAACATTACGGAATCCTACATACAGAGCTTCAGTGGTTCAGTAGCTACCTAAGTAATAGAATCCAGTATGTTGAAATTGAAAACATCAAATCACCATTACAGAAAATCTCCACTGGAGTGCCTCAAGGCTCAATCCTGGGCCCACTTCTATTACTAATATATATAAACGACCTACACACAGCCAGTAACTTTATCTCAATCATGTACGCTGATGACACTAACTTGTTAAGTACAATATGTAATTTCACAGGTGATACATCATCACACTCTTCATTTTCAGATAATGTAAATAAAAAATTAACTAAAGTTAGTGACTGGCTAGCTGTGAATAAACTATCTTTGAATGTTGATAAAACTAAATTTATGATCTTCCATACAAAACAGAAACAATTATCCCATGAACAAATACCAAACATTAAAATTAACAATCAACAAGTAGAGAGAGTAAAAAGTTTTAAATTCTTGGGGGTCTTAATTGACCACAGTCTTACTTGGAATAACCATGTCACTCTTATATCTAACAAATTATCACGGACATGTGGTATACTAGCTAAATTGAAGAATTTACTACCTGAATGCATTCTACAAATAATTTATAACGCTTTATTCCTTTCACACTTGAATTATGGAATTACAGCCTGGGGTTTTCACTCATGTAGTAGACTCATCAAGCTGCAAAAGAAAGCAGTAAGACTAATTAGCAAAAGCAAATAAAACGCACATACATCACCGATCTTTAAAAGCCTTGGCTTACTTAAAGTTACAGACATTTTCAAATTATCCTGCATGAAACTGTATTTCAAATATGAAAATAATATGTTACCAAGTTATTTTAATAACTTATTCAACAATAATCTAGCACAGCAGACTGACAGACCAAGAAGGGTTGCTTCCGCCCCACGAAGATACGATGAAACAGTACATAATATCCCCACTTTAACCCCAACTATACCAATCATAGTCACTAATACTAAAATTAGTCGTTTGTGTATTAGATACATAATACCTGACCTAATCAATGAAAACTACTTACCTGAAATTGTCATGTCAAAAATCCTTACTCATTCCTTCAAAGGTTTTACTCAATATGCAAAGAAGTACATCATTAATAACTATGAAACCAACTGCAATATTGTCAATTGTTATATCTGTATCAGTAACACTAATTAATAATTCATCTTAGTAACCACATGTATGTATGTATAGCAGTTAACATTAATTAACTCTAGGGTGGCCTGCATGATAGCGATTCTTCAGAATCTTAGTGCAGGTCTCCCGGTTTAAACATGAGTATATTGTACTATGTATATTACTGATATACTGAAGTTTTAGACCAAATAAAGCTTTCAACTGTCAAAAAACTTAAACAATTAGTCACCCCAGTGGGAGTCTGGTGGAGTTTGAAGGATAGTGACCTTGGCCTAATTTTAAGATCACCAGGGTCACTTATCTCTGAATTCCTTGTGCACAATATCTCATTAAGCACATAAGCTAGGATCATGAAACTTTTACAGTTGATCACCCTTGCCAGAGCCTGCATTAAACTTGTGGATGACATTGACTTTGGTCAAATTTCAAGGTTGCTAGGTTGATAAACTGGTTTAGACAAACTATTTCACCAATCTTGTAAAAAAAAGGTGGGTTTTACCTATCTAAAATGTGGAATTTCTGGATGGGTGAGTGGTCTTTGAGGGTCATTGTGGGTGGTTTCTGGTCAGGTTCTGCCTGTGGTCTCCTAAGGGAGGCAAATTTGTATTTGAAGGTGCTTTTGCACAGTGAATATGGTCACAAAAGGCAGGTGGTCTTCCAAAAGAGAGTTCTGTCAAAAGATGGACTACTACACATTCTTTTCTGTGCATGGATGAAACGTTTTAAGCCAGTAGCCATTATTCTTTGATAGAATTGAAAAAGCAGTAAGCTGGACAAGACAATCTTCATAACATAACGCTAAGGCAACAGCTCTGCCTTAGGAGTTGGTACTGCATGCTGCTGAAATTGCCAAGACATGGTAAGTATCAGTATTGAAATAGGCAAGGGCAAGAACAGAAGGCTCAAGAACTGCCTTAAAGAGGGCACTGCAGTCAGTGGGGGCTAGGGTTGTGTATTCCCATTACTTCACATTGTAATTTGCAACTT
>OZ026625.1:55065533-55105533 GCA_964020975.1 Hermodice carunculata
AATAACTTGATAAACTACTGCACATAGAAACTGTAAATTTCAGACAGTAAATCTAGATGCATAAATAAATACCTCACAAAAATCGTATAATCACAGCTACAAAAGTGACTGGTTTATTTAAGGTTGCTTTAACATACAAACTAATGGGAAAACACAGCTCTAGCCCTCCAAATGTTTGTGTATTCAGTTGTGTATTGGGGCAAAAACACACCTATGAGCTAATTCTGACCTTTCCTATTACCCAAAGATGTGGAGGCATCTTCAGTGAAATCATTGAGATCTATGGAAATGAGGCAAATGGATATGCCACTGTGGTAGTAAAAAGTGCCATGGTTGCACACCTGAATGTGAGGTTGATTGGAATGACCGGGAACAGATGCATCAGTTATTTAATTCACCATTCGTTCCACATAGGTAAAAGCTTAGGGGTGTCTTTAGGAATGCCATCTTAATCATTTTAGCTCCTCCATAATAGCTGTGTTCTGAAATGGAACAATTTCTTGATGTGCAGCCGTGGTGCCCAGCATATATTATGTTTGGGACACGTCTTACTGGCACTTCTAATTCGAGGACAACAGAAAGTGGGTCAGCAAAAGTGCATTGCATTACATAGAGTCAAAACTACAGAAAATTTCAGCCAGCATAAAAGGACCAATTTTGCAAAATTGTCTTTTAAATGCATCCAGGATTTCTTTTGATACTTTAGTACATGTAATTGCACTCTGACAGAATGAAATAATTAAAGACTGAATCTTTAATTGACAGCACATACATATGTTACACATTTGGTTCCTGTTTCCACTTCTTAAAGAAGGAAATGAGGGTCAGGTAAAGTGACCACATATACTGTGGGCAGTTGGACATGAACAGGACAGCCAGCATCACCTGTGGCCAGATTTAGTACTATCTCTATACAGTGCTATTATGCATTGAGTGTGCAAAGGGTGCACAGTTGTCTGAGCGGTAAGACGCTCGCCTTTCACCTCTGCGACAGGGTTCGATACTCGTCCTGGGAAGGATGTGGAGAAAGTTCCTACCACTTTAACCATGCACAGTGGTTATATCTCCCAAGTTCTTCAGTTTCCTCCACCACAGACAAGGTAGGAAGTGTACGCCAACATCTGTGCCATGGAGAGTGACTCTATAAGTCAATACTTGACTTCTTGCACAATCCATGTAAAACAAATGTGTCTATAATATAATGTGAACATTTTGAATGAAATGGAAGCGATTTGGACCAGATAAGGTTGCTAAGATAATTTGTCACACTAGCCTTTGGAAACGGTTGCTTTTATAGGGTACATCTAACAACCAATACATATATATGTTTTTAAATTTATACAAAGTGTACCTGTTATAGAAGGGGGGTAAGGGGGGGGGGGCGGTCAGTACGCTGGTGCAGGTAATTATTTTTCTAGAGTACCCAGTACAGAAAATAAAAATCTTTCAAAATTTTGGATAGTACGAAGTACGTAAAATAAGAGGGCTCCAGTAAGCCAGTACGGTAAATAAAAAGCCCTGTACGCCAGTACGGGAAACCCCTTACCCATCCTCGTTATAAATTTGCTGGATCATCTAGAATGATATTCGGTTGACAGTGAATGATGAGCTTAGACTTGACTTTATGCTGGACAGCCACTAATTTGGGGGTCAAAGCTGTCGATGAACGTTTGCTGTCCTTGCCAGTGCGAAACGTGGTGTTACTGAGACCACCCCACAGGGGGACCACCGCCCATTCAAGACCACAGTTATTTGGTCCCTGGTTCCTATCTTTCCCATTTTATTTGACGTCTATCATGTCTATTGAGAGACTACTGATTTTATGGGATCACTTCTGGACCTGCCCTAGGCAAGGTGTCTCTAAGTAGGGACTGCTGTATTCTCCACAGGATTCAGGTTTATGATGTATATACCTGTCTATCCTAGCTCTTAACATCTGAACTACATGTATTTGTTTTGACATCTGGGTTTCAAAATTTTAGCAGAACAATGCGTACTCTATTTACCCAGACCATATTAATCAATGTTAGGATGGAATTAGATACATATAAACTCTTCAGAATTTGTGCGAGTTTGTATGTCTTAATTTACACAAATCTGATTTTGAACATCTCATGACTTGCAAGTCCATGTGAACAATGGCTTTGTATGAGCTGCTTAATATAAATATTGGACTGTGTAATAAAAAATGCAATATGAATTGTGCGGATATTTGTAATTATTGTCAAACAGAACACCTCTAGATGACGAACAAAGTGGTCCGTGTTAATTAACCAAAGACGTGGGCAAATGCAAATCTGCAAAATTTATGATACAAGTCAACATACATGTAATTTACTTATTATTGAAAATCTCCAATACAATCACTTAAATAACTGTGAACTTTGGATCGTTGCCAAGGTAGCTTGAAAAATGTGGATGCATCAAATAAAATACCAAAGCTAAACTAACTGACTCACTTTATGCTAATTATAGTTCATAATTCACACATCCTATTGCCAGTTTTTTAGCTACCTTTACTTTTATGTACATTTATGCTAGTTCCTTTACTGTATATAATTCCTGTTCAATGCATAGATATTGAATTTGCTGCCCCCTGGCAATAATGGCAATTGCTTTGGGCTGTGCTTCTAGTTCAAGGTGCCAACATCGAGTGTGCCGAGTGCCAGCTGGAACTGCCCTGAATTTTTTTTTTTTTTTTTTTTTGCACCTGAAAATTTTTAATTTTTACTATTGGTGCATCAAAAAGGAGGAGACATATTAAGCAAAAGTAATGTACATGTATTTCATTGCTAGAGGGAAGCAGCTGAAACGTATAAGTCTGCATTGCCAGGACACACCAGCCAGACCGTTACAGCTAAAACATTATCCACCAGAATGGATCACTAGGTGACAGAACGTGCTAATAAATACAGCAGTGTTTCTTTACAACAACAGTTAGATTCGTATATTATATGGCCAAAAAGCTTGACTTTCGTAAATGTCATTTTCTAAAAAGAGCTACTACCCTGGCTTGCAGACGTATCATTATACCAACAGGTGTTCATACATGTATATTAACTGGGATCCGGTGCTGGCAACTAGGCTTCAGCAAGGAACTTGACACAAAGGAGGGCAGGTTCATGTATTAAAGAGTGCCAAATGAACATGGGAGTTATATACTGACAAAAATGGACAAGTACGACAAGTTTAAAAAAAAAAGTCGTTTTCAGCAAATTTGAAGTTCACCAACACTTGCATAAAGAGGAAGGACAGCAGTTTTGGTGGCAGTATTGGAAAAGACACAATGGCCTGTCTTTAAGAAGAGCCCCTTTGCCATAGCCCACGCCTCACATGTGCAGGAGGGACTACACCTCCTTTTGTGGAAAACACTCTTAATGTACCATACTGGAACTTGTTTGGAAAGACCACCCGTGTGGATGATTAAATCATGACCTCTCAAGACAGGTGGTCTCTCATAGGATGTGTATACTAGGCAAATTAACCTGAATAGGTGGTCTTTCAAGACAGGTGGTTTCATTAGAGTCGTCCCTCAAGACAAGGGCCACTATAATACTTCTCCTGTCTGGAAATGTTACCACTTAAGGGTAGCCAATTTTCCATTTCCAGTGTGGTCACATGTGAGGTGGGTGTGTGTGTGTGTGTGACTGCACTTGGACTGCAGCAGCTGTTCTAGGCCATGTTCAAATAATGACAGACCTCCAGTCTGGAAAGATAACTTTGCTATAAACCACTCAACCCATGCCAAAGAAAGCTGTTGACTCAGTCTTAATTTTGAGGGGGAAAGGCTTATGGTACACACAGTCTGGATGGACAATTTGTTGTGGCTGAGATGCCGAGATGCCGAGCACGGCAAGTTGTCCAGTGAATTGTTTTAGTGTCAGCCAGGCAAATACAAACGATGTTTGATGAAATACAGACGATGTTGGATGAGTCTCTAGCGTGACTGTCCGTGCATGTCAGGACACTCCAAGTACAGCTTAATGCCACTAGGCTCTTGCTTTTTTGCACTTGCCTCATCCATTCGTCTCGCAGAAAATTGAAATTTTGGTGCGAATATCAATTCTGTAGGGGCATGCATTTGTTTTTTGGGGGCAGGTCTTATGTCCACATTGCCTCTGGATGTGTGTGTTCAGGACTTAGCATGGTGACGCATTGCCTATCAAACTTAATAGTAGTTACACTTTTCTGCCCACCTCCTGATATCTTGAACTGTTGGTTCTACATGACAATTCCGATGAAGAGTTTGATAAATGTGTTCCTCACCTAGCTACAGAGAACCCTCCAGACTCCTTTATCTATGTTTTATAAGGTACTTCCGCAGCAGTTTCATTAATAAAGAACTTAAGGTCCACAAGACTTGTTTTGTTTTTGTTTTTTTCACATTACATGACTAATTCATGAAGCGTCCAGGAGGTTGGTAGCAACATGCAACATGGCTGAACTTGAAGAATTATGTGGGCCTAAGGGAAAAGTTACTTTTGAATGTGCAAAATTTTGCTGTTTCAACACATCATGTATTTCACTCATACTTTAAAGTTACACTTTTGGATCCTATGTGCGTTGTGAATAAATGTGCAAGTATTTTTTCACTGTGTTTTTATTTTTATTTTCATGGTTTTTATGTTATCAGACACATAGGCAAAGATAAAACTACAGCACCATAACATCAGTTTTACATGTACATGATGACCAATGTGCTACCTGAGATCACTGTGTCTAGCTTTTGTCGACTCAACACTAACAATACATTAATGAGTAAAGCCAAGGTTGATTTTTTGCCTCTCTAATCCTGCTGATCTCTAATGTGACTTTAGCTGCCAGGGTTGGAACCTTGATGAGGGTTCAACAGCAGTGTTCCTTGCAGACAACAATCTAAAAGGGGACAATTCGTGCAATTTTGCCAACTTTGGAGTGTGTGAATGGCATCGCTTAAATAATTTGGGAGGCACTGATGGTCAAACTGATTTGAACTCCGTGGGCATACTTGACTAATTATATGGACTTGTAGTCGTTCTGTTGACGGTACTGATGGATAAGTTTCTGCGGTCGTTCCATGGGACTCTACTGACATTTATAGTGTTAGATGGTTCAATACTTGCTTGCATTGGTGTGTTGCTACTGTTTACTGAGATATAAGGTCTAAGCTTGTGATATGGGTTTGATAGGATTAACCTTAGGCTAGCTGTCTGAATGATCCAAATTGGCGGCATTTAGCTGGATAGTTGCAGTTGTCTGTATGGTCTCTGGTACGCTATTAACGCCTTTGCTCCTGAAGGCAAGTGGCTGGGACCTTGCTTTGATTCATTCTCCTTTAAAACACTGGCTGGTGGTCAAATGTTGTCTGCTTCAATGTTTTTGTCAGATTTCAACAGTAATGAAGAATGGTTTAAATAAGAGTTGTAGGTGAGACCTATGAAGATGATATGCCCTGGGTAAACAGCTCTCCTTGGCATGGAAGCTGTTGATTCAGTCTTAAAGTCGGTGGCAGGGGGGGGGGAATGGTTAAAGATCTTTGCCCTTATGCTCATTCTTCAAATGTCTTGACAGTTTTCACATTTCATCTTGAGGGACTTGTTGCTTTTTTTTACTCCAATTCAGTACAAGAAATATTCATGGAACAAAAATGAACAAATTAGATTTTTGAACAATAGTTAAACATATAAGAAGAGAGACATCTTCCAGTATACATGATGCGTATCTGTCCCTTGTGGAAGCTGAGGCTGTCTGATGGGCAGATGGCTTGATCGAAGGACATTTTTAACCCTTGAAGTGCTGATTCAAGATTGAGTCAACAGCTTTCCTCGGGACATTTTGCACGCATTGCATGCAAAGTGTCCCGAGGAAACTGTTAACTTAGACTACTTTTTGTTTTAGACAAGGCTTGCTGGTATTTGAATGAAAGGTACCTTCAGAGGAATTTGAATCTTTTAAGCATTATATGTTTGATGGTAATGAGAAAACGGCTATAGCAGTGATTAGCACTTTAAGGGTTAAAGGCTGGACTATAAATTTATGCAGTAGAGTCTTGCTGTCCCACAGTAGTTAATGTGAAAAGGCCCAATTAACCCTGTCACCTTTGACTGAAGACTGAGCTTAGAACTGAGTCAACAGATTTCTTTGGCATGGGTTCGGAGCTTAGAAAAGCTGTTGACCTTGGGGCATGTCACCTTGGTAGACCTCATCTACAATTCTCGTTCACATTTTTTCATAACAGTTGAAATTTATCAGAAACAAAGAAGCAGATGACATTGACCAGCAGTTGGATTTGGCCAGTTTGAGGGGGAGGGGGGGTTAAACTATCAATGTCCGTACCTTGGGTAGACATCTCGGGTTTCAATACGTGTCACAGATTATGGTACCATCTGACACCCTTTGACAGAATTGCTTTGAAGCAAACTTAGTGTGATGATCATGGCACATATTTTTACTGTGAAAACACTTTATTTATAGTGCTGAATTTTACATAATTTTCAGTTTACGTTTTTTTGCAGGTTTATATTTTTTGAAAGTTGTCAGTTTGTGCTTTTGAAGGATATTTTGATTCACAAATTTGCTATCAAACATATTAAATATTTTGCAGCTGTTGATTTTTGCATTTCTCAGACACTTTTGAAATTCATGAATGAAATATGTGGAATTAAATCAAAAAGATTTTCCATACTTGCTGTTTTCCCTATTTGACATCTCTGCCCCCTTAACCCTTTCCCCCTTAAACCGGCCAAAACTGGCTGGTGGTCAAATGTCGTCTGCTTCAGTGTTTTCAGCTAATTTCAACAGTAATGAAAAACAATTTTGACTGATAATTGTAGATGAACCCTTTCAAGATCACATGCCCCAGGTCAACAACTTTCCTTGGCAAGGAAATTTGTTGACTCAAGTGTCAATTCAAGGGGGAAAGGGCTATGATCTACATCTTATTTTTGTGAACACAAACACAGAAAATGGCATTGTGGTGTTCAAAACGTCACTGAGAGCTTGAGTCTTACATTTTCGAAACATCCCTTTGGGTGCTTGGCCCTTTCTGCGTTAAACCAGCCAAAACTGGTTGGTTGTTAAATGTAGTCTGCTTCAGTGTTTTCAACTAATTTCAACAGTAATGAAAACAATTTGACTGAGAATTGTAGATGAGACCTAGCAAGCTCTCATGGCTCAGGTCAACAGATTTCCTTGGCAAGGAAAGCTGTTGACTCTATTTTAATTCAAGGGGGAAGGGTTAATAGGACTACAGTGAAGCCTGTATTGAAAGACCACCCCTAAGGAGGACAAAAATTATGGTCTCCCAAGACAGGTGGTCTTTCATAGGGAGGTATCAATAAGATCAAAAGATGAAAAGTACTTGATGCAAAGTAACCTGATGAGATGGTCTTTCAAAACAAGAAGTCTCGTAAGGCAGGGACCACTGTAATATATACAGACCCTGTCTGGGATGGTGCACGCTTTGTAATCAGCGTGCCTTGTCCTGGTGACTGTAGACACCTTTAGAGTGTCTGTAGCCAGGAAGGCTGCAGGAAAGCAGGAAAGGCTCTCAAAACCAGTGTTTCAGTACCTCCTGCCCGTGTTCACATCAATTGCTCCTTTTGCTGGTAACTTATCTTGGCATTAAAATGTGCATTTGGGCATTTCAGGATGTTACTCAACATTTTACATCATCAGCCAGCATTATGTATGTTGGCTGATGATGACCGACGCTATAAACCAATTCAGCCTTTTGCACCTTAGCGTTTGCCAGCATAAGCTAGTGTTTGCCAGAATCAGTCAAAGTTTGCAGACCTCTGATGAGTTTTAAATATGTTGCTAAACAGAACAAGAAATTGACATATTTATGATTCTTTCAGATCTTATGCACACTTTTCGGAAAGTATATATTTTGTAGAAAACACCGTGAAGTATCGATTCACATTTTCTTTTCGATCGACCATCTATTTGAGTCATCACACAAACTTATTATTTTTTCGGGACTGCCATGTTGTGCAAATCGTTTCAGGTTACTGTGATGGCATGCTTTGTTAGACATGTTGTCATACTGTCAGATGGGTATGTTTCTGACATCGTTTTGACAAGACCCTGTGAACAATGTTGGTAAACAATTTTAGACTGTTTACACACCATTGACCATTGTTTCTCCTTCCATGCTCCCTCCTTACTGTAACTATGAAAGGAAATGCTTCCGTTCTTGGGTTCATCACATCTACAGACCTGATTCAATATCAGTATTAGAATCCAGCAGGTTTCCAACACATAAACATACCTTGATTAACTCATGCTGTTCCAAACTGACACATATGTCTTGCTAGGTGGTTTTGTATTGCATAGCAAGTCATGCTCAAATGAATTCCTGAAAACAGTTTAACCATTCTTAATGGGGCATGTGGATTGTAGGTGGCAGTACAGCTAATTTCCACCTATTATTTTCCTGTGGCAAGTGGAGACCCCTGGGGGAAAAGCAAAACCTGCTTCAGTCATTGGTGGAAAATATTACTTGATATATGAAGCAGGTGCTGCCACCTTGCAGAATAGTGTAACTACATGCCCAAAAGTGATGGCAATGTGAGAGAGAGAGAGAGAGAGAGAGAGAGAGAGAGAGAGAGAGAGAGAGAGAGAGAGAGAGAGAGAGAGAGAGAGAGAGAGAGAGAGAGAGAGAGAGAGAGAGAGAGAGAGAGAGAGAGAGAGAGAGAGAGAGAGAGAGAGAGAGAGAGAGAGAGAGAGAGAGAGAGACGCATGTTTGTTGTTAGATTAAAGCTCTTTCTGTGGAAAATGTGAATCAATCCTTAATTCTTATCTAATGACATGCGAACAGATAAAAATATGTGACTGTTGTTATGAAATGCCTTAATTAACACCACAAGGTGGATTTGAACAGGGAGATTTTTAAGATCCACAGTGCAAGGCACATTGGAGAGAGCTGTTTGCAACACTAAGCTTTTGTGGTATATTGACACATATCCCACTTAGACTTCAATTTCATGACTCCAGCAGCTTCAGCTTGCAATTGAGGAGCATTTTGCGAACAGACCCAAGGACATTGATTTTGTCTAGACAAGAACAACAGAATGAATCCATGTTGTAAAGCAAAGATAATGAGTTTTCTCCCTTTTTTTGTCTTTTCTTTTTCTTGTTTTTTCTTTTTCTTTTTCTTTTCTTTTTTTTTTTTTTTCTAATGTGTTACACCCTGTAAAGCTGGAATCCAAAGCAGTGTTGAGAAATGGTGGTGCTGGTTTGCCCATAGATCTGGCTCGTCAGCGACTAAAATAACGCAAATCTGCACGTTGTGTTTATTCTGGATCATAACACTATGTTCCCAGTGTAAATTAAAGATTAGGTCTTGTATGATCATGTTCATCAGCTGCCCAAGAAGACCTGGGCACACCTGTCTGAGTGGACAGGGGAGGAGAAGGTCACAGACATATTTGTTTGTTTGTAAACATTGTGTTGATGCTCGGTGTAGGGTCACTGAGTGCATTAAGCAGCATACCTGTTGGGGATTAAGGAGAATGGGTAAACATAATACCCTCCATAGTTGAAATAAAAATTTATTATGTGAATTAAAGGAATGTCTTTGAGGATTCCAAGTTATAAGGCTGTTACACCATGTCTGAGGTATCAAACCATAGCTTGATATATACATGTATATGTATTTTGCAGTTCCTTGCACATGAACCAATTTGATTCATGTTGTTACAAATTCCTGTCATGTGACAGATAAACTTGTGATTTTTTTAAGAAGGCACTAACATGGTAAAATTTTGAAAAGAAATAGTAGTATTTCAGTATTTTGAGGGTTAATTCAAAATTGTAATCTTCATTGTGGATAGGTACTGGCCTTTATATGCATCTATGCTGTGGTTATGGAGGCATTCAATAGCAAATGTCTATTTTACTGACAGGCGGGTATTGTTTACTGCAGATCAATGATGGAAAAAAGCGAAAGTACACAATGGTAGGAGTGCTGCTTGAGTACAGACATAGCTTAAGTATGGACACATGGAAGAATAGGCCCCCAGATGAGCTATAGTTATGTGAATGCAACTGCCGCTAACGGGCGAGCCTCTCGTTTTATACCCTTTGGTGCTTATCTCCATGGCCAAGTTTATACAGTATGTGTGCGCCCTTAGGGCTTCTATTACTGGGATGGAGGATGGGGCTTTAACTATCTTAGTGCCAACTGTGACTCAAGTCAAACTATCTGAAATGAACTGCTCTGAATAATAAGGTGGCTAGATTCAGGTTCAGTTCCTTGTAAAAAGACAGTTCATTCAAGTACCAGCATGCCTATAGTTACAAAGAATATAATTGTCCAGGTCAACAGCTTTCCTCAGTGTGTTTTGGGTGCATTGTGCCCAAAGAAAGCTGTTGACTCAGTCCAAAATGTGGCACTTAAAGAGTTGGAAGTACCTATTGATTTAACCCTTAAAGTGATGTCAGCAGCTTTCTTCGGAACACTTTGCGCACAATATACGCAGTGTCCCGAGAAAAGCTGTTTACTTGGACTACTTTTTGCTTTAGACTTGGTTTGCTGGTATTTGAATGATAGGTATCTTCATGAGGAATTTGAATCTTTCAACCATCATATGTTTAATGGTAATGAGAAAATGACTAAAGCCGTTTTTAGCACTGTAAGGGTTAATTCTATTTTGAGGTGTTACCATATTTGATCAAACCACTGACTTGACCATTACCTGGTTAGAGTGTGACCGAGTCAACAGCTTTTCTTGATTTCAATAGATTTGGATGCTTAGGAAGGTGTTGACCAGGGGCATGCTGTCATAATAATATAGTTTTTATACAATTTTCACACGCTTTTTTAGAAGAGTAAAACAGGAGGTAATTTTCAATTTGGTTCCTTTGTGGCAGGAAAACAAACAAAATTTAAAATTATCCAACAGATGTCAACTTAAGGATCATACCCACAGAGTAAGACATAGCGAAAATGTCTGTGACTTTTAAATTAATTTTGAAGACATATATCAAAAATATATGTCAAATATAATAATTTTTCTATATTTTGCCACATTTATACAACAATTTAGCTCAGTAAGTTTATTTTGGATGACTTAGGTGCACAAGATTCTTGAAATCATGGGGATACATTGAGTTTTTATATCTGTAGAGGACACTCCAGTGTTATATACAGCTTTGAACTAGCCACTTTCCTAGTGTTCACATTACCATAACCCATACCTGCTATTAATTTTTGCAGTCATGTATCTTCCATATGAATCAATAATTATGTTGAAAAATATGAATATATTTGAGTTCAAAGGATATGAAGTAGTCTGTGTCTGAGCAAAAAACAATAATATTTATAATAGTGCTCTAGATATATATTTATGTATGGTTTGCTTTTTAGCATTAAGAGAATAGGAACAGCAAGTGCAGTTTATCTGTGCATAATCACGATGGCCTCTTCGCAATGCGCAATGATTCTTGGTACTACTTTTACTTTCCTGGGGCTCCCCATTCATAAACCTGCATGTCACCTGTCAACTCTTCTTGTCAATCATTAAGTGCTGAAAGTGTAAACATTTGGCTGATACATGTACGTTTATATTTGTGAAGCAGAAACATAAAAGCTGAAGTAACTTGTCGGACTATTTTCTTGACTCTTGTGTTTGTCTGTTGACGTCATGTTGTGGCAGTTTTTTACAGTAAGCAGATTTGCAAAGAATGTGCAGATGCAAGTCAGAATTCTCATGTTAAAGCAGGCGACAAAGAAAAAAAAATAACTAGAAAAGGAAGATTTGCTTGAAAGCAAATCTGTGTGTGAAAAATTTGCACAATTACAAAAATATGCAGTGTTGCAACACTTACAATTTGAGCCCAACATGAATAAAATTTGATGGAAAGTGACCAAATTATGGCTAGATGAAACATTCAAAAGGCAAAATGCCCTTGACCTTTAGAGATGTTACAATATATACAATTTGAGCTCAACAGGATTAAAATTGGATAAAAAGTGACTGAGTTACAGCTAGATGAATATTTCAAAGGTCCAAATGACCTTGATCTTTGACCTCTAGAGGTCACATGTACATTATAAAAATGTACAGTGTTATAGTAGGTACAATTTGTGTCCAACATGATCAAAATTGGATGATAATTGACCGAGTTATTGCTGCATGAATATTTCAAATGGCAAAATGACCTTAACCTTTCACTTCTAGAGGTCACGTGTAAATTACAAAAATGTGCAGCGTTACAGTAGCTACAATTTGTGTCCAACATGATCAAAATTGGATGGAAATTGACTGAGTTGTGGCTGGATGAATATTTCAAACGTACAAATGACCTTGACCTTTGACCTTTAGAGGTCACATGTAAATTACAAAAATGTGCAGTGTTACAATATCTACAATTTGGGTCCAACATCATCAATATAGGATGAATACTTTGGAAGCCAGAAGCAATTGAATTATTTAGTTGCCCTAATTTGCATAATTTTCAAAATCTTGACTATTCAGATATGCAAAACTTGAGGTTTCTAGCTTGCATGGTGTCTGAGTTTAAGACGATAAAAAAAAATCTGGCAGGAAGAAAGATGAGAGAGAGAGAGAGAGAGAGAGAGAGAGAGAGAGAGAGAGTGCTCACACACAGACATAATGAGTACCATCCTCGGTTTGTTAGCTTTCAGAAAATGTATAGGTTACCATACTTTATATTTGGATCCAAATGTTATACATGTATTCATTGATTTATGAAAGTCTCCTAACTTGCTGTATATCCTTAAGTCATGTGCGCTTGTGATATAACTCTTGTCCAGCTAAGGGAAGCCCCACAAAGGGAGGACCTATTACCCAACCCTTTTATACACATTCGTGTCATAATGAATTCTTTGTAATCATTAACTGCCACTTGAACCCACAAATGAAATTGATCCACATTGCGTAATTACATGTGTATAATTTGAAAAAATATGATGTGCTACATTTCACCTTAACATCAAATGTAACTGACAAATCTTACCGGGAAAGAAAATTGAAACAATACAAACAAACAAAAGAAAAAAAGCAGTTTACTTTTCCAGATCAAAATTTGTCGAGTGTGCCACTTTTTTTTACCTCTGCTGACGAGAGGTCGCAGAACTTATGCAACCGCTCATGTCTGTCCGAATATCTTTGCTGTCATTGTTGGGTTTGATATTTATGAATATGGGTCATGTTTTTCTGCATGAGTGTATCATAGTAGAGACGTCCATAAACTTTTGCTCGTTAGCGCTATACCGTCCACAGTTTTCAAGTTAGCCCAATATAGCTTTCCGGACTTATAGGGTTTATGAAAATCTAGGGCGTTTTGATATTGGTGGCGCCACCTACATTATTATGTAATATAGCGGTCAAAGTGTGAAAACCTTGTGAACACTTTAGCATCTTTAATTTTTGGCAGATCTTCACCAAATTCAATGGGATTGTGGGAGAGGTCAAAGTCAAAGTTTGTAGTGATAGTAGTGGCACCACCTGTAATTTTATGGAAATTATGAGCCAAAATGTGTTTTAAGATATGAAATTCCATATCTTGAAAAGTAATTGGATTAGACTTGCCAAATTTACTGGATATATAGGCAATGTCCAAAGAGGATATATAGGCAATGTCCAAAGATAGAATAGTATATAATATTAGTGACCTTGACCTATTTTTGTGAGGTCACCATGTGTGTAAAGTTGATAAGGTGACTCACTTGTTGTTTTGGCACATGCAACAATATTCATCACAGGAATTGCACAAATAAGCTATGATTATATGTGGAGCGAAGTGCCATCTGATGGACACTTTTTACATTAAGCTTTATATGTTCAGAAGCCACTAGAGGACTCGCAGCTTTGAAATAAACAGGTGAAATACAGTCACGATGCCAGCAGAGCGTTAGGCCCATGGGCCTCTTGTTTTCAAAGAAATAGTCTGTTCACAGATATTTTGGATAAAATCATTCTGATTTTAAAATAGTACCCACTGAAAACCTGAAGTGTATATGCAGTGGAATCTCGCAAAAGATATGGCTTAAATTACTCGCCCACTTCTCAAAGTATACTAGTGAGTACTTTCCCAGTTATTGATACCTTTCATGAGAAACCAGCTTTCTCATAAGACCAAAAGTGTGTCCTCCCATATGGCATTTTTTGTCGGAAGTTTTACGGTTGTGGGTTTCACTGTAGCAGCTGCCTCCATTCACGTGCAGTATTTATATCTTTTGTGTCAGGTGTGGGTACTGTAAAAGCATTAATTGATCTCAATAACGAGGAGGCCAGACACTCAATGAACCGTTTACATAGAACACAAAAGGCCAAATGTACACAATTGAATATAACCTCATTTGTCAATTAGCCACGGAAGGCCCTGTCACTATATACAGTGGCCCTTGTCTCGAGAAAGCACTGCAATGAGAGCACCTGCCTCCTAAGACCATCTTTTTGGGAAACTGGACTTAGTAGTTTTCAAATTGTTTATATGTATACAGTGAAAACTTGTTATAATGACACCATCTGTTCCCTACGAAATGTGTCGGATAACTGAATATGTCAGATAAATGAGTCAAATAACAAAGAAAATAAACGTTTTCCCATTAAAATTTGTGTCATTATATTGAATATGTCGGATATCTGAGTGTAGTTATAATGAGGTTTCACTGTACCTCCAATGAGCACCCACCTGTCTTGAGAGACTGCAGTGTGGTCATTCCTATGGGTGGTCGTTGAGGACGGGTTTCACTGTGTCCAAATGGCAAGTGTTTATTAGTCGTCTGGTGATGCCACCCCATGCAACACTGTGGCCTGTGTACTCGCATGTTAATCAACACTCAATAGTACTTGATGGATGAACGATCCCTTCCACAAGACCCTACCTTGTGGATCACTTTAGGTCCCTCAGACCTTGCAGCTTCCTGCAGTCAGTGCTAGGATACAGTTCATCTCGTGACCCGAGTATCCACAGTGGACCGTTTCACACATATTTCTTTGGCCAGCCTTTGTAATGCAGAATCTGTCCATGTTTTCTACCTTTTCCTCTTTAAATTGCCTGAAGCCAGCAGGGGTGATCAAATGCCATCTGCAATGTTTTTGATTAATGTGAACATTTATGAAAAATAATACAAATGGGAATTGTAGGTGAGATCTATCAAGATAACATGTCCCAGGTCAACAGCTTTCCATAGCATGGGTTGGGTACTTATTGTGCCCAATGCATGCCAGGGAAAACTGTTGCCCTAGTCTCAATTCAAGGGAAATGTTTAATATAAAATAAAGATACTAACAGCACTTGATATTAGATTAAACCATTTACAATTGATCTCCTTAGACTTTCAAGTTTTTCTTTTCTTTTTTTTTTTTTTGGGGGGGGGGGGGTTCTGACAGTTTAATGACTCTTGTGCTATTGCCTCTGACACTGCCCCATTTTGTTGTAGCAGAACATTAAGTTGGTGCTGATCTCGATGACCAGCGACTCTGGTGACGTCCTTAAGTGCCGCTCGCACTGGCTGGTTGTGCATCGTGGAACTTTGAAATGCTTTTGTCAGCATGGCTTGTTTCTCAAAGTGGAACATGTGATGGCACTTTGCAGAATAAGACTTGATATTAATGCTTGCCTTGATGGCCAGGCTTTGGGTGGCCAAGTGATGTTTCCTGGTCTCACTTCACAGGATCTTTTCTATGGTTATCTCCCTCGGCTGATGCCTGCTAAATCTTATAATAGTTGTATCCCTAGTCAATCTATCCAAATCTTTTAATAGTTATCTCTGGGCTGGATCATTTAATGGTTATGTCCCTGGTCGATGCCTCCTAAAATGTTTGGTTTTTACCGTCCTAGCCTACTGTGGCCATAGTCAGGAAGAATTTGATCTGATCATAAGTTTAATCCCAAAATTAAAATCAATGTGGTTTGAGCCCTAAACTACTTAATCCTTTGCTCAATGTTTGATCAAAACTTTGATGATTAGCCAATATATGCTCTTGGCTACAATATGAACTTAAGGATTTACAAGTTCATTTTATTAAATCAATCTTATTTTGATCCCATTTTTAATCTTTTGATCCAGGATTCAAATCTGGATTAAATCAAGATTAGTTGAATAAAATAAAAACTTAAATTCCAACATTCATAATACAGTGGAGAACGTAGATTAATTGATCCTGTAAGTTCAGATCAAACATTAGACCAATGATTCAGTAGTTAATGCCCAAAGGCAGATTGACTTTCATTTTAGGGTTAAATTAAGGGTCAGATGAAACTCGTTGTGAATTCGGCTGCTGCGGGAGTTTTAATCGGTTATTCCTGTTCAATGTCTCCTACCTTATCTTTAGTTTATGTGTGGCTTCCTCTGCAGTTTATTTCTCCCACTAAATCTTTTGATGGTTATTTTCTAGGCTGCTACCACATCCTTGAACTTATTCCATACTATGGTGACAGGCCTTGGTCAGTGGTTCTGGCACTGCCTGGCAAGTCATGCTGCTGCTGCCCTTGCGGTAGCTGCAGCATGACTTGCCAGGCAGTGCCAGAACCACTGACTTAAGACTTTATAGGCATGTTGGTACTTGAATGAAAGCTCTTTTCATGAAGAATTTAAATATGCAATTGTCATCTTAAATTTAGGCAGATATATGGAATAATCAGGGACTGGTAAGGAGTGAGTTAATGGTTAGCTTCCTCTCCATTGTCTCCTACTAAATCTTTGAATGGCTATCTTCATGGCCAAAGCCCTCTCATAATTTTTAGGTGGGGCTCCGTAAGGAGACCCCCTCTCATGTACAATGTACATAGTAGACCTAAAAAGTTCAATATTTGAAAACCAGGAACTATTCCTGTCGTGTTAATAGTCCTGATTTGTGACAAGACTTTATTCTTAACATTTGATATCGGCAAAATAAACAAGACTGATACCTGAAGGGTTTAATAAGAGAAAATACTCTGTCACCACTGGTTACAATTGCTGAAAAGGCCTCACTGTGAGAATATGTCATCCGGCGAACGTATGTATTCTGGTGCAAACAAGAAACAGATTTTAAAAAGGTGCAAGTTATTTTCTTTCATTTGTGCTCTTAATGGTAACACTGGTATTACTGCTCATTGCTGATGTAAAATGTAGATATTCTTTATCGATCTATGCACATTATCAGGACCTTTCTGTTAAAAGAAGTTCCGTATCTTGCTTGTATTCGTGGGTGAATGTGACCTCAATTCTGTGAACACCGAACTTTTGTCAGCTCAATGAGGCTCTCCGTAGGTTTTTGCATATCCAGACAGTTACCAGTCTGAACACGTCCAAAGATGCATCAGACGGAAAAAATCCATTGAGCATTCGTTACAGTGATCTAAAAAGTCCACGAGAAAATGTAATCAAGTTATCACTTCCCCTTACAAGTCTTGTGCAAGTACGCTGTTTTGGCGCAATAACAATATGTAAGTGCTTTAAAGTTGCATTCCGCGATATTTCATACACGTACCTATCCACGTAATTCATCACTAATCATGCGTCGAAGGACCGTTGTGCCTTTGTTTTGGTCAATAAACATGATATTTTGGCGGGAAGAAAGAGTTTTTACATTCGACCATGCAAGTGTTGTTTATAACGGCATTCGGCCATGCACAACGGTTCTAGGGCAATTCCTCGCTGATGAGAGACATATTTACAACCAGTTGGCTCTCGCCGGTCACGTGGCGTGCGCTATATTGCGAGAGCAAAGCACAATTGCATGCAGTCTCCACGTGCTTGCAGAGCCGTCTGCGGAGACAAAGTGAAACTGTGAAATACCACTATTTTGTTGGCCGTCAACGAGAATAGAATTTTTCATGTGATTAACTGTGCTTGATCATATTTTAATCATGCATGTTCGTATCGCAAGACTCAATGATAAATGGACGAGTTTGTACGCTCATCGGTGCCTATGTTGTTTGTTCAAGCCTACGGCCTTCGCATCGTTCGAACTTGAAGTTGAAGACGACGGCATGCAGTCTTACATAATGTTCCGGTGTCAATGACAATGTTTGACACATTTATTGACGCAAAACAGCAAATAAAGCTTTTATATATGGTGTTCATTTTGACGCTAAACTTGTGCATGTTTTTATAAATTCAAGTCGCGATCGTTTGCTATGGACTGTGTTTGTGGTATAGCCTATATTTTGATAGACATATTTGTTTGCTTTAGATTACATAAGTGTGGAAAACGAGCAAATGAGAACACACATGGTCGCAAACAATAACACATGATTGTCATCTTCACCGTTCACTGCAAATACAGATTCAACTTGGAACATATTGACCTCAAATCTCAGGAAACTAAATTTTTATGCAGTGAAACAAACGTCGTTTCATATTTCAAGATTTGTCTATAATTTGGTATCAGCAGTTCTAGGATGCAGGTACCTCCGTTCCATTGGTTATTAATGTTACAGCAAAGATGGTAGAAAAAGCCCTCCTTCAGGGTCGGTAAGGGGTTTCTCGCACTGGCGTACTGCTTTTTTTTTTTTTTTTTTTCAATTTATTTACCGTACTGGCGTACTGGAAGCCGTCTTGTTTTACGTACTTCGTACTATCCAAAATTTTGAAAGATTTTTATTTTCCGTACTGCGTACTCTAGAAGAATAATTACCTGTACCAGCGTACCGACCCCCCCCCCCCTTCTCCTTGGTTACAGTGAGCAAAAGACTATCTTCATGCTTATCTGCAGAGAGAGTGAGAGAGAGAGAGAGAGAGAGAGAGAGAGAGAGAGAGAGAGAGAGAGAGAGAGTTTTCACCAGGATTCGTCGTGTTTCCTACCAAAAATTTTGTTTTAGGATGTTTGTTTTATTGACGATGCACTGCATTCGTAAGATCTTGTCAATATTATCGTCTGAATAATTTTCCTCGCGCTGTTCCTACCAACTGTACACTATAGTAGATTGTTCCAATGCAACTAAGCAATCATATATTTCGAGTTTGCGTCATGATATGATACATTTGAAATCCTCAGTATTTTTTTTTTTATCGCAAATTACCAAAATAGAAATGCGAGATAAAAAACAAACAAAACAAAACAAATCAAAAACAAAACAAACAAAAAACAAAAACAAAAACAAGAAAAAAAAAAACAAAAACAAAACAAAACAAACAAACAACAAAAAAACAAACAACACACACACACACACACACACACACACAAAACCCCACAGCAGATCTAGAAAGGACCAGATGAAATTCTGAATTACTTGACTAAAATGATTTGTTTGGAAAAAATTGTTGATACCTTAAGTTTATGTACATCAACTTTTGTTCTGCATAGGCCTATGACTTACAAGAAAGAACGATAGATAATTCTGTGCTGGAAGCATGTGCAAAAAAATGGGATGTTATTTAGTTGGACTTGTGTGTGCGTGTTTTCGGAGAATGTATACGGTTGCGACCGATAATAGCAGATAGATATGGCTGAAGCAGTGGCCGAAAGAGTGAGAGAATGAGGCTTCTTTGTATAATAAATTTTATGTTTCGAAACGTACAGTTCCTCATCAAATTTTCATGTCGCATGTGCCATTATACCGAACACAGTGTGACATCCGAGGACCCGTTCAGACCGTTGTGCAGTATACCGTTCTGTCAATGGTGACAACGTTCAAAGCTTGTTCTAATCCATTGCAAATGCATTTGGCTAGTGTGGTACACAGCAATGTGAAATTACAAGTACAATCCTTTTTAATTTTTCAAAATAAATTCGTTATATTGTCGTCGAGAAATGTTGGTAAAATTCTCTGTCGGACGAGGCTCTGAACAACGTATTGCAACTTCCCACACAAGTGGCATGCAGACGAATGTCTGAAGAAAGAAACTCACACATTATACCTTGCACAATCTTATAGAAATACAGAACTGATAAAGTCAAGTTCATGAGAAAATTTTATGGTGCCCCTAGGAAAATTGATGACGAATAGAATAACATAAATCTTTGACATCGTAGACAATAACAGCTTGATAAGTAGCGGAGGTCGCGGGCACGTCTTCCTCGCAATATGTGCAGTCAAGAGCTGCCGATGCAGACAAAATTTTATCTCGAAGTTAGCGGGAAACGTAGATAGTATGCCCATTTGTTTGTTGTTTTTTCTCTCTCTTTGTCTCTGAAGTTGCCGTTGTCTTTACTGATCTTAATTAACGGCACTTTTGTCCCATGAATTTGATTACCTAGCCACTCTCCCCACCCTCCCCCCCCCAAAAAAAAAAGAAAAGAAAAAGAAAAGAAAACTTCATCAAGCTGGAGCGGTTATAATATGATAATGATATTCGGATTCAATCTCGATTGATTACAAACACGACTGATCAAGTATCCATGACGACTTGAATATAACGACTTCAAAGAAATGGGCGGCTCCTGTGATCTTTGATTTTTTTTTTTTCCGGCACGTGCGACAACTGGGCACTGCTCTGAACATCAGACCTGTTCAGAATCAGAATGAATGTAGCGACATCATCATCACTTGGACGCCCAAGGCTGACCTTGTCCTTCTTTTACAACCCGCTATCGCTCCATATTTTCAACACCGATGGAAACTGTGTATGTCTGTCTTATTTTGTCACGCGCGGCTGGGGCACGTTTCTTTTCGCTGTGAGTGGCGTAATTTTCTTGGTCGCACAAGCAGACGAAAAGCCGGCTCAGACGGAAAACATAAGATGTACGCATGCGCGAGATCTGTATGTAAATGACCCAAATGACGTTGTCCAGGAATTCCCTACCGCACTCTGTTTGAATATTGAAGTTCCATTGGTGGAACCCGAAGAAGACGTGAGGATTACTCGGTAGTTTCACAAGTAAGTGTGTGTTTTTCATATTTCGTTGTTTTATATTGTGTATTTTACACGAGCGAAGATGTGTTTGTATAAAATTTGACAGGTTCCCTGCCACTAGCGGTGTCATAGCATCAATGTGGTATCCACGTGGTCATTGCCATGTCGACCATCACATGAACATTAATAAAAAAGTCATTATGGCAATGTCGCTCATCACGAACACATGCTTTTGAATATCAATGCATTGCTCACAAATTAAACTTGATGTGTGTTTTGAAGTCTTATACTGAGTTGTTATTGTATGTCACTTGGTCTGCTTTATTGATTGCGTTCAATTGATTGTGGGATTCTGAGATGAATCAAGATCTAGGTCATGGATCCGAGCGAGAAGTGGATGTTTGTAAACATTGCCATGCTGAGACTGTCGACATTTTCAGTTCACGTTTTGAATGACCTATCACTCAGTGCTGTACTCACTCAACCTTGCGCTCGATAAGGCCACTTTGTTTGATGCTAAAACTATTTTTTCTTCGATTGATATACTGTATAGGGAAACTGTGTGCCAGAACAGTCACGGAGAGATGGGAAAAGTTGTGTTTTAATGGGAGGGAAAATGGCGTCAGTGAAAACTATTATTAAAGCAAAGCAAAACTTATATAATTTAAAAGTTGGTTTGATTCATTTACATGTTGAGCTTTAGATTTGTCACATCGTAATCATTCATAACTTGCCTTTTTTGAACGATCTGAATAGAGGTTGAAATGTATGTATGTATGTATGTATGTATGTATGTATGTATATATATGTATCTATGTATGTATGTATATGTATATATATATATATATATATATATATATATATATATATATATATATATATATATATATATATATATATATGCATATTTTAAGTGTGATTAAAACCCCATCTTCTGCTGGGATTTTGGTGTGATTTTTACCTCAGCTGACTTGTCAGTCAGCTGACGTTTTTTGAGGGTCCATCGTCCATCGTCCGTCCGTCGTCCACAATTCACATTTTCGACTTCTTCTCAAAAACAGTCAGCCAGATTCACTTCAAACTTGGTGGAGATGTGCCTTGGGTGGGTCTCTACTAAGTTTGTTCAAATGGTCACGGTCCAGTGATTTTTGGATTTTTAATGAATTTTTTTGTCCATTTTTGGGTAAATCTTAAAAAATCTTCTTCTCCGAAACCACTCACTCAATTGCTTTGATATCACACAGGAACACTCTCTGGGACACTTAGTTCTTAATTTGTTCACCAGGTGGCACTGCAATTTTTTCCTAATTTTTTATGAATTTTTGTGTGTTATAGCTATTTTCGACTTCTTCTCCAGAACCATCACTCAGATTAAGCTGAAACTTGGTGGATATGTTCCTTGTAGAAGGGTCAAACAAAGTTGTTCACTATGTGGGAATGTTGCAGATTCCTGATTTTTAAGGATTTTTTCAATTCTGGTACTTGTCGGTCAATGCAGCTTTCCTATTGATTACTATGGAAGTCAATGGGCATTCTAATGCTAATTCATATTTTTGACTTCTTCTCCAAAACCGTCATCCAGATTAACTTCAAACTTGGTGGCAATGTACCTTGGGTGGGTTTCTACCAATTATCTTCACGTGGTCATGCTCCAGTGATTTTTGGATTTTTAGTGATTTTTTTTTTTTTTTTTTTTTTTTGGACAAATCTTAAAAAATCTTCTTCCCCGAAACTGCTTACCTAAATGCTTTGATGTCACACAGGAAGACATCTAGGGACTCCTTGTTGTTAATTTGTTCACCAGGTGGCGCTGCAGTTTTTTCCAATTTTTTTGTGAATTTTTGTGTGCTATAGTTATTTTCGACTTCTTCTCCAGAACCGTCGCTCAGATTAAGCTTACACTTGGTGGATATGTTCCTAATGGAAGGGCCAAACAAACTTGTTCACTGTGTGGGAATGCTGCGGATTGCTGATTTTTAATGATTTTTTCAAGTCAGCTCCTTTGGGGTAAATGCACCTTTCCTATTGATTACCATGTAAGTCAATGGGCATTCTAATGCTAATTTACATTTTCGAATTCTTATCCAAATCCATCATCCAGATTAACTTCAAACTTGGTGGCAATGTACCTTGGGTGGGTGTCTACCAGGTTTGTTTCAATGGTCATGTTCCAATGAATTTGGATTTTTTTGTGATTTTTTTTCAAAAATCACTACAAAAGTTTTAATAGGAAAACTTAACATAGGAATTTCTTGTAATGGTCGTAACTTTAATAATATTGACCAGATTTACTTCAAACTTGGTGGGGATGTGCCTTGGGTGGATATTTACCAAGTGTGTTCAAATGGTCAAGCTCTATTGATTTTTGGATTTTTGATGAATTTTGTTGTTTTGGGGGGGGGGGCAAACCTTCAAAATTCTTCTCTGAAACCACTCACCCAATTGCTTTGATATCGTACATGGACACTCCCGGGAACACCTAGTTCCCAATTTGTTCACCAGGTGGCGCTGCAATTGTTTTTAATGAATTTTTTGTATGGATTTGCTATTTTTCACTTGTTCTCAGAACCATCCCTCAGATTAAGCTGAAATGTGATGGATATATTGTTGTGGAAGGGTCAAACAGTTGTTTACTAGGTGGCACTGCTTTGGATTCCTGATTTTTAAGGATTTTCAATTCGGGTACTTATCGTTCAATGCAGCTTTCCTATTGATTACCATGTAAATCAATGGGCATTCTAATGCTAATTCACAGGACAACTGACACGAAATTTACTGTTTACTTGATATCTTGAGATCTGGTTTGGGTTAGCTACACATGTTTACTATTTTGTATGAAGGTCATGCTGAGACAGTACATGAATGACCTTGACCTCGTTTGTGGGATCACAGTGCAACATACATGAATTTTACTCTTCATTATAACTTGAGAATTACTTGAACTTTGATGTTGCACGTGTGGGTGTTCTTCTATGAAGGTCAGACTTACTCAGAACATGGTGTCCTCGATCCTTTCCAAAGTTCATAGAGCTGCAAGTGTGATGAATGTCAAGATCAGCTGAGGCACGGGCTGTTCACACAGACCTCTTGTTTAAGGTCCATCTTCCTGCATACCCTTGGAATGGAAAATGACAACCTGTATGTATCAGATGTACAGGGTGGCCTTTTACAGATCAAGGGTACAAACTAAACCAGAGGAGAAGCACTTCCAGTGATGAGGGGGCTAACAATTCTGTTTCTATTTTGCACCACCTGATTAAAGTGTACTGGAGCTCAAATGAAATAATACAGTGAAAACTCAAAGTGACACTCAGTTATCTGACATATTCATTATAATGACACAAATTTGAAGGGACTGAAGTTGTTGTTCCTTTGTTTTTTGACTCATTAATCTGAAATATTCAGATATCTGACTCATTTTCTTGGAAAAAAATAGTGTCATTCTTACAAGTTTTCATTGTGCCTGCTATGTGTGGACCCTGACAAACATTAAAAATGTAGCAATCAATAAAGCAGACTCAGTGACATACAATAACAACTCAGTATAAGACTTCAAAACACACATCAAGTTTAATTTGCGAGCAATGCGCCGATATTCAAAAGCATGTGCTGATGGTGAATGACATCGCCATAATGTTCATGTGATGGTCAACATGGCAATGACCGCGTAGATACCACATTGATGCTATGACACCGCAAGTGGCAGAGAACCTGTCAAAATTTATACAAACACATCTTCGCTCGTGTAATATGTACAAGGTAAAACAATGAAATATGAAAAACACGCACTTACTTGTGAAACTACTGAGTAATCCTCAGGTATTCTTCTAGTTCCACCTCTTCGCTGGCTTCAGCAACAGGTCTTTTCATACGTGACTGTGGCTGCTTTACATATGTCATAACACATTATGCGTGCGCATAAACGATCTCCAAAATACGCTCACTCCCACCCTAGAAATAAATTTTTGTTTGATCATACACAAACCTACATGTATAGAAATTTTAACAAAATATTCATATTAAGCCCGGTAAATTAAGGTCTTACAGATATTACTATAATAGCCATGATAATTTACTCGCAAATGTACCCAAATTTCATATACATGTATATGTATATTATACATGTAAACATATGTTCATGCCCTAATGAAAACAAAGGAAAAACAACAAAAAGCCCCACCTCCAGGCTTTAAGCCTTGTTTTATTATTATGTCAGTGGTCAAGGAAAACTTTTAATGTAATCTCACTGGCCAATGTTTCTTCTTCGAAATAATTGTAATGGTTATATCTGGGAACTGTGGCTTGACTGTATGTTTTAATGGTTCCATCCTATGCCAATTTCCTTCAATGGAACATTCACTGTTTGTCGCACCAGCAAATGCTCTGTGTTAGTATTTCATGCTAGTCTTACTGCCTGGTTTCTTACTGTATACCGGGAATATTGTCAGTTTACTGTGGTCTAATGAGAATATTTTAACGCACCAAGTCTAATGAGAATATTTGAACTGACCAGGTTGTTAATTGACTCTTGCATATTTAGGAGACTGAGTCAAACTATGTTCCTGTCAAGTTTGAGGAGAATCCAGCCAGCAATGTTTGGGAGAAGTTAAAAATTATAAAAAGGCAACAGAAATTTAATTAAGATAAAAAAAGGTAAAAGAGAAGAAAGTCACAGTAGCATTTGTTGAACAAAGAAAGCACAGACGTATTCCTGTGCAATAGCCAAAGCAATTGACACAGTGGTTTTTAAAGAAGATCTTTGAAGATGTTCTAGAAAAGTGTTAAAAAAATCTTTAAATTATAAAAAAAAGTCACTGGAGAGTGATCAGTTAATGAAACTAGGAAGAGAATCACAAAAGGTACATGCCCACCAAGTTTAAAGATGATCTCACTGAAGCTTTCAGTTCAGTCAAAATGTGAATTTTTGTAAATGTTCATATGGAGCCCTATGAGCTGAGCTGACTTGCCTGCCTAAATGCAGCCATTGGTTAGTAACCCATTCTGAAATTAATTTAGACAGGCTTGGCTGAAACATGTTATTGTTTTCATATTTGTCACATTTATTGTTATTGTTATGATTCATCAGGGAAAAAAGAGTGACAAGTTTTTCTTTCTCACTCCAACGGCCAATTACTGGCTGCCTTGCGTGGGCACTGTGGTTTATTGGTGTGTCTTACAGCTGTAATACCCTCAGCAAAGCACATTCACACACATGCACGTACGCACACATGGCAAACACCATCCTAGACAGAAGGTGGCCTGCTCTCCTCAAGATTTGCCATGGCGGTCTTTCATATGTACTGTCATACATAGCACGACAGCTCATTGGATGGCCTTTGAAACACCAGTCCTTCACCACTGGCTGGGAAAGAAGGAAGCTGATGAGGAGTTTTTGAATGTCTTGATCTTTGGAAACTAAAAAAAAAGTGACTTGTCATAGGACACACTTCCATGTCTTCAGCGTGCAGAGGGAACAAGAACTTTATTGATAGATCAGTCTTCAAGATATTCTCAGTCACACGAAGAGCTTCATAGTGCTGCTTGACTGTAATTTCCATGTAGGTCCTAGGACTGGAGTTCCACCCTCCTCATTCATTACCCCTAGTTTACGACTCAGTCAACAGCTTTCCTTTAGTACTCAACCTATGCCAAGGAAAGCTATTGATCCTGAGCATGTTATCCTTGATAGATATCAGCTATAATTTGCATTCAAAATAATTTTTCATTGCACTCATAATTAGTCAAAAAAAAGTTGAAGTAGACCTTTGGCCATCAGCTGGTTTTGGCCAGTTCATGGGGGAGAGGGTTATACAGTTATCAGGGCCCCTGAGGCACACATCCCAAATCCATTATACTCATATTTGTCACTTTATCCCACATAGTACGGTGAGTATTCACAAAACTCAAGTGAAAGGAATCTCAACTGTAGATTTTACTATGTGAAAGGTCATCATTATATGATACTGTGAGAAAGATTGTAAATGTGCAATTTACACTATTGTAACTGTGTCAATGCTAATACAAACAGCATCCTCATCTGAAGTGCAATAAAGATTCCACGAAACAATTTCCAGTGAAACGACCTTTCACTGAAGTGCCATTGTCCATGTTTTTCTTGACCAAACATAATCAGTCCAGATCAAGAGATTTCCTTGTACTTTTGCCATATTGAACCCTCAGTATCCGAAAGAAAGCTGTTGACTAAAGTCCAAACTGAGCACTGAAACATTTTTTTAGGCAGAACTTAGGAGGGAATACTTAAAGGGACTGAGGCCATGTGGTGATGAGGGAAACTTTAATTATTGTGAATTGCTGTATTTTTGCGTGTTTCAATTTTCACACTTTTTGTATTTTTGACATTTCACTGTTGTTCTAATTTCATTATTTTCACTATTTCACATTTTTGTTTTTATTTTTATGGTTTTGTACCATCAGCAAAAGAAAGGAAAATAAGAATCAGCAAAATTAAAGTAATTTACAGTGCAGTGGTCTCTCTTTTGAAATACATGTACCAACCCTAGGGTAGGTCTAAGAGTGGTCATATAAAGCAGGTGGTCTCACAATGGAGGTAAAACAACATGGAAAACATAGTATTAGATACCTGGTGAAGGTGGTCATGCAAGGCAGGTAGTCACTCAATGGAGTGGTCTGTCATAAGAGGGACTGCTGTAGGTATACAATGGTACCTGCTGCACATGTGTGTGGCCACCCTTTCTACCACCAAAAAAATGGACACATACAACAGGTAACCTGTTATGGCTGGTGCATGAGTGTAATAAGGTTGACTCCTATAAAAAAGAACAGATGACGCAGTGGCTGCAAACGGCATGTACCAGTGTAATACATCAGTCATTTCGTTGGAACTATTTTTAGCAACAACACTGGAAAATTTTCAAGCCCAATTTGTAAGTTTCATAACACAAGTATGGATAATAAGGTCTCATTGCATAGTATGATAAATGCGATAAGAGTTGCCGATGTTTAAATTATTGATCAAATTGCTATCCATGTGGAGCCATGGACATTAAAGCATACATGTAACCGGGAATCGTCAGCTGATCAGCAGATTTTCAGGGGTTTTTTTGTGTGTGTAAATAATATGCTAGTACTTTTTTTTTGGATAGACACTTAAATTGCCAGCTCATTTCAGAGTTTGTTGCAAAAAGCCAATCTCATCCCTGACGTAAGAGTAGCAGTTTAAATAGGAATGAAATATTTTGTAGTCAAAATCGATCTTATTCAAATTTCATACCATCCAGTGACAACAAAATACCTTGACTGGGTGGAAATCTGCACATGTACATGTACATGTAGATGTATACTGAAAATTGGACCAGCAATTTATAATCAGATCACTTTATTCCATCCATGGTAAGGCTCTGATCTCTCTGATCTCTCTGATCTCTTGCTTTGGGAATCTGCTTCACTATGATCCAATATTATGAATAGAGACAAAACAGTTTTCACACCCCATTTAACATGCAGTCTCAGTCTGAATAGACCTTTTCAATACGTTAGAGGGCGTTGCGAACGTTTAGTACATTTTGTCAGCGGTGGTGGCTCTGCCTGTAATCGGGGTGTTCCGGTCGCTATTGAGCACTGGTTTAGAAATGGAGGCAAATGCAAGAGAAAGCAGAGCAGAAGTTGAAAGGGAGAATTTAGATTATATGTGTCTGCATCATACATGCATAATTACTTTTAAATCCCAGCATAAGAAACATTTTTGGGTCGACTACAATGCGGTTAGTGCTATATTCAAATATCACGCCAGCCTAGCTGGCAAGAAGCAGCCACACACAAACATGGTTTCTTCAGCAAGTACTTATAGAGCACAGAACTGTGCCTATTCAGGCCACTGTTGCATGGAAAATAAACTAAACAGTAGGTCACTTCCTATCACATAACTCTGCTTGTAAATACTTTTGATAAAGTGAGTGCACGAAGGGTTTTGTCCCAAAAATACACAGGAAACAATCTTCGATGAGTGAGCCCTTCAAGTTTTTCAAAATGGCGGTCGAAGCCACGTGATTGAACATCCCACCAAGAACTCCACAAAATTGCTCTCAATTACACATGTGGTTATACGTTATTAGTTCAGCAATTCATATTTGAGATGTCACTTGACTGAATATGGGTGAAACATATCTATCAACCTTTTAAATGCAACATTAATCGGCGTCAACATGCACAGCGAGCGAAGCTAATTCAGGGTACAGCAAAGCGGTGAGCCTGGCCAAAATACCACTGAGAAACACCGATAAAAGCACGAATAAAATTGATCCATGCTTAGGATAATTAAGTGGTGCAAAAAATCTTAGGTCTGGTTGTTTACTATGATTATTCTGGCAATTTGGCACACAGCAGTAGTCTCGCTTCCCCATGTTGGCGTATAGCACTGACCGTCTGATGCACAGGTGTTACACCCCGATTTTCCTAATCCGCGAAGCACTGTTGAAAACGACACCAGCGCCATCTATTGTAATGGAAAGGTCTATTGGTTATATTACAAATATAGGTGGCAGCACATGCAAAGCTAAGTCAAAGAGAACATTTGCAAAATAACAGTATTCAAGGCTTTATTTTTCAGTGTTGCCAACTTATCCAATTGGAAATTCTGGGGTCAGAAGGCAGATTTTCTGAAGACTGTTTGCCCCATATGAAATATGAAAGAAAAATATAAGATTTTTGGGAGTCTCCTGAACAATTCAGGACGGTTGACAACACTGTGCTTTGAAAGACAGAGAAGGAAATACACAGTATTAATGCAAGGACTGCAATATTGGGATGGACAGTTGAATAATCATAGAGATATGAATGTACAGTGGAAACCCAGTAATAAGGACACTTGACAGCAGTGGGTAGGTGACTACTATATGGTCCTAAAAACTGTACCTTTATTCAAAATCAAACAATTTTCGAGACCGTTCAAGAGTATATTAGAAACTCAGACAGACTCGGGCCGTAACTTAAGCAGTATATATAATTATTCATATTACACTATACATAGTAAAACCCAAAAGATCTGTCTCTTGAGATTATACACACTGAATTATGAGCAAATTTCAGGTTTAATGTTACCCAGACTCTTTTTCGCTGTCTGTGGTGTACTGTCCTGGTCCAAATCTGTAACCCGTGTGGTATTACCACTCTATCTGTTATGTCACGTGTTGTTTATACGTCTTATTGGACATTGTCTTGACTGTGGTGCAATGTCTTAACTTTCTATTACAAGAGGGATTAATATAGGGCATTGCCCTGTTTTCCAATTGTGTTTCTTCGAAATGAAACATGTTTAAACCAATGGGAAGGTGACCTGTTCTGAAGGGTGCCTTTTGGCGGGGGGGGGGGGGGGGGGGGAGGGGGGTAACTATAGAAATAGAAACCTTGTGCAGGAAGACTGTCCTTACAGTGAGACGGTCTTTTGCCAGAGGGAACTTGCAAGAGGTGAATGACACACTGCAAATATTTTGGATTGTACTCGGGTTTTAGTATTTTCATTTAGGCCTTTATTGATAACAGAGACATACTATGCCAAGTTGCTAGGAATAAGTACAATGGCCCCCCCCCCCCCCTTATAAGCCCCCTCCCCCAACAAGAGGCCTTCCCCACTCTATGGATGCCATTATCCAGTCAGCAAGTATGACACTTTTTCTTTTAACCCTCCCCCCCCCCCAAAGAGAGGCTATTTTTCTTACAAGGTCACATTTGTGGTGCACTTTGGGTGGCCTTTCACATGGGATACTACCATGTACTCTGGGCATCAAAATCATAAAATTGACATGTCTGGAAATCAGGCTTCATGGTCTCGGTAAATGCAAGATAGAATAGTATAAATTTGCTTCATTTTCACATGTTTAATTTTCCACAATTTTTAGCTCTATTGAGTTATTGGAATCCGTTTGCAACTGTCGTCCGTCTTTCCATCACCCCCTTATTAGAATTTTTACATTTTCAACTTCTCAAAAACCTCTGCATAGAATGTTTTGATTTTGGGCATGGGTGCTTCCCAGGTGGACATCTACCAAGTTCTGAAGGAGATGATGATGCAATAATTTTATCTGTTTTCTATGAATTTTTTAATCAATTTTTCATCTCAAGAACAACGTGGCCAATTGCGTTGTCATCATTAATATGATATTTTCATTTGATTTCTCCCCTGAAGAGAGGTCACACCTCTCATGAGGCTACATTTCTGGTGCACTTGGGGTGGCCGTGTAAGAGCCCCAGATGTATACCACAATTTGATGAGTCCTGGACATGCTCTCTTTAACCGTATCGATAATGAAGTTGGTGATAAGTAATTGTCACTGTGATGTTGGGCACAGTTATTCTGGATATATTTTAAGTCTCTCCTGCTCAGTGACCAAAGAACCTTGATGTCAAACGCCATTGAAATTTTACTTGCCCACTTTTATGACTCACTTGGATATCCATTAATTGCCCGAGCATTGGGGGTCATGTCTGCCACCAATGGTATCCTGGTGTCAAATCTGTATCTTGTGACAATTGAATATCTGTATTTAAAATAACATCTTTATCAGTTTGTACAGTGATGTACTAAAAAGGGCAAAAATAATATAATATAATTTTAGTTATAACAACTTATATATTTGAAAGAAAAAAAAAAAAAGAGAAATGAAAAGACATTTACACAAAATTAAATGCAAGGCTCAGGGCACTAAAGGAACTTGTAGGCCTGTGGCATACAATTTTAGCTGTTTTCTTTTTTTTCATTCAAATCTTTTTTATTATAGATGAAATTGAATGAAAAGAGCATCACAGCAGACAAAATCGATACTCGGCCACTTTGGGCTGTTTTTTCCTTTAAGTTAAGGGTTAATGCATATAGTCCATATGTCATTAATTTCCCATTGATTTATTTTCTGAACACAGGGTACCCATACACAGTAACTACACGGTAAAGTTGTTAAATCGGGCAATGTACACAAATATTATTAGAGGATATCGGTATTTCTGATGCTGGCTCTCATGTGTGGCTAAGATTGTTTGTACACCACTCTTATGGCTTCTGTGGTCAATACATTATGAGTCCATCAACATTAAGGTGCCATAAGGGTGAAAAGTTTAGCAATTAATCATTTTTTTTTTTTTTTTTTGTTATTCTCCAAGTCATCAAAAGCACTCAGTCGTCAAAATAATGCAGTGTTTTGCCCCTGGTGACCATAATTATAACTTCTTGTTGCTCAACGTTGTTTTCTGAAAAACATGTCAACCAATCAGATCCTTCTGTAACATGTCTAGCATGGAATTGACCCTTTCCTGCTCGAATGGCCCGAAAGCATCCAGATGTAAATTGTTGTCTGTCTGAACATTTTGACTTAAATTTCTCGTTGCTAGAAAATATTTCATTTTTGATGAGATTCATATGCAAGACCATGCATTCATGAAGGCTGCAACATCCTAGGTCAATAGCTTTCCTTTATGCTGGTTGGGCTTATTGACTCAGTTGTACTCTGACCAGCAATGAGTTAACAGCCACACTCGCAGGCACACCTCAGGCATGCATTATTGTATACTGTGCTGCCACCTGGGCTCCAGCAAGGAACTTAACAGGAAGGAGGGCAGATTCATGAATTGAGCAGAGCCAAATGAGCCTCTGTATAAAAGTATCAACTTGAGAAAGGAAAAAGCTGAAGTCATTCACTAAGTTTCAAAACTTACAAGATGTTAAACATAATTAGAGAATTTTATCACTTTGGCAGAAAGAGTGTCATTTCTAAATGGTCAAGTAACATTTATAACTGGGACAAGTGCCTTCATCATGGTGCCTAGCAACTGAGAGGCCCAGAGAAAGTCTGTGGTTATTACAGTTAAATATAAATACCTCCTATTGGAAAGAACGGTATGCTTCAACATGTGTTTTCAAGTTACAAGATATCAGAATGTTTTGAATGATATTTACTGTAGAGAAAACATGTGATCAAGAGAGCTTGTCTCACACACAGTGGTAATATTTACATATACCTACTAATCAATTTTGCAGGATCAGAGCTGGGAAAGATGTGCCAACTGCTCATAAATTTTAACATAGGTCTATGTCCAGAAATAGGCTCAAGCTATATATTCATTGACCCTGGTTTTGTGGTAATACTTCTCCACTATGTGTATCCTGCATGAGTGCCAACTGGAGCATTGTAACAAATTTTTGCTACAAAGCTCTTAAAAAAAAATGCTACAAGCAAAGAAAATGCACACTGAGAAAAGCCGTTGACCTAGGATATTCAATCTGGAACTGTAGGCATGCTGGTACTTGAATAAAAGCTCTTTTTAAGAAGAATACAAATCTGGGCTCCTAATGATAATTTAGACTAGTTCGACTTAAGATCAGCTTTAGAAGTGATTGGCACTGAAAGTGTTAACCTGTCAGTTACTGATGAATGCAGGCTATTCATGTGGTAATTAAGTTACATGTACCAATCTGTATCATGTACATGCAGTCATCAGCTGGCAGAGGTTTTGTTTCTATTCTGGATAACCTATAGAAAAAATGAATCCAAACAGCTACAATTCTATGTATGTAGCATGGCTGTGGAAGTAGCATGTTCAATAATTAGCTACAATATGCATCATCAAATGTGCCTGGTCTGCAAGATGGAATTTTACGATGGAAAGCCACAGGTAGATCGTTCATTGGGAGCATAAACAGATCCATCAATTAGCTATCAAAGCATCCAGAGCAGAGCTAATTGCACAGTTTGATGCTGTGAAGTCATTGTTATAATATTATGTTATACCCTCAAAGTCAGTCTCATATTGGCACGCACATAATTGCATAACCTTGTTTCCTGGCACACACAACTGTACACATGCAGTTCTTATAACCCCATTGACAGTGTAAACCTCAATCTCAGTGGAGAATAGATGCATGGGCAGTTTGGTCCGGTGATAAACATGTATACGTAGTCTTCAGATCAAAATATGAAATTTTTGTGTTGAGGTTAAGTTCAAGACTAGATTAAAATTACATGTATTTATAAATTGGGCATGTGACAACTTCCTTTGGCAGATGCTTAGAAGCAATAATTAAGATCTACATGTAGTATGAGAGAAAGTTGTGTACTGAGTCTTTTTCTGACTAAGCTGTGTTCAATGCAGGAAGGTGAAAGACTGACATTACCTCAGTCAGCAACTTCCTTTTTTTCTTCCTTCCTTCCCACCCTCCCCCCTTCCCTCATTCCTTCCATTTCCTTGGTACCTGCCTTACTTTTATCCTCTGTCCCTCCTCCCTCCCTTTCCCCTCCCTCCCTTTTTTCCCCTCCTTGAAATGGGGACATCTAAGTTTTAAAACTTGAATAACTGTAAAGAAATTCATAGAGAAAGACGTCATGCTAGCTTCTGCACACAGGTATATATAATGCTTTGGACCATGTTGCTGATGTAACAGATATAGCATTTTAAACTGTGCCAGTTAGGGGCATTTCAAATTTTAAATCTTGAATATCTTCAAAGGTATAACAGTGAGAGATGCTGGTCCAACTTCCTCCTCTGTTCTCCTTTGTGGACACACAGGCAGATTGGCCACTGAGTCTTCTTTTCCACTTGCGGCATATTATTTCTCAAACAGGTGGTCTTTTTGGAGGTATGCACAGTACTGGCCAAAGTATTCAGGACAGGTGGCGTTTCGATCCTGGTTCCCTGCAAAGTTCTGCCCAGAGCTCAGACCCTGCATCCCAATGTCCAACTGCAGCATTGAGTTTGTGTGTGCAGGCAAGTATCAGGTGGGGCTTTTAACCCTTTCCCCCTTAAACCGACCAAAAACCAGCTGGTGGTCAAATGTCGTCTGCTTCAGTGTTTTCAACTAATTTCAACAGTTATGAAAAACAGTTTGACTGAGAAATGTACATGAAACATATTAAGATCACATGCCCCAGGTCAACAGCTTTCCTTGGCATGGGTTGGGCACTTAGTGCCCAAGCCATGGCAAGGAAAGCTGTTGACTCAGTCTTAATTCAAGGGGCAAAGGGTTAACTCTTTCAGTGCCAACTGGGACTGAATTCAAACTGTTTAAGGCAAACTTCGCTCAGTTATGATAATGGTGCCAGATTCGTTTTCCTTAATTGTGAAAAGACCTTTCATTGAGGTTCCTATAGACCCAGAGAATATAATTGTCTGGCCGGGTCAACAGTTTTCCTTGGCACACCTTAGGTACAATGCACCAAGGAAGGCTGTTGACTAAGTCCAATACTGGGCACTGAAAAAGTTAAAACTGGGAGAAATGTATAGTGAAACCTGCGTTAATCACCCCATCTCTAATCTGACTGTCTCTCTTTGCAGCTGCTAGTCTGGAATTAAAAAAAATGGAGAATTTCATAATGTTTAATTTCATTGCTTTGCAACCAGTCTTCTGAAACCACTTGTAGGTCCCAGATGATAATTAGCTCAATTGTGCCACCTGGTTTCCCTATTTGCCTGGTCCAGTGTTAAAATAATTCATGACGTGATTGTATTAAGCACATGTCCCATTGCCACCCTAATGTGGCACTATTGTGTTCACACCTAGTTTGATCCAATACCAATAATGTATGGAGACTTCAGGGGGGAGGGTGGGGGGTGCAGGGTTCTCAAGTACACTGGTACAAGTTCTAATGTTGCCCTGGTACAAGGTACAAAAAATATAAATACAGTGGTACCTCTTTTGAGAGACTGCCCCTACGGCGGGTCAAAATGCGGTCTCTCAAAACAGGTGGTCTTTCATTAGAGGTACAACAACATGGAAAAGATAGGACAGTGTTCTGAGAGAACGGTCTTAAAAAGATATGCGGTCTCTCATTAGAGGGGTCTCTCAAGAGAGGTACCACTGTATGTACAAATAATGGTTGGTATGAAGTATGCATCTATAAAAAGCTTCCTGTATGTAAGTGTGGCAAATAAAAATGTCCTGTACACCAGTGCAGAAACCCCTTTAGCCCTCCTGACCCCCATTATATAATACATCACACACAAGAGGAAGGATCATGGGCACTTGCTGTGTAAAGGTTGGACAACAATAAGGGCTCAGTGATATAATCCCATAAATGTTTCCCATTGTGCGTTGCTATAGTCTCTGAGGTATATGGGAAGCCATTTACCATATTATTTCTATCTAACGCCCCAGGCACTAAGGAAATTTGTTTAAGTGAACCTTGATTTTTAGGTCTACTTTTGGAGTATTATGCCTGATTCAACATGTATATGATGGTAAAATGGACGAGACTAACCCTTTCTCCTATTAAACCAACCAAAAGTGGCTGGTGGTCAATGTTGTCTCCTTCAATTTTTTCTTTCTTTTTAATTTTTTTTTGACTAAGTTCAAACTGAAATGAAAAATAGCTTGAAGGAGAATTATAGATGCATCTATCAAGATAAAATGCCACAGCTCAACAGCTGTCCTTGGCATGGGTTGGCTCGTAATGTCCACCTGATGGGGAGCAAAATTGTCAACCCAGTGAATAAATTGATTATTGATACAAGGAGAAAAGGTCAACAGTTATTAGAATCAGTAAAATGGGCGATTCTCCAAATCAGGAGAGTCCTGTCAAAATTGCGAGACTTGACATATGTGGACACATGACATATTCAGGGAACAGAAGCTTTCAGGGACTCTGGTCAAATTCCATTGTTCTTTAACTCATTCCACCCTGATGACGCTTTTTCCCGCTAATATCTAAATGTCGTCTGCTAATTGTATTTTACTAATTTAGGGACTATTTTTCAATATTTTGGATGAAACTTGCATGGAAGATCATTCCAAATTATATGCCCATGGTCAACAGCTTTCCTTGGCGCGCTCTGGGCGCATTGCGCCCAGAGCGCGCCAAGGAAAGCTGTTGACTCAGTCTTCTATCAGGGAGGAATGAGTTAACTCATGTGTCTGGCATATTCATACATGTGACACATTTTTGCAGGGAACCATAGCTGGTGTCTTTATGACAAGGCTTCACTGTATTAAAGTAATCCTCACCCAATAATGTTTTGCGTCTACAAGGCCAAAGGCTGCCCAAGATATGCTGGTTGCCATGGTGACATACATGTCGTTTGGGCATACATTTATATGACCTGATGGGCTTTTGCTCATGTACAATTTGTTTCAAGTTTTTAAAAAAAATTACAAGGTTTTTCTTTTTATGAAAGCATAACTAGAGCAAGCTTCTGGGAGACAAATCAGATGACATTTAAAAAAAAAAAAGATTTTATCAGCTGTCATGTTACTACAACAGCAAATTTAAAGGGCATGTCCCAGGAGAACCCATTACTTTATTTCTTCAAGCATGCAGTGCTGCTGTGTCAGCCTGCATGGTGTTTAACGTTAAAAAACACGTGAAGTGCGACTTTCAAACCGCAATGGTAGCATGGGGCCATAATACAACATACAAGATTTTGTCGGCATCCTGATCACGTGACTAGATGACATCAGGTGTGTGGGTAAGTTCCTCAAAATCATGGAGTCACTTAATAATATCACAGTGATCGGGCAGGCAGTTGCTTCTGCAGCAATGACTGTATGACAAGGACACAGGTTTGTCAGATTTCAAGGGGGGGGGGGGTTAGACCCTGGACTCGAAGGCAAATGATGATGCATGAAGGTCTGAACCGAAGGGTTCACCAGCTGCATCTCCCATCCTGTGGGAGAGCTAACACCAACCAACCTGTCTGAGCATGTGACAATGGTGTAGGGAATACAGTGATCCCCCTCTTATAAGGCCTTTCTCATCAGAGGCCACCCTTCTTGAAAGGCCAGCATTCTTGTGCAGAAAGTATGGCATTTCCATTATATTCTCCCCTTCAAGAGAGGCCACCCCTCTTATAAGGCCACTTTTGGGCTGCATTTGGGGTGGCCTTATAACAGGGGGACCAATTTAGTACAGTGCTCCCTCTTTATAACGCATGTGTTGGGGTCCACAGGGTATACCGTGTTATAGCAAAACTGCCTTATAAAAGAGGGACTTTTAACATAGAAATGATAGGAAAACTCTTTTAGTGGGAGCCATGGTACATACCATGTTATATCAGAAACCACCTTGTAATGAGGGGTGTTATAAAGAGGGAGCACTGTACTTGGCGAATGCAAATGTAATATTCCATTAATTTACTCTTACTACAGTAAACTTGTGCAATTTACTGATTAAATGTCGAATTTGATTTTGCTCAAGAATTCAATGATGAACCCCATAACGTCAATGAAACCCTCCCAGCCAGTGATTCCAATATAATTTATTTACGTCATACCTTTTTGAATCACTGTATCAGGGAACCTGCAGTGAAAGAAGTATCCCAACACTTAAGAATACCCACGGCAACCAGACAAACAGGCATCTGTATACTGCAATTACATGTATGTCATCAGGATGTGACCAATCTTCTTGAGATATCACTGTATTCTTCCATGAACTTTTACCACCAAATGATATCTTTGATGAAAACTCGTGGAATTCTTTTCTGTTTGTTCTGAGACATATGCCACTCATATTTCTCAGATGATACAGCATACATTTTTGTGAATAAATATTCTGCCCGGTTTAACACATTTAACTGCATATTATAAAGGCCTATTCTGGACTGAACTTTGCGCTACAAAGCAGATGACTTTTTCTTCCACCGCAACGAAATATTCGTAATTTCTTTTTCTTCCACCACAACAAAATGTGCGTAATTTCTTTCATTTTCCTCCTGGATATAGACATTGTCATATCCTGCCTATCGAATAAGATGCCCAAAAATATGCATTCTAGTCACAGGAGAAACCGCTTTCTCTATAAAGCTGCCTCAATACATAGAAGTAAATAAGAAAAAGTTGCATGAGCCCTGTCTGGAGTGTCACCCTCCACCCTATGTAATTCAGAGCTTGATACCCCTTGTATGCAAATAAGTGTGCAACGGCATTTATAACCCTTTGACAAATGAATGCTGCGGGACATGATCCAAAAGGAAGCATGCGATGTATAAAGACAAATCCTCTCCGTTAATTGCCTAAAAAATGCATGTGTCCATTATAAATAGGCAATCGTCTGTAGACACGAAACAGATCTGTCTTGAACAGAAGACCACCATGTCCCTTTGATACTCTTAGGAGACATAATCATCTACAATTGGATACTTTAGTATTACTTCTTTGTATCAATCCCGTCATTAACAGATGTTTCACTGGCCCTGACAGATCCATGGTTACTGTATGCATGTCACTACCTTTTTTGGGTGCAGTATTGAGTGGAGAAATGCATAACTTATTATGCGGTTGCTGTCAAAAGGAGCCAAGGTAGCTTTAGAATTGATTTCATTAACAATGAACTGATCAACACATTCGGCAAACAAATGTGCTTTACAGTGATTACGGACTGCAGAGATGGGCATATCACTTCCTTCATAACCAACTGGAATGCCATATTATGCTAATAAATCACAGATTTGTTGATCATGATAACTTGATCAACAGTGAATTTTTTCCAATGTTCTAACCCCAGTTTAGCTGGAACAAGCAGTTTACCACCCCCAGCTTGTACTCTATAACTTTATGATGAAGTTCTAGATACAAAGCTAAATGCTTCGAAACACTTGACCACTCCACATCACCATGCAATTGAGCAATTGCACGAACTGCATTCGAAGAAGTGAACAGAATTCTGCTAAACCAAAATAAATCTGTACTTGGAGCATGTGTAGAAATGAGAGATTTCAACTCGATCATTATTGTCAATATATGAACATGCATTTCGGAAAATAAATGCCCTGCCTCGCAAAGCTCTGACTTTGCATGAGCACATGCATGCAACTCATCAATGTGAAAGGCTGCAAAAATACGTCTTTTCATAATTTGGAAGACTTTCACCGCTAATTAAGTATTATGTAGCGAATAGTTTTGATCTTTAGCATCTTTTATAGTTTTTCCGAAATACCTACAGTGACTAAAAATTTTCTGGATGTTCACTTTTGTCCACTAACCAATAGGATGCACACACGCGAATCACTTGAAATTTCGTTCCATTTATGCTGATAATGTGAGGGAATGATTTTGAGCACTGACATGATTGGTAAGCCTTGTAAAACATTGTGCTGGTATTAGATACCCCAGAAGTGGAACCTTTACCACCTCCTTTTGTAACCAGTAACAGTGGACTTACCAGCATTTTATCCCATTGGTATAAAAATTCCAAGCCATCTGATGAACATTAATTATTGTAAAGAAAGTATTTATATGGGTTCCAGCCAGATAAACTGAGCTTTTTCTGATACCTGCTCCATATGCATTTACATGTATGCATATGTATG
>OZ026625.1:55106733-55160733 GCA_964020975.1 Hermodice carunculata
GGAAGTACATTCCATAGCTCTCACAATAGGGCTATTAGGGAAATTTCATCCAACATTTTTCTGCCAAAACTGATCTAGATTTTCATTGCTCCAAAGGGAAGCCACTTTGATGCATCAAAGCACTGCAAACTTAAGACCTTCCATTGTTTTGGTGGCACATAATGTTGCATTGAGCTCTTATGTTAAAATGTACAGTTCCATAAACTTTCTTTAATTCTCCAACCCTATCCCCCCCCCCACCAGATAAAGCTGGGTGGGAGTAAAATGTTGTCTCCTCGTCGTCGTCGTCGTCGTCGTCCTCCTCCTCCTCCTCCTCCTCCTCCTCCTCCTCCTCCTCCTCCTCCTCCTCCTCCTCCTCCTCCTCCTCCTCCTCCTCCTCCTCCTCCTCCTCCTCCTCCTCCTCCTCCTCCTCCTCCTCCTCCTCCTCCTCCTCCTCCTCCTCCTCTTGAATTAATTTGACTAGTGTTCATGAAAAGCAGTTTTAGAATTGTAGAGAGGCTCTGTGAGAATAAAATGCCCAGAGGAATGCTGTTAACTCCACCTTGATTCAAAGGGGAGAGGGTTAAAGGGAAAGGTACCAACTCAATTTAGATTGTTGCATGAGAGGGGAGAAAAGTGCGACCTTTACATTTGAAAAGGAGCTTGAGACCTGTCTGTTCCTTTTTGGGTTGTCAGACAACTCTATGGAAAAAGATGACAACTATGCAGAACCAGACAGTGAACCTCCCTTTGGGTTCTGAGTCAGAGCTGCAATATGGATCACTATTTTGGCAGAGAAATACAACACTGTATGCTTGGTCATTGTCAGACATTTTTCGTGTCATATTTAGTTGCTAAACCCTTTCCTCATCAGCTAGAATAAGACAAAGTCAACAGCTTAAGGATGATGCAATTTGCCCAGCTCAGGACTAAGGAAGCTGTTGAAGGTGTGGATGCTGTCATTATGGGTTTTATGTATAATTCTCTCAAAAAGTTCTTCTGCTAATGATAAACTTAGGAAAAAACTTCATGCAGAAGACAGTTTTCATCCAAACATCAGTAATGTTAATCTTAAGGAAAAAATGTGTACAGATGACAATGTATATCCAGACATTAGTAATGATAAACTTGAGGGGAAACTTCAGGCGGACAACAATTTACATCCAGACACTAGGTACATGTAATGCTAAACTTAAAGAAAAACTTTATGCAGATGATAGGGCCTAATTTACATCCAGACACTGTTGGGTGGTTTGAGTGGGACAGAGAATATCATTTGGGCCCAAACAAGTATAAAACTTCTAGAAGCTAGAGCGACATGTGATAATTGGTTTAAACTTTTTTCTTCAAAAATTAAAAAAGCAACATGTGACACTTGTCATGTAGTTTACAAAAAAAAAAAAAAAAAAAAACAAACAAACAAAACAAAAAACAACAAAAAACAAAGGCCTCAAAACAATCGTAAAGACCCCTCCCATGCCAAAGTGGGGAAAATACAATGAAAATAATCAGAGTGGAAAACTCTGTTTGTATTTTAATACACGTATTTTGTGCGGGGCCTGAGCACATGTGTAGCCAACATGGCTACTGTAGTTCTAGAAATTTTTGCGTGTGTTTAATTTTGCGCCAACTCAGTTTTTCTTCAATTACAGAATTTTCGTGCAATCCAATGCCATACAATGTAGTGGAATACAATGCACCTTATTTTCGCACATTTTGATTTCGCACTTTGGGCGGTGGCATGAAATTAAATTGCCTGCTAAACATCCGTTCTTGGCGGTCTACTACCCCCCAGCAAACGTCTGCCTTTCTTTGGCAGCGTCACTGCCTGGAAGCAGGCAGCGCCGTCCTGGCATCGCAGCCAGCGAGTGGCCAGGTGTGGGGATGCGCGCAGTGGATTGTGGGATAGTGACTCTGTGAGCGCCATTTTGTTTCTAGGCTATTACACGGCCCAGTGGGTATTGACCACACGCCGCTCAATTAACTGTTTGGGTTCCCCTGCTGCGAACAACATAATGGGGGTAACGGGATTAACAACTCTGCTGTGCGATATCCAGCAGGGGTCACATTAAGGATTTTTCAGTGTGGGTCCGTTGGACCCATCTTTCTCCATTTTCAGGAAAAATAGTGGGTCCATGAACTGAATCTATGGGTCCAGTCTGAAATTGTGCAAACTGGACTTCATTTGATGTAATTTGATTAATTGATTTTATTTGGTATAATTAACATATATCACAATGATAAATATATAAAACATGCATGTAACTTCAGCCTAGAAACGAACATAACATAGGGTCTGTATGCTCACGTAGGTAACTCATTATTTACAAAATTTAAGATTGAATAAAAAGTTACCAATATGCCAACTTGATGTAAAAGGGTCTAAAAGTTGTTGACGGTACCAAGGATGGATTCAATCTACCCAGGAACCTGCTATTACGACTAAGTCTGTATAGCACATCTCTGTTGTTGTACACCGTGTGTCACCGGACAGTTTTTTAACTCGCTTGCACAACAAGCGGCATGCGTGATTGAACATGCCTGGGCTCTGTTATTTTTGCGATTGATTCCATGTGACGAAATTGTCAGAAATTATATGATTTATATTTCTGTGCACTTTCTATTTCAATATACCTGAAAAATTTGATACCGTAGGCGGGGTTATTAGAGTCTGAACTTAATTGCGGTCACTTAATTCACCAAGCAACACGGCAGGCCCACAAGCCGTGCAACACAAAAGCGAGTGTACACAGCCTGTCACGGGCATGCACCCAGGCATGGTTTTCCGCTACACATTTTTCCGGCCTTCGATCATAAATTTTTTTTAATTCCTACAGATTTGTTCCATTCAAACATTTCAATGAAATCAAAACAACCAAATTTTGCTTCAAAAACACCAATAACCACGTGAACCAAACGGAGACAGTGATGAACAACATCGTGTTACGCTGTTAGGCCGGCTAATGCAAAATTTCGCTTCGTTCAGGTGTAACCTTGCGATGACTAATCTGCGTATTATCCTTGCCGTCCGTAATGAATTTTCACTCGTGCCTTTATCTGGGTCTAGATTTTTTCGATGGAACTCTTCTTGGTGAAAATGTGATTTTAAAATTTAACATCTTAGTCCAATAATCTTTGCGTGATACGACTTGTACCTTCCCAACATTGCGGACATGAGACAAGCACATGGGGGACAACGAATTTGATTGGACAGTGAGCGGCGCATGATCAAATCCACCCAATGAGGAGCCTGGAAGTGCTCTCAGCATTTATAATGAGGTGAAGTGACGTCCATCCATTCCCATTCTGGCAAATTTTTGGAGGGATACCCCACGAATATTTTTTCTTAGCAAATAAGAGAGCTTGTTACATAGAAAGACGAACATCAGAGGATTCCATCAGTATAATAAATAATCACGAGATTGATAATGGTCGATACAAAACACCGTGACCGCTTGGGGTAATTTTTGCAGTTGTATCTTTCAAAAATGCATCGCATTTTTGTGCGTGCGTCCACAGAGACGCAAAATGACAATGTTTTATTAATTTCCAGGCGTCGTTTCTTTATTTTTTGCGTCTATGACGCAGGACGCAAGCTTAATGTGATCCCTGATCCAGCTACTGTTCTGCCATGTACGGCAACTGTGTTACGCACTCAGCCCAGTTGTAATTACTAAATTAGCTGCCTACGAACAGCGTCAGTGTCACGGGAAAAAAGAAAAAAATGGATGAGAAAAAATTCCGAGAAGTTCTTGAGGATTGTTGGCAAGAGATGGGAGTAAATTATCAGGCGACCAAACACCAGGAGCAAGCATTATTTAATGTTATTGTTGAGAAGAAAGACACTTTTGTAATTTTACCAACAGGCAGTGGAAAAAGTCGAATATTTCAACTAATACCTGACCTGGTGAAACGGAAAACGCCTATTCCAGCCAAACCTGTAGTAATCTTAGTTTGCCCGCTCGTAAGTCTAGTGAAATCTCATCAGCAAGAACTGAGCAAGTTAGGGGTGTCGTCTTGTATTCTGGGTGAAGGTGACGCCGGGAACATTTCCCGACCGCAATACACAGCACCCTGTTCCATTCTGACATCTTTTACTCCAGTAAGTCACAGATACACAAGCTGGTAAACCACGTTTGAGAAGGTGTCAATTGGATTACTCCCTTGGGTCCTCGACCTCGTGAAGTTATTTTGACTGCTGTGTGGGAAGTGACGTGTTGCTCGCATCTGATTGGACGACGCACAGCTCATTAATAATGCAGTAGGCAACTTTCACGATGAGCGAAGTACAATTCATTGGCCCAGCGGCGCCTGACAACGTTATCGCCAGATCTGCTAATTGCCTCTTGAAATGGTATTGCGACACGGCCGGGCAGACTTTCGCTGGGGGCCAACATAGTGCATCGCCCCAAGAAAGTCTGCTTAGGAGGCAAGAAATTAAATCAAGCGGGAAAATTTCTAGAACTACAATATATGGTGTGTGTGAAAAAGATCCATTACCAATATGGATTGAGTTGCCAGAATAAGACTTGAATTAATGTTTATTGCTTCAGGTATGATACCAGGGTTCGAAATTAGCAGGTGTCTGTGTGCCCCGGGCAACTTTCATTCCTATTGGGCAACTTTGTTTCCTTAGCTGATTTCCCATGGGGCAACTTTCTATCTTCAGCAGAACATATCATTTCCAACAATAGTGGGAAAATTAAATACAGTTCCTAAAATCTTCTCTTTTGTTGTGCGGAAACACTGTTTTCATAGTGGTGACAAATATATCTCCTGTTCATCTATATTTGCAACATTTTAAATATCAGTGTCTTTTAACAATCTATCTAGTAACTACAATCTCATGTGGTGGGAAACTTGGCAACTTTCTGGAGGCTTGGGCAACTTGTAAAAATGCTGTGGTTGCCCAGGGGAGACTTGAAAAAATAGTTAATTTCTACCCCTGAATACTATGAAAAAATACCCTTGTGTGCTTAAAATATTTTGAAGGTATAAATCTTGTGGGAAAAAATCAAGTAGGTGACATTTCATTATAAAGTATAGACACATTTGTTTTACATGGATTGTGAAAGAAGTCAAGCATTGACTTATCGAAGGTACACTTCACAGTATGTGTAAACTGACAGGTGTGGGGAAGAGGTAAAGACTGTGACAACCAGTGTAGGTGTGGTTTAAACCATGGCAACCAGTGTATGTGTGATTAAAACCATGACAACCAGTGTATGAGAAATAGTTTAAAACCATGACAACCAGTGTATGTGTGGTTGAAAACCCTGACAACCAGTGTATGAGAAATGGTTTAAAACCATGGCAACCATTGTATGTGTGGTTTAAAACCATGACAACCAATGTGTATGTGTGAGATGGTTTAAAACTAGTGTTTATGTGAAAGAACTAAAAAATGAGGACAAGCATGCAATGTGTTTGAAAGAATTAAAAAAAAAAAAAACGTGATAGCCAGTGTGTGTGGGAAAGAGTTAAAGACATGACAACCAATGTTTGTGGGAAAGAGTTAAAGACATGACAACCAGTGTGTGTGGGAAAGAGTTAAAAGACATGACAACCAGTGTGTGTGGGAAAGAGTAAAAGACATTACAATCAGTGCATGTGGGAAAGAGTTAAAGACATGACAACCAGTGCATGTGAGAAAGAGTTAAAGGCATGACAACCAGTGTGTGTGGGAAAGAGTTAAAGACATGGCAACCAATGTGTGTGGGAAAGAGTTAAAGACATGACAACCAATGTGTGTGGGAAAGAGTTAAAGACATGACAACCAATGTGTGTGGGAAAGAGTTAAAGACATGACAACCAGTGTGTGTGGGAAAGAGTTAAAAGACATGGCAACCAATGTGTGTGGGAAAGAGTTAAAGACATGACAACCAATGTGTGTGGGAAAGAGTTAAAGACATGACAACCAATGTGTGTGGGAAAGAGTTAAAGACATGACAACCAGTGTGTGTGGGAAAGAGTTAAAGACATGACAACCAATGTGTGTGGGAATGAAATACAAAAACAAAAATGTGACAACCAAGGGATATGTGAAAGGGTTAATTTAAAGTATGAAAATCAGTGTATTTGTGAAAGAGTTTATCCCCACTGTCAATTTTACTCACGGTGAGATCATGTGGGAAACTCCAGTCTGATGCGATGGCTAGTCTTGTTTTGATGCAGCTTATAATTTAGCTTCCAAGAGAACTTATGTTGTCCTTCTTTTCAGAGACCAGTCAAGGTCAGATATTATGACAACCAGTGGATGTGTGAAAGAGTTAAAATGATATGCTGTGACTAAGCCCTTTGACGCCAGACTTACATGAAAATACAATGCTTCATATGCAAAATTTAAACCATATAAGGAGACAAACAGGATTAACGATCTGATAAATTTGGTTGCTCAAGCCAGCTAGGTGTTCATTTACCAGATTAATGTCTCAGAAGAGGGAATATATGTTGTACATAAGTTATGTCCAGATACATGTATATACCAAAAAAAAAGGGCTTAAAAATGTGAATATTTTCAATTTATACACTCATTTATATCAGTCAAGTCTGCTGAAAGCAAAAAAAAAGTATCTCAGGGAGAAACAAGAGAAAGAATTACAATTTTTCTAACAATGCAAATGATATGATATGCGAGTAGTGAATAAATCTCTACTCCATGAGGTTTTAGCTAATCTCTTCAGTGTCACTGACGATCTGTCATGGTGTGTGGAACAATGAAGCTGATGCCTATTACGGCTGTCTGCCAGGCGTCTTAATCTTGTTTGTCAACCTGTCACCAAGGTGCCTTGTTTTTTATGTCCCATCTCCGGAGCCAATCAAAACCAAATTAATTCACTGTAGTTATGGTAAGAGCAGTATGGTTGTCTGCTGAAAGAGCAGGAATGCACAGTAATATTTTTTGCAGTGGAAAGTACACAAGTTCATATGCGCGGCGTGACATCATGCTGCATCCAAAATGACACACTGACTTTATTATTCCATGCCCAGAATGTGGTCTACAGCAGATACGTTATGGGCTCCCTCTATCCCTACTTTCAGACAATTTTATTGTTACTATATTTCTTGAAACCATTATACAGTGAAAACTCGTTATAATGACACCATCTGTTCCCTAAGAAATGTGTCGGATAACTGAATACGTCAGATAAATGAGTCAAATAACAAAGAAAATATGCCTTTTCCCGTGAAAATTTGTGTCATTATATTGAATATGCCGGCTATCTGAGTGTTGGTATAATGAGGTTTCACTGTACATGTACCTTGCCATCTGAAAGTTTCATGGCTGGTCCTTGTACATAATATATTTTTGTTTGTAATTTTGTGTTTCTAATTATTCTGTTTTAATTTGGTAACTCTTTCAATGCCTACTGTAACCGAAGTTGAACTCCTTAAAATGAACTGTTGTGAACTATAAAAAGGCTGCTAGATTCATGTTCCTTATGAAAAAGACATTTTATTGAAGTGCCAAAGTGCCTGTAGTGACAAAGAAAGCATAAGTCCATGTCAACAGCTTTCCTCATAGTACTGTGGACACAGAATGCTGTTGACTCAGTAAAGAATGTGGCCCTGAAGCAGTTAACCCTTTGCCCCTTGAATTAAGACTGAGTCAACAGCTTTCCTTGGCATGGGTTGGGCACTAAGTGCCCAACCCATGCCAAGGAAAGCTGTTGATCTGGGGCATGTGATCTTGATATGTCTCATGTACATTTCTCAGTCAAATTGTTTTTCATAACTGGTGAAATTAGTTGAAAACACTGAAGCAGACGACATTTGACTACCAGCCCGTTTTGGCCAGTTTAAGGGGGAAAGGGTTTATCAGTTTGCAGCATTTGTCAAGCGTCCTCAGACACTTCAGGCCTGTACCACAGATACTGCAGCATCTGTAGCCATCTTTTGTACAGCTGACAGGAGGCAGGTGTGCAATAGCCATTGCTAAATAGAGGAGTAATAATGTACCATGTCTGCTTATTTATTTTTTTTTCCAAAAGTGTACATGGGCTCAACTTCAGTCTTGGTTGGGATCCATCTGGACAGGATCTTGGTAAAAGTGGGTCACTGGGTCAATCATAGCTATATACTATCAGTTCAAAGTTAACCCTTTCCCCCTTGAATTGACACTTGAGTCAACAACTTTCCCTGGCATGTGATCTTGATAGGGCTCATCTACAATTCTCAGTCAAAACTGTTTTTCATTACTGTTGGAATTAGTTGAAAATACTGAAGCAGACAACATTTGACCACCAGCCGTTTTATGCCGGTTTAAGGGGGAAAGGGTTAAGCTTTGCTCAGCTCTGCTTGGCTCTGCTCATCTTAACCCAGCTCAAGCTGTACTCTCAGCTGAGCTCAGCGAAAGTTGGGACTCACTGTGGGATGAATGTACCTAGGTAAGCCGAGCATAATCTCAGATTTCTGTATGAGCAGGTCTTACAGAAGCAAGTGAAAGAGAAAGCAAAAAAAAAAAGGAAGGAGAGAAAGAAACATGGGAAGAAAGGAAGAAAAAAGAAAAAGGAAGAAAGGATAAAGTAAGAGGAAAGGAAGAAAAGGAGAGAGAGAGAGAGAGAGAGAGAGAGAGGGAGGGAGGGAGGGAGGGAGGGAGGGAGGGAGGGAGGGAGAGAGAGAGAGAGAGAGAGAGAGAGAGAGAGAGAGAGAGAGAGATTTGCTAGCAGGACTGGGGATGGGAGACGTGTTTTGAAAAATTTATTTTTGTCTGAAATATACAAGTGTCATAGAAGGTTTTCATTTTGGTGGCGATGCACACATATCAGTATCACAGTAGGTAATCATTTGGGTGCAAAGAGATGTCAGTGTAATAGTATAATATTATTTTGGTGGCAAGACGTGTGAGTCATAGTAGGTACAGTGTACATGTACATGTAATTATTTGGGTGGCAAGATATAACATTTTTTAATTTCATATTGGTTAATAAATTGGGAGGTAAAGTGCCATTTGTAAGTGTCATAGGGGGCAGCCATTTCGGTGGCGAGACATGATCATGTCAGTGTCGTAGGTTATCATCTGGGTGGCAAGAAATGACATTTTTCATTGTCATAGTGGGTTATCATTTGGGTGGCAAGACATGATCATGTCAGTGTCATAGTGGGTTATCATTTGGGTGGCAAGTTCATGATCATGTCAGTGTCATAGTGGGTTATCATTTGGGTGGCAAGATCTTGATCATGTCTGTCCTAGTGGGTTATTATTTGAGTGGCAAGACATGATCACTTGGGTGGCATAGTGGGTTATCATTTGGATGGCAAGATCATGATCATAACAGTGTCATAGTGGGTTATCATTTGGGTGGCAAGATCATGATCATGTCAGTGTCATAGTGAGTTATCATTTGGGTGGCAAGACATGATCGTGTCAGTGTCATAGTGGGTTATCATTTGAATTGCAAGACATGATCATGTCAGTAACATAGTGGGTTATCATATGGGTGGCAAGACATGATCATGTCAGTGTCACAGTGGGTCATCATTTGGGTGGCATAGTGGGTTATCATTTGGGTGGCAAGACATGATCATGCCATTGTCATAGTGGGTTATCATTTGAGTAGCAAGACATGATCATGTCAGTGTCATAGTGGGTTATTGTTTGGGTGGCAAGACATGATCATGTCAGTGTCATAGTAGGTTATCATTTGAGTGGCAAGACATGATCATGTCAGTGCCATAGTGGGTTATCATTTGGTTGGCAAGACAAGACATTTTGTCAGTGTCGTAGCATCACAAGGTTATCCCCTCACCCAGCGATGCTGAGCTGTCAGCAAATATCAAGGAGGGTCTAAAGAGTTACTTGAGAGCCATGGGCAAGCTTACAGCCCACTGCTGGTTTCAGGCCCGTTTAATCAATACAGCTCTCTTGTGACAGGTATAAGTACTGCATAGTCTTAGGCAGTTTCATGGTGTATATCATCTGATCATAGGTTACTGCAACTTATGACCACAATAGATGCTAAGTACATAACGTGGACATGCATAGTGTCAGTATTCTCAGGTGAAAATTATACCATATATATATACTGTTTCATGATGTGGAGATAGTATCAGTGTTCTTATAGGTATAAGTTATACCATGTACATGTATATATACTGTTACCAATGATGTGCAGATAGTATCAGTATTCTTAGGTTTAAGTTGTACCATATACTGGGTAATCATAAATGTTTGTGAGGGACAAATATTCCGGAATTTTACATAGTAGACCCTATCAGGGAGTATAAAACTTGCAAAATTTTGGCAGATTAAATCTAATCAAGTCACCTCAAAAAAAACATGTTATACATGGTACTTTAATAAAGATATAAAGAAACTTCCACACACACAAAGGGTACGATACTTTCTTTTTGCGGGAGTTGCAATTCGGGAAAATAAAATGGCAAAAATCCCTTTTGATGCTGATTCAGGAAATTCTATGCTTGGGAATATAAATGATTATACAGCATACTGTTACCAGTGATGTGGAGACACATGCAGTATCATTATTCTTAGATATAAGTTATACCATATGCATAAATGCATACTGTTACTGATGATGTGGAGATAGTATCAGTATTTTTAGGTATAAGTTATGTCATGTATACTGTCACCACAGCTTACCAATGATTTAGAGATAGTATCTGTAGCTATTCGTAGATGTAAATTATACTATGTACGCTGCTACTAATACTTACAGAGACAACATCAGTGTTACCATGTAAGTGTATATTGAGAACAAGTGCTCCGTGTTGCGAGACAGTCAATTGTGTTAGTGCATATAAATAATGGCCCAGTATATGCACTAATAAAAAAAGAAACTCAGCTCGACATTTTAGTACAGGTAGACCCAGGGTCGTGAGCATTGAATGTGTGTAATTCATGAGACAGATCACTTGAGATGTGTTGGCATGAATGGAAAATATAGTAGACAGGACAGTTGGATAATACTTTTGTTATTAGGGGAAAAAATCCAAAGGATCAGTTGCATTGAAATGATCTAATTGATATTTTTGATGCCCACAATTCCTCTGATAAAGGATACGGACAAGAAAAATCACTCCTGTTTGTATTTTTAAAAATATGGTCTGCCACACACTGATGAATTTACCCCTTCACCTTTTAACCCTGGTTATGCCACAATTTTTTTCAGAAACACTGCCCAACTGCCATATACTGATTTTTTGGTATGTTATGTAATAGGGTCCTGGCAGTTGACCGGGTGATGCCGAAATATAGGTATATGGCACTACCAGAGTTAAACTGGCCAAAACCAGTTGATAGTCAAATGTTGTCTGCTTCATTGTGCTGGATTAAGTTCAACAATATATATAATGGAAAACAGTTTGAATAAGAATTGTAGATGAGACGTGAACTCTTTCAGTGCCAAAGTTTGGACTGAGTCAACAGCTTTTCTTTGCATGCATTGGACACAATGGGTGCCGCGAAAAGCTGTTGACCGGGGATATTCTCTCTGGAACTATAGGCACACTGGTACTTGAATGAAAGGTCTTTTCACAAGGAATAGGAATCTGGGATCTTAATGTTAAATCAGGTGAGTTTGACTTAAGTAGATCTACTTTAGTCATGATTGGCATTGAAAGAGTTAAGATTACATGACCCTGAATGACAGCTATCCTTGGGGTGGGTCTGGTGCTTAATGCACAACCCATGCCAAAGGAAGATGTTGAATAAGTCATTTTGCAGGAACGAAAGGGTTTGTAAGTCAACAGCATAGTGTTTCAATGTGATAATTGATCAGACTAATGATACTGAGTTGTGAAATGTGATAAAATGTGGAATGGAAACTGAAGCTGGAAGGAAAGTATGATACTCAAATACAGAAAAATAAGTGAAAATATTAAACACACTCATTTTTCCATGGTTTTATTGGGGATCCAGGCAAAAGAATGTCTGCTCGTGAGTAGAAATATTGGAAATAGTGTTGCTGGAATGCCAGTTGAATCGCCGAGTATGTGATCAGGCTCTTTTGTGAGCCATGTACAGTAAATATTTGAACTTTTGAGCATCACACACAGGAAGACAGGCCGTGGTTCACTTAAAATTCTCTTTGAACTTATTGATTGAAAATCTTTCATGTGGCATTTTGATTTCTTAGTTTGTGTGTGTGCATGTGTATGTGTGTGTATGTGCCAAATGTGTGCATAAGAATCCAAAGGAAAATGCAGCGCTGTACATGCATCTTCCAAGTAAAAAAACTTACTACTGATTGAAATAATTTCCTGTTTTCTATTGTACATGTGGTTAGGTTTGTAGACTCCAAGATCAATGGCAGTGGATCGTGTTTCTCATTGAGACGCAAAGGGAGCAAAGATCATGATCTGACACTGTATCGTAGCTTACTTTTCAGATAAGTCATATGTCATGCTATACTGGTGAAGGTCTAAGTCAGTGGTTTTTGCACTGCCTGGTCATGAGAAGTCATGGTCCAGCTACCCATGCAGGCAAGTTGTGTTCCCAGCTACCCATGCAGGCAAGTTGTGTACCCAGCTACCCATGCAGGCAAGTTGTGTTCCCAGCTACCCATGCAAGCAAATTGTGTAACCAGCTACCCATGCAGGCAAGTTGTGTTCCCAGCTACCCATGCAGGCATGTTGTGTTCCCAGCTACCCATGCAGGCAAGTCATGGTCCAGCTACCCATGCAGGCAAGTCATGGTCCAGATACCCATGCAGGCAAGTTGTGTTCCTATAGCTACCCATGCAGGCAAGTCATGGTCATGGTCCAGCTACTCATGTTGACAAGTCATGGTCTGGCAGGGAAGTCTTCTTCCCATGTATGTAAGTCATGCTGTAGCTACCCATGCAGACAAGTTACAGTCTAGCTGCACATGCAGGCAAGTCATGATCCAGCTACCCATGCAGGCAAATCATGCTCCCAGCTACCCATGCAGGCAAGTCTGGCTCCTAGCTACCCATGCAGACAAGTCATATTCCCAGCTTCCCATGAGGGCAAGTCATGTTCCTAGCTACCCATGCAGAGAAGTCATGGTCTAGCTACACGTGCAGACAAGTCATGGTCCAGCTGCCCAGGCAGGCAAGTCATGCTTGAGCTTAACAGCTTTCCTTTGCATGGATTGTGATCTATGCATGTAACCCATGCCACAGAAAACTGTTTACTGGGACATTTCATCTCTTGATAAGTTTCATCTGCAATAATTCTCATTCAATTTGTTCTTCATTACTGTTGAAATTAGTGAAAAAGATTGAAGCAGACGACATTTTACCCCCAGCCGATTTTGGCTTGTTTAAAGGGAAAAAGAGTTAAGCAGTACTCATATTCCATGTACATGAAGATTGATTTTGGCATCTCTGCCAGTCTGCGAGACTATATACACATGCGAGACTATAAACACATGCAAGACTATATACATATGTATATGTACACAGAAAAACATTTAAGTTAAGTGAGTACACATTGAAACTGTAATTTAAAAACCTGTTTTAATCTGTATCTCGCTCTGAGTATGCAAGCTGTTACAATATCAATAATAGTCACTGTGACAGCCTGCACCATGACTGGTGGATATATTGCTGAAACACTGAGGGAAAAAAAGATAATATTTGTTTAGAGATCACCAATTCAGAATTATGTGAAATATGTATTTTTTTTTTTCACAATTGTGTTAACCCCTTCAGTGCCAAATTTTGAACTGAGTCAACAGCTTTTCTCGGCGCGCATTGGGTGCAATGCACCTAATGCGTGTTGAGAAAAGCTGTTGACCTGGCATACTGGCACTTGAATCAAAGGTCTTGATGAGGGACACGAATCTGGGATCCTAATGATAATTCAGACTTGTCTGACTAAAGCAGATCGACTTTAGACATGATTGGCACTGAAAGAGTTAATAATTAAAAATGTTCAAATGACTGAAACACTGATTAACTGATGAAATGTGGTTGCTAGTAATGTGCCTAGAATTTTCTGTCTACCACCTATCTGTTTATTATCATATACCACAACATTTTGTTTAGCGAGTATCATCAAGTCCCATAAATTTGAAAGCAGACGACATTTGACCACCAGCCGGTTTTGGCCAGTTTAAGGGAGAAAGGGTTAATGTCACTCACTTCATGGTGCATTACATGTGTGTACTGACACAAACATTATATTTTCCGAAAAAAAAAATGTTTGTAATGCACATCTACTCATTCTGGACAGGCTAAATTTGTCTTTTTTTTTTTTTTTTTTTTTTTCGGCCATGACAACCTACTGTTAGAGCCATATATGATGTCACTGATGTTTCCGTCGCAATTTTATGTTCTGGGAGGCTGGAAGTGATGAAATTGCCAAAAGAAATATCCCAGCTGAATCCTGTAAAGTCCACAGGTTTGGATTATGTTCCCCCTAATTAAGCTTGTAAAACTCTCATCTGCTGTTTTGGCTTCCCCCTTAATCAATATCATTAATAAAGGTTTCATCACTTCCACCTTTCCTCGTGATATGAAAATAGCAGAGGTAACACCAGTATAGGAAGATAAAGATCAACTCCTGAAGGAAAACTATAGACTTGTTAGCAGTCTCCCTTGCTTTTCAAAAGTTTGGAAGGTATGATTGGTGAACAGCTTAGTACTGTTACAGACTCTGGCTTCTCCCCTAACTGTCCTGGCAGCATTTAAGGCTATACAGCTGCACTAGCCTTGTCATTAAGGTGGAAGCTGTGAAGCTAGTGCGCAGTGAGACTGGCAACTTTGGATCTCAATTACCCATTTAATTTTTTCACAAGTACATTAAACCTATATATTTTTCTGATTACTACATATCCATAGATTTGTATCCATAGAGTGTTTTTGCAGGATTGGATTTTTTTGAGATTTTATAGCATTCTTTCTGACTAGGCAGGATTTTCACATTTTTCGTGCAGAAGTCACACAAAAATTTTTTTTTCCAGTTGAAATCAGAAGAAATTTAAAATATATACCCATGTCCAGGATTGAATTCAATGGTTAGTTCTGAAATAGCATAAATAAAAAGTTGTAAAATTTTTAATTTAGTCCTGACAGGTTGTTCATTTTCCTTGTATAAATTGCTCCAAAATTTGTGAAAGGGGTTGTCAGAAAAAAAATCCTGGGAACCGTTCCTGGATATGATATTTTTCTTTTAATGTCCATTGATTTTAATGTGATAGGGCAATTTGTATGTTTGTGAGGCGAGATACAAATTGCAGAGGTTGAGCAAAAAACAGTTCCGAGAAAATCACAGTAGGAGAAAAGTTGCCAATTCTTATGCATTTATGGCTGTAATATGACACATACTCATTTCTTCTGTCCTGTGTTTTAATTATTGTGTGAAATAAACTTGTAGCTTTACCTCTGTAATGTTGTCATTTAACAAAAATATATTTTGTGGCTTAAATCTCTACTTTTTTTAACTTGGGAACACCACACTTGGCTTGTTTGGGTGTGGGTTCACATGTGGCTTTCCATATTTGGGGACCAGTAAGGTGATTGTGCTAATTTATTTTTACATCATAGAGAATTTCAAAGTAATCAGAACAATGGTAGTGATTAGTCTGAACTGGCCCGTTCTTCTCTCCATGGCTAATGGTTTCCTGTGAGTGACCCTTGTCAATAGCTCAATTGGTTTCCAGCGGTCATGGACTAATGACTGTGCAAACAATGATATGGTTCATTATCATGCCCATGCAAACAAAGCCATGTGCCCGGCACTGTTTAAACTTTTCATTGTAAACAAAAGTTTTGTTATCAATTATCTCATATAAAATTTATGTTCACACATGTGAGTTTTTGGAAGCATGTAGTTTAAGTATCAGACTATCCAAAAATATGAAAAAGTGATTAGAGGTTATCCAAAGGTGCCGGCTTCAGACCCCCCCCCCCCCCACACCTTAAGATCACTGGAGACTGGAACAGAGAACTCAAAAACATCATCTATGTTGGTGCCATACTTATGGACATATCCTGTGCTTTCGATTGTGTACCACATGGGCTTGCCTTTGCCAAACTCAAGGCATATGGACTGCAACAAGGTTTTCTTAAAGGGGCTAGTACTGCACCACCGAATATGACCCTGTGGCATTGACCCTGGCCTCAGTTAGTAGCTGATGGCACAGCTTGGGGGGCCTTTCCTGACAAACACAGTGAATAGCTACAAATCATCAAGGGTGTCCCCCAGGGGTCTATCCTCGAACCTCTTTTATTTAACCTCTTTGTAAATGATATGTGCTTCAGGATAAAGGTCTATTAGCTGTCTAAATATGCATTTGAGAGCACTTTATCCTTTAGTTATCATAACCCTGAACGTCTACAGAGGACACTTGAGCAAGAGTCCAAAGAGTCTATTGAATGGTTTACTGAGAGCAAAATGCTTGCAGATCAATGCTGATATTTTTTTTAAAACATAAATCTTTGTGCTACATTCCTCCACAAGTTTCAAACTGTAGGCTCAAATTAAACATGGAACTATTTTTTCTCCCAAGTAGACCAAATTTACATACAGTAAACCACTAGGTGGCAATAATAGTCAGGAACCATTAATTCACAGGCATATGAAAAAGAACATGTACAATAAACCACCAGGTGGCGATAGTAGTCAGGGACCATTCGGACATGTGAAAAAAGGGACAAGGTCAATGTTACTCAGCCTGAAACCACATCCAATCCAACCTTAGATATAAATAGAAGCCTACAGGTAGTTAGTAGTACTCAAACAGAATCTCAAGGGACCACCCCAGTACCCTTCAGCCACAAGTCCTTCAAAAAACTAGCAGCTGCACTCCCAATGATAAGTAAATAGGTGACCCAAACATCACCGCTTTTTGTGGGACTGTCAAACACCAAGTGGCTCAATATCCCCCCATGATTCCTGGTTCAAACAATCTCACCCGAGATGAAAGACCAGGGCTCAAAGAGTTACAGAAGAACACACACATAATAATCAAACAGCCAATTGTGGTAATTCTGAACACAAATGATATTACATCACTAAAGCAAACGGGTTACTCCAGAATAGAGACCACTATAGGTTGTTCAGTGGTTATCTTACTTCCACTCACAATAATAAGGCACAAGCGTGTCTCTCAGATCCCGTAGAAAATAAGTCAATATCAAAGGAAACATGCCATTTTCTTTACATACGCTTTTATACAAAAACTAAAATACACAAGGGTATCTTACCACCACCAGGTTGACCGATTTTGAGCACAAACGATTCCCCCACAGAAAAAATCTCAGGCTTCCTAGATTTTTTTGTAAGACCTCTAGTAGCGAACATTCCCAGCTACATCAAAGACGCGAATGGCTTTGTTAACAAAATAGGGTCACTTCCCCCACTCCCAGCTCTAGGGCAGTTTTAGTCACTTTGGATGTCTCATCATTATACACAAATATCCCCATATCAGAAGGTTTGCAGGCAGCAGCAAGAGCCTTGTCACACAACAGAGACCCCCGAGATAAACCAGCCACTCATGACTTTGTTCAGTTACTCAGGCTGATCTGATACTGCAACAATTTTGAGCACAAGGGGGAGCATTAGTTACAGGTAAGTGGTACAGCCATGGGGACCAGGGTCTCTCGACCTCCTTCTTATGCCAACATTTTCAGGGCCAAATTAGAAGCAAACAAGCTGCTGAAACTCCCACCAGAGGTATGGTGGAGATTTATGGATGATATTTTTTGTATTTGGGCACATGGGGAAACCAGTCTCCATGAATTTGTCAATCATCTAAATTCTTGATACCCGACCATTGAATTCCCAGAGGAACACTCCTTTGTTCAACTTCCATACTTGGACACATTAGTCAAATTCAATTCAAATAACAAGTTGCACACCTTGTTATATACAAAACCAATGGACACTCACACATATTTGCATTATATAGGGCTGCCATCCTAAGCACTGCAAAACAGCTGGTCCACACGGTCAACTGTTGCATATTAAAAGAATCTGCACCGACCAGGCAAGATTTCGAAGAACACTCTAGAAAGATCTTGCATTTTTAAGCAGCACGGGGCTTCCCAACACAGCTCCTACAGAACACACTGGAGAAAGTCCAAGCTCTAGACTGGTCCAAAATGCTGCAAAACTGGACTGCACTAAATACCCAGAACAGAGAATAAAAGAAACTGTTCTTAATCAAGAAATTTCACCCAACAATCAACCACCCCGAAAGAACATCATCCAGAACAATTGGGACACCTTTTCAGCCTCAAAATATGGCCAGGTCTTGGATGACAAGCAAGTGATTTTATGGTTTCCGAGAGGCACCAACCTCAATATTCTAGTAAAATCACACATCAGATATCCCCCAGACCATGAAGCCACACCCAATGAATATGTCAATGACTTGAACTCATGCAACTCTCAAACTTGCAGATATTGCCCGAAAATGGATGTGTCGAGCACAGTCATTAGCTCACATTAAGGGCAGAAATATGACACACTGCAAGGGGGCTCCTGCAAACAGGACAACCTATCTATCTTTTTACATGCCTAACCTGCAAAAAACAATATATTGGTCAAACTTCTCAGGCATTGATGGCCAGATTATGGGAGTATTTCTATTTACCAGTTACTAAAAAACGCAAGGGTAATTTTGTACCTATAACTGTATTCACTATAAGGGCAACCTTCTCTGCTAGGTTCCATCTTTGATGCAACAGGCCTAGGGGTGCTTGGCATGTCTGCCTAGTGCTGCTACTTAGTTCATAGCCTGGGGGCGACTTCAGTGTCAGATACAATATTCCGTTTCTGGGCCTAGCACTGCCCACAACTGGTAACTTCAAGGCATTGTCTTTACATTTTCTGGTAATGCTCATTCTGGAAAAGTCCCATTATATATTGTACATTACATTCATTTGACAAATCGACCTTCCCTTAACACTAATCACACATATTTTGGATACTTCTTCTTCAAAACACCCACACGGAGTTGGGTGACATTTTGAAAATTGTGGATTTCACACCCAATGGTTTGTAAATGCATAGTAATGGGACAGTCTTGGGGGTGGGGGGTTATAATATGAAACCAAAAGTGTATATTTTGCAAATATTTTAGAGCATCAATAATGATATGATATATGCTGTGACCACGATTCCCTTTGATATCCAAATCAATTGTATTTTTGTGTGACTGTCCTGCAATGCATTGCGCCATGTTCAAAATGGTGCTCACCAACGTGCATAATATCCAGGGTATCGTGTCACATTTGGATTTGTAACTAACGATGATAACTGCTTCAGACACAACCAAGCAGGCAGATTAAACTTAAGATAGTAAGTCAGGTTTTAAAGTGCTCGATCACCGAACAACTGTGGCTATGCTGTTTCACCAAACAACTGTGACTATGCAGTTTTGCTGTTTCCCACTGGCCCAAGTTAACCCTCAAGACAAGTTCAAATAAAATGCCGTGTTTCAGTTGACTTTACTGCAAAATAACAGCACACGATGGCCACTTTCTCAATAAAATCTTTCAGCCAGGGTCAATCAATTTTTATTAGTACCTATAGAATCTATTGGCCATTCTGCGGCTGTGTATGAGGGACTGTATTTCTTTGTCCCAAAACGTACTCTTTTGCCCTTAAACTTTCCTTTTACCAATAATACTCTCGGCTGTTTCATGGTGCTATTGTAAGGAAATCGACAATATATTGGCAGCTGTTGGTTTGGATCAAGGGATGTTTGGAACTTATCCCAATCTACTAGACTCATTCTATCGCTTAAGCTTAGACTCATATAAAAACACTTTTCGGGAAAATCTAGATGCTAAAGCTTCACTTTCATACTATAAAAAATTTAAAACATCGTGTTTTTTCGGAAAATTATTTATACGACATATCCAATTTTGTAGGGGCCAGATAAAAGTTCAAGGCTCGTACATGCTGCATGGGAATTCAGGCTGACCAGGCATACTGGGGTCTATCGGATGGAATGTGTAAACTATGTAATTGTGGTCAAGAAGGTATTGCCCACCTTCTCTTCATATGCCCAGTGCTAAACGAGATAAGGAAAGACTGTTTATGGCAGTTGGAAAGTCAGATTGGCTCTTTTGATTATCCGATATGGCATTATTTTATGAGTTTGATTTCACGTATAAAAACTATCATTTTTCTGTTGAATGAAAAGTTTGACAAGGTATGTAAGAATTTTCTGAAAAGAGCCTGGTCTTACCGAGGCACACTGCTAAAGCAATGACGCCGTACCATAGGCTATTCTAACCTCCGCTCCCCTCTTATTAAATTTATGAAGCAGTGTCCTTTGGGCAATGTACTGGTAATATAATATAATGTACTTTATATGTGACTGGACACAAGATTGCTGGGTCTCCCATAAGGCGGGGGGGGGGGGGGTAACTCGAGGGATCATTGTTTCCCAAGTACTGGTCTTTCGCATGGGCCCAGCCCGTAGGGGGAGCCCCTGCAACTTTCATGTTTTAGTGCTTTGCAACGATACTTCTTTTCGTACATTTGTACTTTTAGTCCATGTTGTGAGCCCTTGTGGGCATATTACGGTGACAATGAGTGTAAGTCTTGTCCATTTCATCAATGTAAGTTTTATCTGGACGCACCACAGGTTTACCCTGCCCTGGTGGTGCCCCCGGAGTAAAGGGGTAGTTTTCCAATAAATTATTAAATTAAATTAAAATTAGGGAAGGGTGGCTTGAAATTTTTTTTTCTTTTCTTTTTTTGGTCAAATTGGACTCTGAACATAGCGCTTACACCACAGTCTATCTGAAACCTATGGATACACATACCTATTCACACTATAGGTCAGCCCACCCCAGACATTCCAAAACTACACACATCCTGAAAGACCGAAAACTGGAATGATCTTCCCTGGCAGTGGTTCTCAGGCTAGGGTTTCATTGTAAATATATATGTACATGTAGGAAGACAAGGCCAGAAAAGCTGACATGCATGCAGTAGTGGTTTTGTACAATGCATTTTGTCTGTACCTGGGACCCATCACGCACATCCTACAACTGTGCAAGTTCTAATAGAAAAGCTGGCTTGATGCCTTTTTATAAGGCAAGGTGAAATTGCTAGTCAAGGTAGTCAATTTATGTTTCGACCACAGGATGGCCGGGTCTTGAACCAGCAACCTTTTCCACCTATTGCCTATCTGTAAATGGGAAACGCTTGTATCAACACATAGTGCATTGTATATGGCATTATCCCAGAATTGGTTACTGAAATCCACCAGTATTGCTGCTAATCTGCGGCATATATCACCATTGATTACCTGGCCGAAAACGGGAATCACACTGTTGTCTGTATGACATATCACTTTCATGATCCTTTGCACTTGATTACAACTGGCTGCTTGACTGTACAGCTTGCAATGATGCGTGCGATGTCAAACATGATAGGTATTTTTTTTTCCTCTTTCTCTTCTTCATTTTCTGCACGTGCAGCATCATTTCAGAGTGTAGTGAGGCCAACGTCTCCATCACTGTATGTGACTAGATTATTGTACTGTACAGCATGACGTTATTGATTTTTTCTTTCCCTTTATTTAGCTGTTACTTTGTAACAGATTGCAAACAGGAACTCGTGTAAAAAGAATAGTACTGCTTTGTTAGCAATGCTTCTATTACAAGATGTCTAGGCAGCGGTTTCTATTATCAGGAAGACTCAGTATGATTTCACCTTACTTTGTGATAGTTAGGATGTCTTCTGGACAGGGCAATAATTATATTAGCTAGTGAAATGGATGTGGGTTTTTTTTTCGTTTTTTTTTTTTTGAGTCAGTTCTTGGCAGTTCTTTGTTTCAAGATGCTCGTGCCCAACAGTGAAGTTTCAGGCTGCTATGTGCTAACTAGGAGATATGAAAACTAAGGACATACCCATGGCTGCAAGGGTTTTACTTTTTATTGTCCCCCCACAAGACGTATAAGTGTGTGGACCTACCAAGCCACAAGTGCATGCAGTATCTGGCATAAATAGGCACTATTGGTCTTGTGCATGTTCATCATGCCAGCTTTGGGGAGGTTTGGAAATTCATTGTATAAGCTTGCAAATTGTTTGTTTGTTTGTTTGTTTGTTTGTTTGTTTGTTTTTTTAAACACAGCTTTGATATTTGAGCTAAAGGTTATGGTGAACACAAGCAATAAAATTGATCTTACTGGAAGTGAAAAGCATTGGCAGGGAAAATACAAGCTTGCTGACTTCTTAGTTATGGGAAAAAATGTGTTGAAAAATTGTGTGACACAGTAACATCTGTGTTCTAATGACCATGGGATATTTAGGCACCCATGGTAGTATCTAGAGATAACAGTGCTCCTTATAACACTGTAGACCTTGCATTAAGAGACCACCTGGATTGAAAAACCACATTTTGCAGGCCTCTGGTGCTATTTGGTCAAAATTATTGTAGAAAGTGAAACCTTGTTATAGCAATATGCTAAGTTAACTGACACAGCCACCTGAAGACATATGTTTTTAGCTCTGCTGACCTAAGGTCGCAGAGCTTATGGCATCACTCATGTCTGTCCGTAAACTTTTGGTTTGTGAGCGTGATAACTTAAAAATTTTTGATGTTAGCCCAATATAACTTTCAGGACTTATAGGGTGTATGAAAATCTAGGTTCCTTTCAATATTGGTGGCGCCATCTACAATATAATGTAATACAAGGGTCAAAATTTGAAAATCTTGTGAACACTCTAGCATTTTGAATTTTTGGTGGATCTTCACCAAATTTAGTAGGATTGTAGGGAAGTTAAAGTCTAAGTTATTAGTGATACAAGTGGTGCCACCTATAATTTGACTGAAATTGTGTGCTAAAATGTGTATTAAGATATAAAATTCTATATTTGAAAGAGTAATTGGGTAGACTTTCCAAATTTGTAGGATATATAGACCATGTCCAATGCTAAAACGTTATGTAACATCAGTGATCTTGACGTATTTTTGTGAGGTCACCATGCCTGTAAAGTTGAAAGGGTGATTTTGTAATGGCAGGGTGTAGCTTGCATGGTTATCAATGGCAAAAAGAATTGAGCCTCCATATATAAAAATTGCAATTGATTATATAATACATAAAAAACTGTACTTGGTGACCTACTTTTTCAATCACTGTGACCCAGTAATTATGGCGTTTGTAACTCTTCCAAGTTTATTATTTTTCTTCAATAACTCAAGAAGTTATTACCCAATTTGAACAAACAGACTATATATGGAAAGCTGGATGTTGGGTGGATATTTTGAACATAACAATTTTTTAATCCAAGTTGAAGGTCAAGGTCAAATGGCCAGTTGGAATATAGAGTTCATCTTATGAATGCTGTGCACCCCACAATTTTTCAGTTAGGCCCATATAACTTTTAGGAGTTATAAAATGTACAAAAAACTTTCTTGACATGAATGTTGGTGGCGCCACCTATAGTATTATGTAATATACAGGTCAAAATATGAAAATCTTGTGACCACAATACCAACCACAGTTTTCAAGGTAGTCCAATATGAATTTTAGGACTTATAGGGTGTATAAAAATCTAGGTTCTTTTCGATATTGCTGGCGCCACCTACAATATTATGCAATATAGGGGGTCAAAATATGAAAATCTTGTGAACACTGTAGCATCTTAAATTTGTAGCAGATCCTCACCAAATATGATGGGATTGTGGGGGAGGTCAAAGTCCAAGTAGCTAAGGATACTAGTGGCGCCACCTATATTTTGACAAATTATGAATGAAGATGTGCTTTAAGATATATATTCCATATCTCGAAAAGTAATTTTATTATACTTGCCAAATTTATAGGATATATAGACAGTGTCCAAAGCTAGAATTTGATACACATTGTAATATCAGAGACTTTGACCTATTTTTTGATGTTGATATTCTGTCCCAATGTCACTAAGGACATAAAGTTAAGGACTCACTCATTGTTGTCTTGGCATAGCAACAATATCCATTACAGGAATTGCACAAATAAGCTATGATTACATGTGGAGTGACCTGCCATCTGGTTTACTTCTTATACACTAAATTTTCAGAAGCTTATGTATGTTCAGGAGCCTCTTGAGGACTTGCAACTTTTTGACATGAACAGGTGCAATATAGCCACTGTGACAGCAGAGCATTAGGCCCGTGGGCCTCTTGTTAGGAATATCAAAGCCCAATTCCTTTGGTATTAGACTGGTGTATTTGACAGTCTTACCTAGCAGAAACATTTTGCAAGGAACAGATGGTGACATTATAACAAGGTTTTAGTGTATACATCCAATAAAAGGCTGCGTGATTAGAGATGTCCCCTTTGGACCTGCCTTTATAGCAGTCATGTAGGACTGGCACCATTGTTGCTTGTTCCAATTAAATATTTCCAGAATTACACAGTGCTCCTTGACGTTGAGAGACCCCCTGGCGAGAGACCACTCCAATGTGGAGACCTCCTGGCTGCCTTGACAGACCACTTATGTCTCCAGATACTTCCTTTTGTGCTTTTGATCTTATTTATAACTCCTATGAAAGACCATTTGTCACTTTTTGGTCATCCCCTAGGGGGTGATCTTTTGAGACAGGTTTCACTGTTTTGAGAGACCATCAGCTTAAGAGATGAAATTTAGGTTTACCCACAGGGAAGTCTGACAGCTTGTCTAGCTGGTGTCACTCTGCCTTTAAGATCCCAGACTGAAGCACGTCTTTGGCTAAATCTCAAGTTGGTAAGACCTTAATCTGTATGCTCATACCATTTATGCAGGTTTCCATTCCATCTCTATGAAAGTTGTCATATTAACCTTTTCCTCCTCGATGTAGTCTGTTGGTGCCAACTGCAACTGAAGTTGAACTACTGAGAATGAGCGGCTCTGAATTATGGTAAGGGTGCTAGATTCATGGTCCTTGTAAAAAGACCTTCAATTCAAGTATTGGCATACCTGTAGTTTCATAGAATATAATTGTTCAGGTCAACAGCTTTGCATAGTACACTTTAGGTGTATTGTGCCCAAAGCATGCCAAGGAAAGCTGTTGACTCAGTCCAAAATGTGGCAGTGAAAGGATAATACGGGGTCAACAACTTTCCTTGCTGTTGATTGGTTGCTGAGTGCCCAAGTTATGCCAAAGAAAGCTGTTCATGTTATCTAAATGGAGGATGTGTGTTGCAAATGGTGCCACCGGCAACTGAGGCTTCGTATCTAGTTGTTTACAAGTGGAGCCACCTGGTGGCTAAACAAGTCCCACCTCACTGATTAGCTAATGGTTGATTGATTGATTGATTGATTGATTGATTGATTGATTGATTGATTGATTGATTGATTGAAACTTTTTATTGTAAAGCCAGGGTACGTTACATCTAAAACATAATATACATGAGCACATCTATAGACAAATAAATAGATACATCCATAAGTTTAAAATTTACCCACTTGACCATATAAAAGGATAGCACTAAAAAGTCAGCATATGCTGACTTATTTCCAAAGGAGTCCTATCATTGACCATTTGGCAGTACAGTAAAAATTATGATGCATCCTAAGACACACCATATAAATGAACAAAATTTGTAATGCAATACCAGGGTATCTGACTTCATCACAGTTACTAAAAGAAACATAAAATCGTAGTCACTGAGGTATAATGTCATATGCATTGCTTCATTTGTACTGGAATAAATACAGTGAAGTTGGCCGTGTTGATTATGGCATTCAAGCGTACCTGCCTCCATTGAACCATTCTTTTTAGGAAATTAGTGATGATTTAATTGGTACAGTCAGTATGTGTGTTTCCCATTTTCATGCTGGGTGCCGAATGTTGCTAGTTCAAGATCCGGCCATTCTGTGGTCACGAATCATATACTTTTTAGTTCAACAGGAAGTAGTGTCACATGGAATTTACCTCCCCAAGCATCCTCTGTAAGTCCCATCTACAATTCTCATTCCAAATTTTTGTACGATGCTGGTGAAATTAGTCAAAAACACAAGAAGCAGATGACATTTGACCGCCAGATGGTTTTGGCTTTTTAAAGGGGGAAAGGGTCAACACTTGTCACCCAGACATTCTGCTGGGTACGACTAGCACTTCTGGTTTATGCATACTAAATGGTTCCTTTATGATTAGGTTTTCGGTGGCATAATCAATATTTCTCTGGTGAAAATTCATTTTTCTTAGCTGTATTTTTTCCGGGTCCCTTGGGAATATGACAATTAAGAATTGAGATGAAGGATGCAAGTCACCACTGCTTGAAAATCAATAGCGAAGGATGCAGCCCAGTTGAAGCCACTACCCAATTGGTGGAGTGGGTGATTTAGTTTTCATGAACAGCCTGGGCTGATTAGATTCAAAGTGATGATAGCAACTTGGCTAAGTGGACGCAGAAGCTGTAATGAACTGTCCGGTTGCTTTTTATTGGTGGTGAATTATACCTTGACTGGACACTTTGATTTGCACTTCCATGGTATGCTGGGCATTTAGATGGCGTTCATGCCATGAAAATTGGCGCAGATGTTGGGAATGTTCTTCAGAATGTATGCCTTTTTTATGCTTCCCGCAAACAAAGTTTAAGGGTATATCTGTTTTCAATTTGTCTGACTCTCTCTCTCTCTTTCTTGTTTTAAGAGAAAAAATTCCTCTCTTTCTCCCAAGATTTTCCATATCTTGTTTCAGCAAAAATTTCCTGAAATTTTTCTTCAAACAAGATTTTTAAAATCTTGGGACTGGGAGAGGATCTTTTCCCATGAAACAGGAGTATTGAGAACATATATCTTTTTTTAGCTCTACTGACCAAAGGTTACAGAGCTTATGCAACTGCTTATGTCTGTCCGTCCGTTTTTTTTATGCTTTTGGCAGAACTACATGTAAGTGATAAACTTTGGATTTTGAGTGGTTGGACATATATAATTTGGAAACACTGTGGTCTGTATTTAATGAAGAGTGTTTCAGGTGTTGAGAGGACTGGTTTGGAACCACCAGTTGCGTTTTATGGGTGACTGCCTGTCTCAAGTCGGGAGTGAAATTTGTTTCTTCACATTGGTATTGGAAGCTGAATGGTGATGCTTTGGTAACTCTGGAATCTCTTTGCTGTCATTGTTGGGTTTGTAATTTGTGAATATGGGTCCTGTTTTCCTACATAAGTGTAACATCTAGAGATGTGCCCCTTTTGATATTGATGGCGCCCCCTACATTACTATTTAATGTAGGGGTCAAAATGCAAAAATCTTGTAAGCACTCTAGCATCTTTAATTTTTGGTGGATCTTCACCAACTTTGGTGGGATTGTGGAGGAGGTCAAAGTTTAAGTTGCTAATAATACCAGAGGTGCCACGTATAATTTGACGGAAATTATAAGCCAAAATGTGTTTAAAGATGTAAAATTCCATATTTGGAAAAGTAATAGGATTAGACTTGCCAAATTTTTATGATATCTAAACCATTGAAGAATGTTATGTAAAATCAGTGACCTCAACCTATTTTTGTGAGGTCACCATGCCTGTAAAGTTGAAAAGTTGATTTTGTAATGGCCGGGTGTAGCTTGGACATCAATGGCAAAGAGAATTGAGCCTCCAGATGAAAATTGCACTTGATTACATAATACATAAAACTGTACTTGGTGACCTGCTTTTTGGGTCAGTTATTATGAGGTTTGGGGCTTGTCCAAGTTTATTGTTTTTCGTCAATAACATCAAAAAGTTCTAAGCCAATTTCAACAAACAGACTATATATGTATATACAAAGAATGGGGATTTGGTCGAGTGGATATGTGCATTTCCCATTTCAGCTAGGCGACTGGTGTCAAAGGTTGCAGTTTTGAGTCCTGCTCGTCCGAACATAAAATATACAAAGCTGGATGTGGGGCTCATATTTTTAACTTAACAAATTTTCAATCTGAGTTAAAGGTCAAGGTCAAATGGCCAGTTTGAATATGGGTTCATCTCGTGAATACTCTGCACCCAACAATTCTTGAGATAGGCCCAAGTAACGTTAAGGAGTTATAAAGTGTATAAATCTTTGTTGACATCAATGTTGGTGGCGCCACCTATAGTATTATGTTATGTCAAAGTGTGAAAATATTGTGACCGCAATACTATCCACAGTTTTTAAGTTAGCCCAGTATAACTTTCTGGACTTACAGGATGTATAAGAATCTAGGTCGATTTTGATATTGGTGGTGCCACCTACAATATTATACGTACATGTAGGGGTCAAAGTATGAGGATATTGTGAACACTGTAGCATCTTTAATTTTTGGTAGATCGTCACCAAATTCGGTAGGATTGTGGGGGAGGTCAAAGCCTAAGTTGCTAATGATACTAGTGGTGCCACCTGTAATTTAATGGAGATTATGAGCCAGAATGTGCTTTAAGATATAGAATTCCATATTTAGAAAAGTAATTGGATTTACACTTGCCAAATTTATAGGATATATAGACAATGTCCAAAGCTAGAATTGTATATAATATCAGTGAATATGACCTATTTTTGACATTGATCTTCTCTCCCAAGGTCACTGAAGACATAAAGTTAAGGACTCACTCATTTTTGTCTTGGTATAAGCAACAATATCCATCACAGGAATTACACAAATAAGCTATGATTACATGTGGAGTGACCTGCCATCTGGTGGATATTTTATACACTAAATTTACATAAGTTTTTATGTTCAGAAGCCTCTTGAGGACTCGCAACTGTGAAATGAAGATGTAGGTGCAATATAGCCACAGTGCCAGCAGAGCGTTAGGCCCATGGGCCTCTTGCTACTGTTGAAGTTATCCGAAACATTGTAGCAGACAACATTTAACCTTCAGCTGGTTTAAGGGTGAAAGGGTGGTAACGGCATCTCTGTCCATTATAAAATAACCATAAAGATCAGTCCCATCATTGATGCTGCCTGAATCTGGATGTCCATGTCTGGATGACTGCCCAGAGCAGACCACTTATGTAGACTTCCAACAGGACATGTCATATATTACTGTGCTGCATGGTGGCAGCACCTGATACCAGTGGCACATCACATTTCTAACCATCGAATGAAACGAGCCTTATATATCCCCAGGTGTCTCCACCTGCAACAGGTGGATATGAGGAGGAGTTAACTCAAGTTCAGGGCCACCTATAGGCAACATGCTCCGGCCGGCCGGCCATCATGGAAGGCAGACAAACTCCAATGGTGTAGCAAGCAAGGTACATCTTAGCAGTACCCAGTTCATAGATATTACATTTTTGTAACATTCTTTTCACACACAGAATGCACACAAGATACAGTGTTTGAGTAATCAAAGTGCATTGATTAAAACTAGAAGTCTCAATCACTTCCCATTATTCTATTTAAAAATTGAGTATCTTTGATAGCAAATTTTATTGAACATGCATGCAACTTAACTTCATGAAGGTGTAAACTTTAGAATTAGTCCCGGGAGTTTTCTTACAATATATATGTTATACTACTATATAAAACTGTCCCAAATTACTTAATTAGTGACATGTTCGTAATGGTAAATATTTCTTGTTATTTTGGAATAGAATGTTGTCAAATATCGTGCAAAAAATCTCTTGTTGATACGCCACTGTCATTTTACCGCCATGTATACAGGGATATTTGTTAATGATAGAGACCTCTGGAAGATAATAAAATAAAAGAAACTTGGGGTTTGGGGGGTGGAGCCCCCCCCCCACAATTCAGAAAAAATAGATAAAAGAAAATAAAAAGGAAGATGGGGGGTGGGGCAGACCCCCCATAAAAATAAAAAATAACCCGGGACTAATTCTAAAGTACATCCTTTGTACACTTACTTTTGTCTAAAATGCCTTTACTTTATGGTTACTTTGAAGTAGTCAATTAGGCAGAGTCCTTAATGAAGTTAAATTGCATGCATGTTCAATCAAATTTTTCCACTGCCTGTTAATACATGTAATGAATTTTCTGTTCTTAAATAAAGGCGTAAATTATCCAATAGTGGAGTACTTTTCTCTGCAGGACATGACGCAGGCAGATATTTTGTGTGATAGTAAATTCTTTCCACCACAAATAGCTTACTTGTGATTGAGGGACCCAACTGCCAGGCCAAACTGTACTTCTGATGCAAATGTCAGCATTGACTCACTGACAGTACTTGGTAACTCTCTGAGTAAACTTCATTTATAAAGCAGCTGTGAGTCAGTATGCAGAAGGAGAGCTGAGTGCAGGACCATCATGATCCTCTTATCTCCTGTTTTGCCAAAAGTTTGTGCAAGTTTTGCTGAGCTGCTGAAACGTCAGGAATCCAGACTTTCATCTTTGTGGCCAGGTAGCGCCATCTGGCTGGGATTCTATGCATCTGTGTGCCCTACATTGTGGCAATGATAAAGTTCTCTGATGAGAGGCAACCCTGTCTCTTGTAAGACCACCTTTTAAGATACACTACTTAGTAGTTTTTGTGTGGTCTGTGGTTCTCATTTAAAAACAAAACAAAACAACAACAAAAAAAACCCCACCTGTTTTCTAGACCATCATTTATCTAGGTGTGGTCTTTGGAGACAGGTTTTGCTCTATCTGTGCTACCATCTGGGGACCAAATAATGATGAACCCATTATTACCCAGATGTTCTTTAAAAACAAAACGTATTGACTTGGTCTTTGTTGGAAGTCCATACATGTGTTGTTACTGATTGGAAAAATATGGTTTGGGTAACTGAAGTTTTATGCCGTTCAATATTTGACCCTTATTTCCTGCTCTAAATGACCGAAAGCACCCAGATGTTAAATACTGTCTGCTTCAATACATATATTTTTGCAAAAAAAAATTTCATTCAGGCAAACCATCAAAGTTCAAAATGTCAATACATGGCTCTCATATCCTTGCATGAATATGATATTGAATAACTGTCAAATAAGATATTTCACCACAGTAAAACATACTCATTGCTTATCTTTTGCCTTAAGTTTATGACATATGTTTGACAGTATGCAGTGTAGTGTTTGTTCTCACTTGCATATTGGGGGGGGGGGGGTAAGGGGGCTCCCTGCTACAAATAATAATTTTGCCCTTGTTAAAGGTATGGAAAATAGGAAAATGTACAAATAATTGTTGGTATGAAGTACAGAAATTCAAAGGGATTTCAATACTTAAGTACAGCAAATAAAAATGCCCAGTACACTAGTACGGAATACCCTAAACCCCCCCCCCCCATTTACTGTATGGTGACCCTGCCCACGTCTGGCATTTTTAAAAGTTCTCTGTGTCCACAGCCATTGTGTAGTGAATGGGCAAGTCCACTGTGGAGCCTGCGTAAATACCGCGCACAACTGTCAGCTTCTGCCATACAAGGACAGAGATGCTTTCTACCATCACATATTAATACATTAGTCCCTCTTTTGAAAGACCCTTCTTTTAGGAGACCACCTGCCTTATGTGGCCATTTTTCACTACATGCAAAGCACCTTCTAATCATAATTCACCTCTTTTGGGAGACTACCTGCAGAACGTGACCAGTGACCTCCCAAAATGACCCCCAAGAGACCACTTTTCCATCTAGAAATTCCCCATTTCAGACAAGTAAAACCCAGCTAGTTTATGGAAGATTGGTAAAATAAGTTGTCAAAACCAGTTTTTCAAATTCCAAAGAAGTTTATAATACCAATGAACAAGTGAACAAATGGTGGCAAGATGGAATAGGGGTCTATAGGCCTACTAGGTATACATCAGTCATGTCTGAATGTAAATTATGCATGGGAATTCAAAGTAGTGGTAAGTTGTTGGGGGAGGGGGAGGGGCAACAGTCGCTCCTCTTTTGGGAGACCACCTGCTTTATGTGACCACTTGGATGGCACTAGGGGAGGTCTCTCAAAGGAAGGACTATAGACTTTCATATCCCCCTTGTAACTAACAAAAGTGAGGTATCATCACAAACAAGAACACCTCATCTGAAATAATTATATTCCATGTGATACAAAAATAAATGGTGAATTTAAGCCTTTCCTCCTTAATTTAAACTGACCAAAATAGGCTAGTTGCCAAATGTCTGCTTCGGTGTTTCCAATTAATTTCAACTATAATGAAAAACAGTTTGACTGAGTATTTTAGATGAGACCCATCAAAATCACATGTCCCAGGTCAACAGCTTTCCCTGGCATGGGCTGGACACAAAGTGCCCAACCCATGCCAATGAAAGCTGTTGACTCAGTTTAAATTCAAGGGGGAAGGGGGTTAATACACCCTCACTTTCAATACAAAATGTAGGTCACTCAATACGGAAGCAATAGTTTGTGTGTGCACGTTTGTATCACTGACACTTTTGCTAACATTGATTTTGTGTGTTAGAAAACTAAATAGACTTTCAACCCATTCTCTCTGTAAGTTACATGCATAAAGTTGAATTACAATCTTGCGATGGCTTCCTTAATGGAGATGATGTTTGAATGAAAGGTGTGGATAAGATAGATCTACAATTTAGCAGGAGAATGTGTTGCCATGGGGCTTGTGTCTTGAACGTGTTGTTTCAGATTGTGACAGAATTGTACGTCACTGGCATGTCTTTTTGTGTTGCCGGCCAGAGAGATTTTGGTTGAAGACAGCAGTGAGAAGACTTGGAAGAAGTGCTTCAGATCAGCAACTTACCCTTAATATGGTCATACAGCATTTGGGTCCCTCTGTCCGTGTGATCACTTTGGTTTGAAAACAAACTTGAACCTTTTCACCCTTGAATTAAGACTTAGTTTAAGACTGCAGTCAAGAGCTTTTAAGTGTCCAACCCATGCCAAGAACAGCTGCGAACCCGGAGCATATGTTGATGAAAATTGGTGAGATTGTTCCCAAGCAGAACTTTCATTCAGATGCCCACATGCGTGGTTGTAACTGTTTTATTATCAACTGTGACTTAAGTCAAAATACTTAAGATGAATTTCTCTGAATTATCAAGTGGATGCTATATTGATATTCTTTGTAGAAAGGCCCTTGTTTCAAGTACCAGCATGCCTATAGTCTCATAGAATATAATGGTCCAGGTCAACAGCTTCCTCAGCTTGCTTTGGATGCATTGTACCCTAAGGCACTGAAGAAAGCTGTTGACTCAGTCCAAAACTTGGCAAGGAAAAACAAACCCTTTCAGTGCCAAATTTATGACCGAGTCAACACAGCTTTTCTTGGTGTGCATTGGGTGCGATGCATTCGAAGCATGCCAAGAAAAGTTTTTGACCTAAGGTATTCTCTCTGGAACTATACATGTAGGCATACTGGTACTTGAATGAAAGGTCTGCTTATGAGGAATACAAATCCGGGATCCTAATGATAATTGAGACCAGTTTGACTTGAGTAGATTGACTTAAGATGTGATTGGCACAGTGTGGAAAGAGTGAAGTCCATGGTTTTTGCTCGAGAAAATCAATCATGCTGCAGCTTTATACTGAGGGTCATGAAGTGTGGCCAATAAATCTTGACATCATAATAGAATTTTGAAAAAGAATATCAGGACTGCCAAAAATAGTATTATTTCAAGGCATGTGTGGCATTTTCTTACGGGGCATTAGGTGTGGGAGACTGACAAAGTCAGGAAAACAGGCATTGCAGATAGTTGATCGTAGTATATAGAATGCCGAGTCTAAGTCCATTTCAAATTTTAAAGTGTATTGAATAGTGAATGTATACAGTACAGATTCTAAAAGTGTATCATGAATAGGAGATATGCAAATTAATTTCCCACCAGAACTGCGTACTGATTGTTTAGTCTCACTTGGTGAGATATGGCAAGATACAGGTCAGTGTCTGTGGTGACAAGTTGGATATTACTAATATTTTGGAAATAAAGAATACCTATTAAAGGAAGATGAAAATATTTCTTTATATATGGCTGAGGAAGTACTGGATGAATATCAGTTTGGCATTTGTGAACTTCGGTTTCTCCAAAAAAAATGCTAATTTTGTGAGAAATGAACATATGGCCCTGTATGTGACAGTGATATCACTCGCACATCTCCCATGATCGCCTGGCGTCAAACCCTTGCTTTGTTTCGAGAAATTAATGTGCATACGTCATATTATGGCATGACAGGCTTCCTTGCAATTACTATCAACTGTCAACTATGCGCCCCCCCCCCCCTCCACATATTGTCCTGACACCAGAAGGAATAATTTCTAAGTAACACATACAGCTCATAGTTTGGTTTTGAGTAAAATGTTACTGGTTGGTTGGAAAGATATAATTTTGCTTAAATAAAGGTGTCCTGAATCGATCGTGAATGCTTCATCTGGCAGCTATCACAAAGACAACTGCAATATGACTTGCCAGGCAATTCAAAAACCACTAACTTGCGCCTTAATACATGTAGGTATAGTACATGTATGTAGTGAGTTAGTACAGGAATGAGCCTCCAGGTGTTTACTTCAGCAGATCTTGATATTTTGAGGTTATTGTGTAAGTTAAGGTATGTGGACTATGCTGTGAAGGTCAAAGCGGGTGCCATGTCTTGATGTGTAGCCCAGAAAAAGCTAGTGGCACTGTCTGTGTTTCCCTCATCGGATGAGTGGTTTTGATTATATCTGACTCAATGTGGTTCAGGTCAATAGGGCTGGCACTGTGGCAATTCTCAGACCTGTCAGTGGTGAAGGGAAGGTTGAGTCAACATCTTTCCTTGACACGTGTTGAGTGCCTTTGTGGTTAAGGCATGCATTGGAAAGTTCTTGGACATGGACCAATTCAGATGACCACAATGTTTAATGATCAGAACTGACGGGGCTATCCGTTAGGCCTTTTACAATACACATTTTGAACCTGGAATAATACACATTTATAACCCTGTATTAATACACATTTATAAGCTGGTATTAATACACATTTATAGGCTGGTATTAATACACATTTATAGGCTGGTATTAATACACATTTATAGACCTGTATTAATGCACGTTTATAACCCCATATTAATTACACATTTGTGGCTCGGTATTAACCCTGTCCTGGTTTGAACAAGACTGAGTCAACAGCTTTTCAATTAGAACCAAAGAAAGCTGTTGACCTGTTACACATGATCCTATTATAACAGGTCTTATCTTTGATCAGAAAAGTACTGTAAATTGCTTTATTTTTATGTGTTCAAAGTTTCGTGTTTTTGTATTTTTGACATTTGACTGTAGTTTTAATTTCACTGTTGTGGACATACAACAGTGTAATTCCTATTCAAACAGTGTTAAAATACTGGTTCATTGTGTTTTTATTTTCACAGTTTTGGCAGCCATCGGGAAAATAAGTCAAAGTAAGAAGACAGCAAAATTAAAGCAATTTACATATAGGTGCTTTGAGTGGGAGAGCATTTATGAGGCTGACAGCTTCGTCTTCGCTCTATAGCTAGTGGCCCACCCCCTCACCCCACATACATGACAAAACTATTAGTTTGGCAGATTCCAGATCAGTTGACAATTGAGTCCCCTAAGTCAGGTATGGTATTAAGGATATCCTAGTGAAGGTCCGCAGAGAAATTAATAAGAGCTGAGAAATGATTTGTATCCAGCATCCACTGAGGAAATACTGTGTATATGGCACAGACCAAAGTGTGCGTGCCTCGACCACGGCACGGAGCAGACTGTCATTTTTAAAGGATGTCTTGCAAAATAACACTCCCAAAATATTTATATCAGGTTTGATATCATCCCAGATTTCCTGTTAAGCAGATTCAGCACGCAAACTTAATATTTTCACTTCTTGCAGCTGTCAGTTTGCACTCTCAATGTTTGTAGCATTTCAGAGCCGGCAGAAATACAGGTAACAATCAAGTTGTACAGTTGTCACAGGTGGCATAAATTGTTGATTGTAACAGTCACAAGGGGGGCATATTGCTTGGAGGACATTGGGGCTGTGTTGTCAAGCACCAGGAGAGAGCATCAGATTTGCACAGTAACCAAATCAGTGTGTTACAACTGCTAGATTTTTATTTTTATTTGTTTTTAGTCCCCCGCCCACTTGGTGGGGGACTATAGGTTTGCACCTCGTCCGTCCGTCCGTCCGTCTGAAGCTTCTCCGGGCCATATTTCCAACACCATAACACCCATAGCTACCAAATTTAATGTGCTTGTACTTCCTAGGATAAAGGTGTATCGTGTGCCAAAAGTAGGTCACTAGGTCAAATATCTGGGTCACAGAATACATATGTATGAAAAATCTTGTCTGGGCCATAACTTTTTTGTCCTTTTACTTAGAATCATGAAATGTTACACAAATGTGAAGCTTAGTCTAAGAAAGTGTCATAAAGCAAAATTAGGTCACTAAGTCAAATATTTGGGTCACCACGATATGTAAATATACAGAATTTTCAGGTCTTGACTGTAATTTTTTTAACTTTTGGACCTCTTTTTATGAAATTTTACATGATAATGTACCTTGACCCCAAAGTGTGTCATGAGGGGAAATTAGGTCACTAGGTCAAATATATAGGTCACAGTATAAAATTCTGTGTAAAACCTTGTCAGCACCAAATTTCTTATACCATAATACCTACAGCTACTAACTTTGTTATGTGCATACTTCTTGGGGTGCTGGAGTGTAGCATGGCAAAAGTAGGTCACTAGGTTCAAAATCTAGGTCACAATGTGAAATCCATGTAAAAACTTGTCGGGGCCATAACATTTTTGTCCTTTTACTTAGATTGATGAAATTTTACACAAATGTGAAACTTAACATGGAAATGTGTTGTAAAGTAAAATTAGGTTACTAGGTCAAATATTTGGGTCACAGTAATACATAAATGTACAGTATTTTCATGTCCTTACTGTAATTCTTAAAAAATTTTGACTTCTTGTTATAAAATTTTACTGATAATGTATTGTGACCTAAAAGTGTGTCACGATGCAAAACTAGGTCACTAGGTCAAATATCTAGGTCACAGTGTAAACTCCATGTAAAACCTTGTCCATGCCATATTTCCCTTACTATAATACCTACAGCTACCAAATTTATTATTTTAATACTACCTGGGGAGTTGTTGTGTCACATGGCAAAAGTAGGTCACTAGGTCAAATATTTAGGTCACTGTGAAATCCATTCAAAATCTTGTTCGGGCCATAGCTTTTTTGTCCTTTTTGTCTTTTTACTTAGATTAATGAAATTTTACGCAAATGTGAAGCATTTTTTTTTTTTTCATCTAGGTCACACCCCTATATAGTAGTCCATTCAGCCTCGTGGGCGATGAGCGGGGGACTATGTATTGCTCTGCAATACTCATTAACTTGTTTTTGTTTTTTTTTTTTTTGTTTTTTTTTTTTTGTTTTGTTTTTTGTTTTTTTTTTTTATTTATTTTTTTTATTTTTGGGTGGGGGGAGGGGTTGTTATTCTACTTGCACTGACTGGCAGAATGCAGAACCATCCTCTTTTGTCTATAAATGCTCCCCTTTGTGAAGCCGCCAAAACTTTCCAAGAAAATTTATTTCCGTTAACTTTTGGAGATATTGAGGATATCTAGGTAATATATGGTGCAAATTATAATTTAGCCCTCATGTGGTTATGCTGTGTTGTTCACAGGCTGATTTACAAAAAAAAAAAAAAAAAAAAAGAAACAGGTATTGATTGAAGCTTGCTATTCATCAATGTGCTTGACCCTTTACAGAATTAAAAGGAGCTGACCAAAGTTTTTAAAAATGTTACCTTGGCTGGTGTTTAATAGCCATTGTAACTTTTTGGTCATAGACTAACAGAAATGGGATCTGGTGAAAGATATTAAGCATATTTTAACCAAATGGGCTCAAGAATTCAAGATTTCTTCAGTCTCTATCAAATGTTTAAACTTTTGTAATGTAACATTAGTCCACTGATTGAAACACTTAGAATTGATGTGCCTTTTGTGAGAGGACTTACCAAATTACAGAAGAAAGCGATGTGGTTGATTTCCAATGTACATTTTCTGGCACACACTGAGCCTGTAATATTCAAAAGTCAAAATATACCAACTATGTGGGACTTACTGCAATGGAAAGCTTTTGAAATTTTATTATTTATACGCCAAGAGGCAATCTAAGAGATTGCTTATACAGTCACTCAGGTATTTCTGGCCCTATTTACATTGGTGGAAGCAGATCATGTGACAACCGTTGCACCACTGATTGACACCAATATTTTCAGGTCTCATAGGACAAAAATTACATACCATATTTCTCGTAGTGTGACTTGCCCGTCTAATATAGCATTATTTATCTTCTGAGTTGTGAGTTATCCTGCCTACAATACATGGGACAATCGTCACAAACTTGAAATAAACGTGTACAACAACACCGACAAGACATTGCATAACAGAGACACTTCAGTAGCTTTACACTTTAATCAGAACAACCATTCTGTTAATAATCTGAGGGTCATTGTTGTCAGTGTTATCCATAACAACAGTACATGTACGTCGATCCGCTTTGCCACGGTGAGCAGGTGGATAAGCTAATTACACCCCCCCCCCGCACTGTTGGGATTGAAAGTGAATATTAAGTAACGTACATTCAACTGTTTCACTTTCCCTGTTGTCAGACTGCATCTATATCATGGATTAAAGAACTTTCTAGGCCTACTCACCATTCACTTTTGTTTAAAGGCACAGCAACTGACTTACACATCATTTTAACATGGGCGTCGATTGTATAACCTGCCATAAAACTTTTAGCCAACTGTGGTCAGTCAGGCGCCATCTTAGAATTCATGATCAGGAAAGCAGACGACCGATGTGCCCCTGATGCATGTGTCACTTTGGCAGATAAGATAATTATGATCATCTTCTCAAGTCCAAAAATAGCGGAGAATGTATCACGCTGGTTTGCTTCAATGCCAGAATAGCTGCCAAGACACCTATAAAAGGGAGAAGAACATGGGAAGCGACAGGAAGGCAGGAGACTCATGTTATAACAGTAAAAAAAAAATATTTTGCAATTTTCCGTGTGATCACAGGTGTCAAAGCAGCTCGGCAACAATCGTTTAAATCAATGGAAATCAACCAGCCTTATGGACACAAGTCGAGGAACAGGACATTGACTTACCCAAGACCTCACAAATTGTTCCTGATGTAGCATACCTTGAGAGTGAAATGGAGACCGGGCCTGTTCAGAGGAGCCTAAGGGCTCCACCGTAGAGTCCAGACTTATCCAAGTTGAAGAGGCAATACAAGGGGTCCTAGTTAGGATTAAAAAACATTCGTTACCCTCGCACGTCTATTTTGAACATGGACTTTACTCTTTCGAGCTCTTCCAGTGACTCTGATTAATATTTCAGTGCAGAAATTCTATTGAGCTTCTTAATCACTTACATGTATTCGTACCTTGCTATTTCAAGTTCCTCTGGTGACCGATTACTCAATCAAGTTAACTTCAACACGATAATTCCCGTGAGCTTTTAAAGCTGTACATATTATTTGCAGTACCAGATTCTTTAAATTAGACTACTCTAGTCCTCTGGGTTAACTTTAATGGTACACTAACATAGAACTTTATCACTTTATCCTTCATTTAAATATTCATGGTTTATGTAAGCGCTACGAACAATAACGTCTCCACAGGAGTACGACCTCACAAACTTCACATAACTGAGTAATTACATGGTGGCATGGATGGCTGACATCATCAGCTTTGCATGATACATTAAATTTCATCTACAAAATATTGGCAGCTCATTTTTAATGTAATAAGTAATGAATAGATTCAACACTGAGTGTCCTTTACCCCTGAGGAAGCCCGAGGAGGGCAAAACATGTTGGGGGAGATACCTCTCCGTATAATCACACTGCAAGACTTGGTTAGTTGTATTCTCGTGTTGTACTCTAAGAGGCAACTACGTTTCTATTTTGACAATGTATATCTTTGGTACCACCAGCTAGTCACACACACAATACTAGATACAGTAGTACCTGCCGTATGTGACCCCCCTTCAGCCAGCTAAAAGTGGTCACATGCAACAGGTGGTCTCTCATCACAGGTAAATATACAAAGGATATAGACTACTGTGTCGCACAGTATGTGGTCACAAATACCAGATGGTCTCTCACAGCAGTGGTCACATACAGCAGGTACTACTGTATAAAACTAAAAAGATGATTAACTTGACAGCAATCTGTCTGTGTGCCTTTAAAATACAATTATTTTGAAATGCTGTAAATATTTCCCTTTATATCTGTATTACAACTGCAATTTGGATGGACTAACAAGGGGCAAACCAAGCAGATGATGAAATGGCATTGTGTTTGCCGTGGAAAAAGTTCTGTTTTCTGGACATAACTATGAATGGGATTCCTGCCAAGAAAATATTTCTGGTACAAGAAATAGAATAGGTCAGCAACAGGAAATTTAACAACTATGCAGGTAAAGTTTAGATGAAGGTGTTAAAAATATTAAAAAAAAAACAAGATTTATTGATCATATTATGTGTACCTGTAATACACATGACAAAGACATGACAACTCTAGTGAACATATTAGTAAAAGGACAGCTTCACTGTAACTAAAATCAAAAAAGTTTCAAGAACCAATCTGCAGACACTGGTCAGGTGCCTTGCCTGCCAGGCTGAAGCAGTACTAGCACTAAAGTGACCCACCCCAGGCTGCTTTGCCATGTACACTATCTCCATGGCTACACGAAGAAACTGTTTGAACCTGTTGATCTGGTTGTACTTGCTGCAGTTGCACCCCTCCTTATCTTATTTGAAAAATTTTCAAGGTTTAAAATTTGAATTGTTGTTTATTAGTTTTACTTAACTTTATTTCTAATCTGTAGTCATTAAATGTGCAATGGTCGATAACATATAAAACTTGGAAATGCATCTCCATCAATCAAACTCTTGGAGATATTCAAGATTAAATTTTTTAATTGCTCCTAATTTGCATAAATTAAAATGCAGAAACTTTCAGCTTGTATTCATTATCGTTTATTAACAGAAACAGGTGTAAAACTTGCAATCACATCTCTATCTATCACAGTCTTGAAGATATTCAAGGTTGAAAATTTGAAATGCCCCTAATTATCTTAAATTAAAATGCATGAACTTTCATACTGTTTGAGATGTACAATAGTCGATAACATTGGAGTGACACTTGGAATCACATTTCTAGCTATAATAGTTGTGAAGATATTGAAGTTTTAAGCATTCAAATGCCCCTAATTTGCATAATTTTAAATGCGCTCAACTGTCTTTGTAAAATAACATGACTTCATGCATGCGTCTATGATCATACCGGGTTTGGAGTTTCTAAGTATGAGAGAGAGAGAGAGAGAGAGAGAGAGAGAGAGAGAGAGAGAGAGAGAGAGAGAGAGAGAGAGAGAGAGAGAGAGAGAGAGAGAGAGAGAGAGAGAGAGAGAGAGAGAGAGAGAGAGAGAGAGAGAGAGAGAGAGAGAGAGAGAGAGAGAGAGAGAGAGAGAGAGAGTATATGTCTGTGTGCAAATATACCTGATGCTGCTCTTCCGAGAAGTACAACCGAGAATGCAGTTTTTACTGTCACATACCAGCATTAATTCTTGAATATACTAGAAAAAGTCATACCCATTCTTACTTTGGTTTTTATACATACGTTAAATTCCAATTTATCACTCAACATTCTGAGCAATGCACTGAAGCAAACTGCTATATGTGTACTCAAAACTGGTCGTACGGAATAAGTCAATATTGTTTCTAAATTGTTCAGGGCATTGGGAACAGGAACCGTACTTGATTGGTGATACACTAAGATTATTAATTTTCTCGCACATACATGTACATTGTGACCTTCCTGTCATGGCAATCTTGGTAATATCTGAGTTATACGTGGACTAAAACCAGGCATCTTACGTTATCAAGATGATTTTCCCGAGGTAGCTCCAGTAGTGATAGTGGATCACAGTCCATAGCTGTGGTTAATTGCAAATAGAGTTTACGCGTGTCAGTATATCAGTTTTGTAATGAATATGTGTATACTGTCTGAACCACGTTGTTGTCCCAGTGTCAGCATGTCAAATAGCTATGACTTGAGTCTTGAGTCAGGCCAAATTGGTTACACTGGAATACTGTAAATTGCTTAATTTTTTTGCATGTTTAAATTTTCACGGTTTTTGTATCTTTCACTTTTCACAGTTGTTGTAATTTCACTAGTTTGGACATAATTCCTGTTCAAACAATGTTAAAATACCATTTCATTGTGTTTTTATTTTCACGGTTTTGTGCCCTCATGAAATTAGCGAAAATAAGAAAACCAGAAAAATTAAAGCAATTCTGAGCATTCCTGGTGCCAGCATCAGGTAATCAGTTTGTACAATATGGACATTGTACTTGGGAAGGTGCCCTGAACAACAGGTTTTATATTTGACAGTAGCCTTATTGGTTTATATATACTGCTGGGTGAAAAAAAGGGCACCCCAGTCTCCCAGCAAGCTCATGCTAGGAAAGAACAACCTCCAACATGGTGATGCAGAGTAGCCTATGTTAACACAATGGAGGTGCCTTCTTTTTTTCCCAAGAGTATAGTATGAGGTCCTGTGGTCATCGTATAATGGCCAGAGTGGTTGCTTCTCCAGCTGGAGGAAAAAGTGATGTAATGACAGCTTTATGTGAAGACAGTGATCTGTTAGTGCCTGAGAAGAGACAGACTTCTCATTAAAGCAGCAATGAGCCACTATGTGTTTTGCACTTTAACTCATTATATATCATTTTTGTAAAAACCTTGCGCTGTGGGTTTTTGATGTCTGGCGTGTCATGCTACAGCTGCCTGCAGTTGCTACATGCCAGGCACAAAACTAGTGTCTTTTCCGTGTATGTTAGGCATGCTGGTATTTGAATGAAACTGTTTTTACGTGCAGTTAGAATAAGTGTTTGTGTTCATAAATGTGGGCAAGCTATCGTAGGGCTGGTACCCAATGAGTCAATGGTGATTATGTACAGCTGAATATTACATTTCAGTGGACATGTTCCAGTCTTGTAGGACTAGGATCTGTGAGATTTTCCATTATTGCTTGTGTTCACTTAGTTACAGCCAACCCCAATCTGTCTTGCCTAGTGATCTGCTCCATCTTTTGAATCAGTAAGACTAGAAAATTTTAAGCTGTAAAACATGGTGTGGACATGTAAGTAGATCAAATAAGATTGACTTGGGGGCAAACGGACTGGGCTCTCGTGGATAGATGGAAATGCATGAGATCCAGCTCAGTGACATGGGCATGGCTCAGATATTGGTCGGGTCTTCAGCGAAAAAATAATGCAACAGACTGGCACAGTGATCAGATTTGTTGATCCAAATGCCAAAGTTCCATCCAAGACATGAGGATTTAGGATGCAGATGTAACTACCTGTATAGCAGGCTGTCCTTAACTCATTCCACCCTGATAGAAGACTGAGTCAACAGCTTTCCTTGGCGCGCTCTGGGCGCAATGCGCCCAGAGCGCGCCAAGGAAAGCTGTTGACCATGGGCATATAATTTGGAATGATCTTCCATGCAAGTTTCATCCAAAATATTGAAAAATAATCCCTAAATTAGTAAAATACAATTAGCAGACGACATTTAGATATTAGCGGGAAAAAGCGTCATCAGGGTGGAATGAGTTAACCAGTAGAAGCCTAGTCTTGTCAGTATAGCAAGCAGGTGTAGATGAATGATTTTTGTCATCAATATCAATTGTGAGTGTGGAAAAATGAGCGCTTACTACAGCAAACCTTTTAGATTCTGACATAAATCTTTGAAGTTTATCAATACAAAACAACAATTCTGATTCCTTGACATCTTTTAAAGAAAGTCAGTGAAGTAAATTTTGAAAATTAAGACATGCTGTGACCTGAATTACAGTACTGACTGATGGGTTTTGAAATAATTCAACTCAGGAAATTGTTGTAAGAATATTATACTGCTTATACTATACACAGTACATGTATAGCTCTTCCTTTGAAGGACTTGTAAAGGTATTTAAAATATAGTTCTTCCTTTGAGGGACAATCGTACATGTAAGGTGCTTATACTATAGTTCTTCTTTGAAGGACTATTATAAGGTGCTTTATTATAGTTCTTCCTTTGAGGGGCTATTATGAGGTGCTTTATTATAGTTCTTCCATTGAGGGGCTATTATAAGGTGCTTTATTATAGTTCTTCCATTGAGGGGCTATTATAAGGTGCTTTATTATAGTTCTTCCTTTTAGGGGGTTTTATAAGGTGCTTTATTATAGCTCTTCCTTTGAGGGGCTATTATAAGGTGCTTTATTATACTTCTTCCTTTGAGGGGCTATTATGAGGTCCTTTACCATAGTTTTTCCTTTGAGGGACTATTATAAGGTGCATAAATGATCGTCTTTCCTTTGAGAAACAGTTCTTACTTACGAGACCACTTGCCAGCTGAGACATGTACATCTGTTAGTCCTTCGTTATCTTTTGTATGTTATTTGACCTCCATTGAGAGACCACCTGCCTCATGTGACCACTGCGTGAGGTGGTCTCTACAAGCAGGGGATTCTGTATACTATGTTCCAACAAGGCATAACATAACACATTGTCTTCATGCGCACCATTACCAAGGATGGGTGTTGTAGTAGCATTGGACATTAAGGCCCTGCATGTAATTATATCATCCCATCAATCCAACCAAATCCTGGTGCAGAGCTTGTAGCCAGAAGTCACCTGCTTCAATGTTTTTCCTTTGTTTTGATAGCAATCAAAATTTGAACAACTTAAATGACGTAAGAATGGATGAAGAGACCTAGCTAGTGTGCTCCCGGCCGGTAGCTTTCGTGCTTGTGGGCTAGTTACACACAAATGAAGAGTGGTCCAGTAACATTAAAAGATCTTTGGTTGAAACACTTCAGACACATTGTACCTGAAATGTGCCCAGGATAGCTTAATGATGCATGTCCAAATTTACCAGTTATTCCCAGACATTGTGTTCATGGTAATCAGCCTTATGAAACAACTGGCACAAGTGGCAGAACACTTGCCCGGTCAATGATTTGTCAACCACGATAGCCTTTTCAAACTTTATTCTTTTGTTTGTGGTCATCTGATGTAATTTAGACAGTGAAACCTTGTAACTTTGTCTTGGGTGCAAAAGCAGGCCTACATGTACAAACCAGGCCTACATGTACCTGCTTGGCATTTTACACTGCAATAAATACACAGAGACATGTTAATTCACAAGTAAGTCTTCTGCTCAGATGTCAGCAACTGGAAAGCCATTTTGAGTGTATTAAAATGCAACAGGAGACATTCATATTTAACTGCGATCCTGCTCACTTCCTGTGTTGCCAGGGCAACAGACTGATGCTTCCACCATGATCAGGGCAGATTTGTATTATATACTACATACACATCCATAAATAACACCATTTCAACCAAAAGAGACCCCATTTCTAATTATTTAGGCATCCTTTATGTTTCAAATATATATGTTAATACATTTTCTTAAGATTATTGTGTGTTTGTGTTGTTCATTTCGTTGTGAAAGTACTTTTGACCATGCTAAAAACATGGATCTGCCCTGGTGCAGGTGGCTCCCTCTTTTGCTCAATAGGTGTTAGAGTAGGGCCGCATGTAGATATGAATACATCCTATTCTATCTCATGACTAACATAAGTGGATTATGCAAGATTACGCTCAGCAAGTCGTTAATCAGTAAATTATGCGCTTCCATATAGGAGCAAGGTCTGTTTGGAGGAGCACTTGTAGTTTTTCCATCCATTACTGATCCATTAATTTTGTAGGGAGGAAAGTGGTAATGAAGACACTTTATAAGACACCTTTCTTTCATGGGGAAATGTTTTGCAAGTTTATGTCCATCCACAAGATATAGTATGGTCTTACGGGGGTATTTTGGGCCTATAACAATATAAATTAACTCTTTCAGTGCCAATCACGTCTAAAGTCGACCTACTAAAGTCAAACTAGTCTGAATTATCTTTAGGATGTCAGATTCCTATTCCTTGTAAAAAGCCCCTACCAGCATGCCTCTAGATCCAGAGAAAATATCCCAGGTCAACAGCTTTTCTCGGCATGCATTAGGCCCACTGCTCCCAATGCGTGCCGAGAAAAACTGTTGACTCAGTCCAAAATTTGGTACTTAAAGAGTTAAACATGTGAACATCAATCCTCAGCAAAACTGGTCTGGGTGGCAGGTGTCGAATTATGTACAGTATCCGGGGCAAGGAACTAACACAGCTTGGGAGCTTGGGACAGGAGATAAAATTCTTAGCAGAATGCAAAGACTTTTTTTTTTAAATCAATATCTGTCAGTTCAGCACAACATTATTCATCTCAATAAGACATTAATGAGGGCTGACTTAAGACGGTGTGTTTTTTTTTGTAATGTAAAAGTCTTCGCTTCAGGTGTCTTGTATTATGCTCTGAAAGCGCAGTTGGTACACAGGTATCAGTCCAAATTTGCCCACTTAGCTACATTAGGCTTTTGTGTCGGGGTAAACTACCGTTTCCTTGTCACTTAATGCCCGCCACTGAAATTCTTGACTTGTCCAAGCAAGGGTACCAGGATAATGACATTGGACCTTATACGTCCTTCATTTTTGTTGCTCAGCATTGCTCATAGATCTGCTGTGGACAGCAATATGGGGTCTTGCATTGGAGTTTCTCGTGTTGTTACAGTCACTGCTGAAGATGACGTGTGCAAGTAGAGCCGGCCAGGATCGCTGCTATATTGATTTTAATTGGCTGCGTATATCAGAACCCATGTTTTCTATGGATCGAGCCTGGATCATGACCATTTGAAAAGATGTTTTTGCCATGTTCTGCTGGCTGTCTCTTGAGGCATGTATTAATTGTTGTGACAGTAGATGCACCGTAAATCATGTACGCCATCGAGTGAGTTACAAGATGCACCTTGTCCTATTGATCCAGCAGGAATGTCAACCATGCAGGTGCGCATGAAGCACGATGCCAAAATACTCTTAACTCATTGACTACCCGACTCGGATTGTGTACACAATTACCAGTTGGCCATGTACCAAAGCGGCTGCCGCACTGCATGTATTCCATTTTCAGCTAGGTGATCGGTGCCAAAGGTTGCTGGTTCAAAACTCATCCCTGCCATGGTCACAAAACACATGTAAGGTGGTGGGTCTAATCTGTTCATGCCCCCCCCCCCCCCCGCAAAAAAATAAAAAATTTTAAAAAATGTTGTCACAAACGCAATAAGTAAGTAGGAAGTAGTCACTCTGATCTATTGTGTGGTTTCTGTGTTGTACGTACTGTCAGTCTGACTTTGCTACCACATGTACAGCTTCTTTAAAGCGTGGAGGGTACAGAGATGCAACACAAAGATTGGCTGATTGATTTGTGGAGTTTTCGTAAAGTTACTGTGACCCATTAGCTATCAGTTTGACTTAGTCACTGCAATATCTTCAAAGTGCCGGTGCCTGGAAGGATTTTGTTCAAATTTTAATCGTCAGTGCTATTAGGAATTGATAGATGACATAACAGATTTTCACCTCAGGGCAACATACAGAAAGGTAACTTCTTCGCAAAGATGAATTAGTCAGGTATGAAGTGCATTGTGGGCAATTGGTTTATAGATGAAGTGGGCAAGGAAGCAACCCAGTGATTGCTTGCAATCATAGCTCTGTTGTTTTTTTGTCTAGATTTTTCAATGACAAAACCTGACAACTCCTCCATGATCTGTTCATGAACATAAAAAAGGAGCTGCAGTATTGAACTATACATGCTATAATATGATCAGCTCATTTGTACCAAGTGGCGCTGCCAGACTACAGACCAAGAGTAAAATGATGCAGGAACACAGTGTCAATATATTTTTGCCTTCAGAGTTGTTAATCTGGCGTATACTTGTAATAGTGTATCGATCAATGACCCATGCCCCTTGAAGCACCTGTCCCAATTGTATGATTTCAAAATTATGAAATGATGCTTAATTTTCTCTATCTAACAGTGATTTTATGTGTTAACCATTTCCTTGGCATATGTTGGGCACTGAGTTGAAAACACTGAAGCAGACAATACTTGACCACCGGCTGCTTTTTGCCTGGTTTAAGGGGGGAGGGGTTAATTCCAACAGAGCACTGTCTAAGGAGGAGATGTCACACTTAGCATTTTCTTGCATATTAATCTAAATATACAACCCCAAACAAAATTCCTGCAGGATCCAGTCAGGTTTTCCCATTGGATTGTGTGTATAAATAACCTGAAATAAACTTCTTGTGAGGCTCAAAATTCAAGATTCACTCTATTTCAACAATACAACAGAAAGAAAGGATACAATCCTATACACATATAAGCTTATACATTGTTGAGGAGACGGCCCTTAAAGCTTCTACAACTACTGTCGGGGTACCCATGTTTGTATTTCGGTTAGAACGACGTTTATTGCTAGGTGAATGAGCATAGAGGTACACATACTTACTATATGTATATAGATACGTGTAAATCATTTTGATAATTACAACAGAATTTGTTTACAGCTTATTGCCTCATTTGATTATAACATGCCTAGAAATGAAAAAAAGTGTTTCTTTGTGCAGTGGTTTTAGCTCTTTCACTGCCAACTGCGAGTAAAGTCAAAGTGCTTAAGGTGAACGTCTCTGAATTATCAAATGGATATGCTGTGTTAATAGTCTTAGTGAAATGGCCTTTGATTCAAGTACCAGCATGCCTATAGTACCACAGAATAAAAAATTCCAGGTTAACAGTTTTCCTTGGCACACCTCAGAAAGCTGTTGACTGAGTCAAACCTTGGTACTGAGAGAGTCAAAGCTAGGAGGTTGCAGATGACAATTGAAAAGTAAATAGGAATAAAAAACTCCAGCCCTGTGAACAGATGAAAGGGGGTAAGGGGGGGGGTTCAGTACGCTGGCACAGGTAATTATTTTTATAGAGTACGCAGTACGGAAAATGAAAATCTTTCAAAATTTTGGATAGTACGAAGTACGTAAAATAAGAGGGCTTGCAGTATGGTAAATAAAAAGCCCCAGTACGCCAGTACGGGAAACCCCTTTCCCACCCTCACAGATGTGCTCTTTACAGGAGACGTGGGAACTTTTTTTTCTTGCTCGTGTGGCCCTTGTGATGTGTTCACATGAGAGTAGTTTCACCTCAGTGAAATTTTCACAGCACCCCAGGTGCATAAAACAGAAAATAATTAATACAATATGGCTGATGTAAATTAACCATCATAGTGGGTAAAGCAATGAAAGTTAATTTTTTGTGCTACAGATAAACATTCATCTACAAGTCAGGTTGGTCTACTGATAGTGTCAGTCTGTTTATTTCTGTTGCCAGCACATAAGACGTGTTGCCGCAGAGTTTCCTTCCTGTGCACGGATTTACTATTGCCTGGCCGAGACTTTTGGCTCAGTTGACTTGTCAGTCAGTTGAGTATATACATTACAATCCCCTGTCCATCGCAATCTCTTAGTAATTGATATTTTTGACTTCTTCAAAACCACATGCCAGATTGCTTTCAAACGTGGTGGGGATGTACCTTGGGTGGTTGTTTACCAAATTTGTTCAGATGGTTATTCACCTGTGATTTTTAGATTTTTTAGTGAGTTTTTAACCTGCGGTCAACCGTGATTTTCCCCACCAACTACGATCCCTCTTCAGAAAAAAATAGTAGCTCACTCTCAGCAATGTAAGATCCTCTATATTTCACAGGTTATGAGAAGAAAACAAAATACAGTATCAAAATTCTACCACCACTTTGAACGCAATTTGCCTCGAGCATATCAAAACGACCAATCAGAGAGCTGCATCAGCTTCTTCTAAATCTTGTAGAAGAATCTTCTACAGTGTATTCAGTGAGCCCAGGCAAACGCTGTGATTGGACCGAGAGTGACTTCATGCAAGACTGGCTGGATCAGCCCACATCTTTGCGCACATGGTTTAGTGGCCACCACACTCTGGACGACCTGCAATATAGGGGGCTAAAAACGGGAAACATGTCTATTGAATCAAGAAAAGAAAAAAGAAAGCACAAACTACAATGAAAATGCTTTTCGCGTTCTGGGCTTGTTTCGGGCTCTTGTGCTTTTTGGAACTGCATAATTAATTTTCTGTTTTTAATGTGCTTAGGTAATTGGCGCGCTAAACCTGTTGCTTTTGTTCGTCTCTTTGCCTAGGAGCAAATTGGAAGGGCCTTGTAATGAATGATGCTCACCTACCGCGCTCTGATCATTTGTGGTTTCTACCCCAAGAAGGTCTTGCGTGCAGATATCTGTTAAATCATCGGGAATTATATCCAGCGGAGTTAATGTACATTTCTCAAAAACAGCTTCAGACTGCATATTTATCAGCTTTCTCAAAATGCCGAATGTAGGTACAAAAACTTTATCGACACATACTTTCTGGTGTTCTCCACACGTGTGTGTCTCGTGACAAGGTGTGGTTCATATGCGGATCAGGGGGAGTGAAACGTGTGAAAAAGTTGTCACATGGATGAGCTTGCCTAAGTTTAGCATAATGAGTATCGCATGCTTCTCCGTGACAGGGGATCTAGCAGTTTGCTCAACCATGTCAGTCACTCATTTGTTTATTTTGAAGAACCAATGGAATTGCGTTCTAAATCGGTTAGAGTGTTTTAGATGTGTCTACGGGTTGTGAGTGACTGGGTTACACTGGCACTTCTCCACATTCACTCTAAAACCCGTAGACACATCTAAAACACTCTAACCTATACATTCTTGAGCAAGTCACTGATGACACTGATCCACATGCTTAATTGTTCTAAACTCCAGTTCTGTGGTTATAAATCAGGTCAAGTTGTCAAAGCAGTCATTGTGGACTGGATGACTGTTATGCTTTGAGTTATCAAGCCAACTGGGCCCACACCTCTATGTGTAAATATAGCACTTTAGCTTTGTGATGGAGGCCTCAGTTATCTGCTCAACACAACAGAAAATAAAGACACAGCAGGCATTTGATAACCCATCTTGTTCCAGCTTACTACTTGAGAGTTATAACATGAAAGGAGACGATTATGGCTTATAACTGTCGAGTGGCGAAGCCACGAGACAGTTGTAATAGCCATAATTGTCTCCTTTCATGTTATAACACATTTGTCATTGGCTGGTAGGAATGGTCATTTGTGTTTAGGTCGGATCAGTGATTTCATGATTGAAAGCGTATTATCTGTCAGTTACATAATCTAATTCTTACACACACCTGTGACAGTGTCATTTCACTTCTGAGTCACTTCATTCGTGATTTCGCTCAGGCGTTCAGGTAGTTTGTGAATCTGCTAGCTGCCACAAAATGGAAGATGACGTGCCTGTTATTGAACTTGATAATACTGCAACTCAGCAATTATTTTTCCAAAGAAATGACGGCACCGGCAGTACTGGGAGGTATGTTGGTTTTTATTTGTAGTGTTTTACAATTTCACAATCAAAGTTTGCTTTGCGTTCATGATATGCTACTGCATCAAGACTACTGACCCGGATATGTTTTGTGGCTGATGGTATAATGCGTGCTGGTACTTGAATGGAAAGTTTTTATCATGGAAATTCAGGTAAATCATTTCAAATTTTATTGTTAGACATTGAAAGGGTTAATTCGGAAAGAGTGAGTTATAGGTTTTACTTAATTCACTCTTTTTGTGGGCCCTTTTTGCGATTATTGAGGGTGAAGGTCAGCCCAAAAAAGATGCATTATCAAGTTTCATAATACATTCTTTTTCATAATCAATGGTTATGGGATATAATCAACACTTTTTGAGCCTTATGATTGGCTAATTCCTACCAGCCATATGACAAGTGTAAATATAGCACTTTAGCTTTGTGATGGAGGCCTCAGTTATCTGCTCAACACAACAGAAAATGAAGACACAGCAGGCATTTGATAAGCCATCTTGTTCCAGCTCACTACAGGGTGTGAAATACTTTGTAGCTGTGGCATGTATTTTGAACTTCCATTGTTGTCAAAATGTGAAAGCAAAATTTGGCTATTTCAGTGTTCCAGACTATGATAGCAATGCATGCCCTGTGGAAATTTCTAAGAATGACTTTTCATCCACACAGCCAGACATACAACAGCCTATGACTGGCTCTTCTCTGGTGCCAGCCACCACACAGGCTGTGGTGTATAGAGAAATTAACATGCTCTTGTTCCTTTAGGCGCATGTTTTGTTTTTCGTTCATACAAAGCTTCATGCTCAAGTCAACACATAGAGAGAAGCATTGACTTTTCCAGGTTTTAGCTTGCTCTCCACTTACAAAGAACTTGTTGTCTGGCAACCATCTCATACCCTGAAGTTCACTTTTCAGCCATCAGATGTCAGCAGCTAACAGTTACTTACCACACCCTGAACTGAACTTTTTGCCACCAGATGTCCCCAGCCACCAGACCCATTTTTTTTGGGGGGGGGGGGGAGAGGGGTTGTAAAGATTCAAATGGCCCTAGTTTTCTTTGTTTTCAAAATGTTTACTCCTCTTTTTAAAAAGGCTTGATTTCATGTGTGGATCTACAATTGTACCAGGTTTGGAGCTTTTAAGTGCAATAGTGTGGGAGAAAATTGTCAGACAAAATTGCTGGTAAATAAGGATCAGAAGAAAGAAGGACAGACAGACAGACAGACAGACAGACAGACAGACAGACAGACAGACAGACAGACAGAAAGAAAGGAAAGAAAGAAGGAAGGAAGGAAGGAAGGAAGGAAGGAAGGAAAGAAAGAAAGAAAGAAATGTCTGTGTTGGCACACAGACATAATAATACATGCTAGATTAATGTTAAAAGGAGCTGATGGGACTCTTTGTCTGTACTCCTTACTGTCTGTTTACCCTGTCGCTGGGCCATTCTAACTTCCAGCATGAAAATAGTGGAACATATAATGTGTATGAAGGCTAATTGTGATATGGGAGACATAGTTATTGTTCTTGGAGACTCCCTGGTTGTACTTAGAATTATAAACAAAAGAACTTAATGAAATGTCTCAGCAACTTCACTATTAAACAATGAAAGAACTACATGGTGGTGGGAAGAATGACTTCAGAGTGACAAACTGCTCTTACAATTATGTTGTGCAGTATAAAAATAAAATGTTTTACAATAAATATGACATTTAAACATATACTGAGAAAGTTACAGTAAGGAAAGATGAATGTTACTTTTACATCATAGACCCTTTTTTGAAAGCTACTGTTTTTTCCGAGCCTGTGAAATGCTAAGTTTTCTGCACTATGACAATATTGTGGAATATGGAAGACTGTGACCCAGTATTTATACAGTATTTATAGGTCGCAAGGCTTGTAAAGTTGAGAGAAATGATTTGGTAAGGGTAGGTGTACCTTGGACATCAATGAAGCAGAGAATCTATTCTCCAGATCAATATTTCACTTAAACTCTGCATTCCCATTCAAACAATAAACACATTGGTTTACCCAACATGAGCTTGTTTTGTTTTCAGCCTTTATCTTATTGTAATACATTACAAGTCAGCAGAGCACTATATCCATGGGCCTCTTGTTTATAAATGAGGTTGTCCAGTAGTTTCTCAAAAAAAGGGCTCATCATGCTGTAAGAATATAGGCACCTGCAGATGACAGTTCCTGAAGGATGATATATATATATATATATATATATATATATATATATATATATATATATATATATATATATATATATATATATATATATATATATAATTATGAGTAATGGAAGAAGGCTCTCAACAAACTGAACTTTCATCCGCAGCATCACCACATGTTCATTATTTACTGTTAAAATGTGTTTTTTAAACCTGAATCAATGGAAATGACTTTATGTTTCAGTTATCACTAAATGATTGCCCTTTATGATCTGTCATTTTCATGACACAGGAGAATCAGAACTTTTCATGTAGTTTTATGACAGTTTAGTGGGTTTTTTGCCGACCTGAGGTCACAGAGCTTATGCAACCATTTGTGTCTGTCCCTCTGTCCACCCATCAGTAAACTTTTGCTCCTTAACTCGATACTGTCCACAGCTTTTAAGTTCACCCAGTTAAACTTTCAGGACTTACAGAGTGTCTGAAAATGTAGGTCAATTTCAATATTGGTGACACAACCTGCGATATTATGTGATATATGGGTCGAAATGTGGAAATGTGATTATGGGGGGAGGTCAAAATCTCGACCAAGGTTGACACTAGTGGTGCCATCTATAGTTGTACAGAAGTTATTAGTCAAAATGTGTTCAAACTTATATAAAATTCATTATTTGAGCAAAGAATGCAGTGAGTCTTACAAAATTGTTATGATATACTT
>OZ026625.1:55160933-55185933 GCA_964020975.1 Hermodice carunculata
ATGTATCATGGTTTATACTACAGTGTTACACATTATGGATGATTTTAATTGACCTAATTGCTAAAGGTGACAGGGACAATAAAGTTGATTGAAGTGAGTAGCTTGTGGCTTGCCTTGTACGTTCAATTGTGGTTATAATGTGCATAAAACATTACTTGCTTGTTACAGAGACAACTGTCTGTCATGCACCACTTTGTACACACATGTACCTTGACCCAAAGGTGTGTCATGGAACAAAAATAGGTCACTTGGTGAAGTATCTGGGTTATGGTGAGGCCTTTATAGAAAACTACAATACAGTCGCTTGTGTCCGGGCTATAATTTGCTTGTCCTTCAACTCAGATTAATGAAACTTTACACACAGATGCATCTGGACATAAGGGTGTCTCATGCAACAAAAGTAGGTCACTAGGTCAAATATCTGGGTCACAGTGGTATATCGTGGCAAAATCATGTCCGGACTGTAATTCCTTTACTCATTAAGTTAGTTTCATGAAATTTTTATACACACACATATCTTGACCCAAAGGTTTGCCATGTAACAAAAGTAGGCCACTAAGTCAAATTTTATGCAGATTGTGTTAGTCCATCCGCTATTCGTGTCAGGGCTGTTATTCACTTGTCTTTGATTGTTTTTATCTTGTTGGATTTAAGTTTTGAATGTGGGTCATGTTATTGTGCACTGTTGGAAATTTATGTGTGGAAACATTAAGTTTCTTTTAGGCGTCAGTCTGTCCACAACATTTCTGCATCTTAACTTTAGATCTTTTTGTGGCAGGTCTTTTATATTGCACAGGAAAATAGTCTAACGGCTGGCTTAACTTGAAAGATTTTATATGGCGTACGTTCCATTGGTCTGTCCGTCCATCATTTCGTCTGGCCATCTGTCCAGCCACATTCTGGGATGAGGTGGGGGGAGGGGGCATGGATCCAGCAATCATTGATTGTGTTTTAATTTGTTTTAATTTGAATGACCTTACCTATTTTCTAAGGTCACAGGGCAACACATATACATATAAATGATTTGTATTTTTTTTCGTTCCGTTGAGCCATTCGGCCTCAATATCATGGGCAAATGAGCCCTTGCCTTGTCTAATGCTAAATTTTTATTGTCGCAGCTCATTTGTCCATGCTATTTACCTCAGCTCTGGCCATTGACACACCTGTGTACATGGCAAGCAGGTTAATCGTAACTAAATACCTAAGAAACAACACCAGTTGATTTCTAATTGCCCCTACTCAGCGCATCCAGTGGACAATGGTCCAACTGGATTTTCAAGCCCAACACAACGTTGTATCAAACCACCTAGTTGGTACACTTATTGACCTCTCCTTATTTGGAGGATCACTGTTTTTCTGACCTTTCTTTGGAATTCAAAGGCTTTGGTAACCATACCATAGCCAAGGCACGTCCCGTCTCCATGTCATAACAATTCATGTGTATAACGTGATGACGGATAATTACACGCACATATAAATACGGGCCCCAAAACGGTTAAACCTTCAGTTCCTGACAAGCACACAAGTACGAAACAGGTAGAACTCTAAACCTCTTCCATTGCAGCCACTAGCCCTTGTCTTAGCTCGTATAAATGATTTGTAAATGCAGCAACTCCTACAATTTCCAATGTAGACACATATAACTTTCAGAACTAAAAGCAGATTAAAAAAAACTAAGCTGAGTATGATATTGGTGGTGCCAGCTACAATATTATTCAATATAGGGGTCAAAATGTGAAAATCTTCTGAATGTTCTGACATCTTTAACTTTTAGCTCAGCTGACTTGTCAGTCAGCTGAGCTGATAGGATGATCCTTTGTCTGTCGTCCATCCGTCCGTCCACAATTCACATTTTCGACTTCTTCTCCAAAACCGTCTGCCAGATTTACTTCAAACTTGGTGGGGATGTACCTTGGTTGGGTCTCTACAAATCTTTTCAAATGGTCATGCTCCATTGATTTTTGTATTTATGATTTTTTTGGTTCTTTTTAGGGGGAAAATCTTTAAAAAAAATCTTCTTCTCTGAAACCGCTCGCCCAACTGCTTTGATATCACATAGAAACACTCCCAGGGACTCTTAGTTCTTAATTTGTTCACCAGGTGGTGCTGTGATTTTTTCTATTTTTCAATGAATTTTTGTGTGATTTTAATATTTTTGACTTCTTCTCCAGAATCATCATTCAGATTAAGCTGAAACTTTGTGGATATGTTCCTGGTGGAAGGGTTAAACAAAAACGTTCACTAAGTGGCACTGCTGTGTTTTTCTGATTTTTAATGATTTTTTCAATTCGGGTACTTATCGGTCAATGCAGCTTTCCTATTGATTACTATATGCAAGTCAATGGGCATTCTAATGCTAATTCACATTTTTGACTTCTCCAAAACCGTCATCCAGATTGACTTCATACTTGGTGGCAATCTACCTTTGGTGCATTTCTACCAGGTTTGTTCGAATGGTCATGCTCCAGTGATTTTTTAATTTTTTAATGATTTTTTTGGACAAATCTAACAAAATCTTCTCCACAACTGCTCACCCAATTGCTTTGATATGATATAAGAACACTTCTAGGGACTCCTGGTTCCTAATTTGTTCACCAGGTGGTGTTGCAATTTTTTTCATTTTTTTATGAATTTTTGTGTGTTGTTATTAATTGTCACTTCTTCTCCAGAATTGTCTCTCAGATTAAGTTGAAACTTTGTGGGTATGTTCCTTGTGAAAGGGTCAAGCAAAGATGTTCACTTGGTAGAACTGCTGTGGATTCCTGATTTTGTAATGATTTTAAAAAAAAAATGGGTACTTATCGGTAAATGCATCTTTTCTATTGCTTACTGTGTAAGTTAATGGGCATTCTAATGATATTTCACATTTTGGAGTTCTCTGAAGAAACTGTGTGTCAGATTTACTTCGAACTTGGTGGCAATGTACCTTGGGTGGGTCTCTCCCAAATTTGTTCAATCGGTCATGCTTAAGTGATTTTTGGATTTTTTATGATTTGTTGCAAAAATCTTTTAAGAAAAGTTTTAATAGAAAAGTTTAATATGGGAATTGCTTTTGATGGTTATAACTTAAATAATTTTGACCAGATTTGTTACAAACTTGGTAGGGATGTAACTTTTACAAGTGTCTACTTATTTTGTGCAAATGGTGATGCCCCAGTGATGTTAGGACCTTGACCTCATTTCCAAGGTCACAGGACAACTGACATGAAATTTACTGTTCACTTGATAACTTGAGATCTGTTTTGAGTTAGGACCTTGATGTTGCACGTGTTAATGCTTCTCTGTGAAGGTCATGCGTAGACAGTACATGAGTGACCTTGACCTTGTTTCTGGGGTCACAGTACAACATACATGGATTTTACTCTTCACTATAATTTGAGAACTACTTGAATTGGGACCTTAATGTTGCACATGTTATTGTTTTTCTGTAAAGGTTACACTTACTCACTACATTGGTGACCATTACCTTAACCCAAGTTCAGAGAACTGCAAGTGTGATGAGTGTCTAGGCCAGCTGAGCATGAACTGTTGACACAGCCCTCTTGTTGATGTACCTTGAAGAAATTTGGTTGGATGGTGGGGGAGGTCAAAATCTCGATCAAGGATTATACTTGTGGTGCCACCTGTAGTTGTATGGAAATTATGAGTCAAAATGTATTGATATAAAAGCATTTATCATAAGTGAAGTCCCTATATATGTCAGCAGAGCACCAGGCCCATTGGCCACTTGTTGCTTTGGTGGTATGATCATCATAATTAAATGAGTTTAATTTGCAATTTAATGCAAAAATGGTTTGTTTAAGATTGTATAGAGTAGGATGGTCCATTTAGAGATCACATTAGCCTCTGACTAATTGGTCACATGCAAGGATAACATGTGAGTTGATGGAATTGATTGTTCAAATATGAAGACTGTGTAAGCCCATCAAATGACTGGCTCACATTCACATTCATTCATTGTACGGTTCATGTTAGATGGTGGATTGAACGGCTCATATGCAACGATTATATGAAGCTATGAAATGAATGGCTCATCAGCCAAAATATGAGAAATGGAATGAATGGCTCAAGTGCAGCAAATGTGAGCCTTTGGAATAAATGACTTAGTACTTAGAAAGTGGAATTTCCATTGAATTGATGGAGATTATTTATTTTTTATTGTTGTGGTCTCATGGTGACCCCCAATTTTTTTTAAATGAAAAAAAAATGTGCACATAGAATGAATATGAGAGGATCATGAAGTGAATGGCTTGCATGCCAAAAAGGTCACATTAGAGTCAACATGCAGGAATACAATTTATGTTTCCAGGTTTTTCCACATGTGTTGTTGATTTTGGTACAAGCAGTTGGCAGATGTGTGTATGTTTACTCATCACATTCTGAGCCATGGACATCATGGTACTCTTTGCTGTGTTATCAGTATTAATTAGGCCTACACTGTGTTTATCAGAATTATTTAGGCCTCTGCTATGTTATCAGAATTAATTAAACCTCTACTGTGTTATCAGAATTAATTAATTGAGCTTCTATCATATGCATTCAAGGAATCAGTGACAAGATCATAGGACAAATAAAAGATTGCGAAAAGCTGCAAAACTTACAGATTTATACACAAGAAAGAGACATGAATTTACAGAATTGTTTTTGGAATTGTACACAAGAAAAGTCATAAATACACAGAATTATGCACAAGGAAAGTCATAAATACACAGAATTATGCACAGGGAAAGTTATAAATACATGTACACAGAATTATACACCAGGAAAGTCATAAATACACAGAATTATACATCAGAAAGAAAGAAATGTGCAGAATGATTCACAAGAATGTAATGATTTTTTAGAATCACATACAAGCTAATAATGATGTGTGTGAGGTTAATACAGAAGGCATGGCAGGTATTTTGGCACAACATGCTTTTGAGCTTGCCAATTTTTTGTAGCCAATCATAAACATTATCCTGCAGGTCTGCAGGAGATCTCCCTCTTTTCGTAGCAATCTTTTGGGTTCACTTTGCAGCCTGCTGTGATGGGCCTCTTAAATGCAGGAGACTGGAAACAGCAGTGTCTGACTTGTCAGCATTGATGGCTATGATAACTGTTAAGTGCTTATTCTTTGGTGGTACATGTTCAGTTCTTGGTTGAGATGGCTTCGAAACAAGCTGGCTTGCACAGCTCAATCCAAGGTATGTACAGACAGGTTTTTTTGGGTAATAATCGTGGGACCATATTTTAAATTTCTAATTTTCCACTAAATTGTTTGTCCACTATTTCATAGTGAGATCATCTGAAGGATCATATGGACAGAATGACAAGGGGCCATATGGGAAGGGTGCATGGGACAGGTCGCCATATGGGAAGGGTGACCGGTGCATGGGACAAGTGGCCAAATGGGAAGGGTGTATGGGACAACATATGGGTAAGAAGATGTGGTTCTGTAACTAGGTGTTGAGAGAAAAACAAAGCTGTTTTACAGCCACAGATCAGTGGATTGTTGTGTGGTGCTTGTGCATATTTGGTAATTAATCAGAACCAGAAGTTTTACAAATCTTTGCTGCTTGTGGATTTTTATTTTTTTTTCAGTCACCTTTACACTTGCCTAGTCTACAGATTTTGCTTGTGGATTGCGCTCATAAATTCAATCCTGAAATGTGAAACTGTAATACTTTCAATTCACAAAATGACACAAAAATCTGGCGGTGTTTTTGTGGATATGAAATATGGTTGCTGTGACAAATCATTCTAAGGACCCTGCAAAATATAAGTGTGTTTCCCCTAGTAACTGACCAAACTTTTTGAGGTAGGTAGGTAGGTAGGCATTATTTTTTTTAGTCTGGCAATTTGGGTGGATTGGTAATGGTATGTTTTCTTTCTTAAATAATCCAGAATTTTGGGTAGGTAGGTGTTTTTATTGTATTTTTGGATCAGAAGCAAGTCAACAGGGGTTCTGTAGGGGGTTTAAAGATGGGTCAGTTGGGTCAGGGGAATCAATTATGAGTTGTTTTTTTTGGCCTGATTATTTATCTATCTGGCTTTAAAAGTTTGAATCAAGTTGCCTTTCAAGCAGAGAAGTGTCACGGTAACTGCCGAGAGGCACCCTGCTGGAAAATGACTCAACTTATCAGATAAGGTGCCAGGGAATCCAAGGAAGATGTCATTTGTATTCCTTTGTTGGCCTGTGAAGTACTCAGGATGGTATGTATACCAACCTAAAGCATGCAGAAAACTGTCATAAACTCATAAAAAGCTTCCCTCCCAATGTTTGGATGCATTTTTCCAACATAGCTTTGAAAGGTTTAATTCAGTATTTTCATGTGTTTTATGGTGAGGGCTTGGTCATTCATCAAAGCAGAGTGATTCTTCATGGCCCAGGCCACAATGCTGCTAGTCGCTCGTGGCATCCCAAACACAATAAATATGTATTAACATTTAAGATATCAATTACTGTGATAAGTAACATGTTCCATATTGTTGTCACCTTCACTGCGGATCCCTCCATCTGTCCGTCCATACTATATGTAGTTACCCTTCTAACTCTTGACCCATTGAAGTCTTGTTCACCATATCTGTATTAGCTATGCTGCCTGAGGGGTTTCAGAAAGTGGATGACCTTGACCTATTTCTTGACGTACTTTTGAGGGTGAAGTGCAAAACATATTGGTGCCGCTCTAATTCTTGACAGATTCAAGCAAAGTTCACCAAATTCAGATCAGTTGTGCCTCTTAGGAGGCTTCAGAAGCCTATTGTAAATGGGTGACCTTGACCAATTTTTGACCTACTTTGAAGGTCATATATACATATATTGCATACTGTAGGGTAGAATGATATCAAGATTCAAACCAAGGTCACCAAAATTATACCAGCTGTGCATTTTGCAAGACATCAGAGTTCTGTTAAAGATGATGACCTTGACCTATTTTTGACCTACCTCTGACTAAGCAGATCTGACTTTTCCTTGTGTATCTTGGGTATGGTTGGTTGTAGGCCCAGGGTTGCTTAAATTGAATAGAAACAGAAAAATACCTACGTGTATGTGCTTTCCTTTAGTGTTTTTAAAGTTGACATTGGATGACCCTGAAAGGTCAAACTGAGGCCAGAATATGTTTTTCCTTGTATATTTTGTGTATGATTGACATAGGGGGCTTTCAGTTTCCTTGAAAGGTCAAAATGAGTTCACTATCTTATTTTCCTTGTCTACCTGGGGTATGGTCAATTGTAGGCCCCAGGTAACTATTGAACACGAGTAGCAAAGTACTTATGTGCTTCCTTTTGGTGTTCTTTTCTTTGACCTTGAGTGTCTTTCAAAGGTCAAACTTAGGTCACTGAACACATTAAACCATACGTCGGTTGAGGTGTTCTAAGTGCTTTGCGCTATATCTTGGTTCTTGTGGAAGTGCAATCATATAATGATCATACGTTGTAGAATTTGTGGAATGTATACATATAGTATCTTAGCCATGGATCAAGAATCCATGCCCTTCAGTCTCCCACAATACAAGAACCACAGACGGAGCTTTCCGCAATAGCATCACTGCATTAATTTGGCTGTGAAATTCCAGCAGACAATAAACTTGAGATACCTCATTGGAAGTTCTCATACTATTTGCCTGCATGGATTTCTACAGGTATCGTATGACTGTATTATCATAGCCCCAATTACACAAAGCAAAAATCTCAAATGGACAACGATCTCTGCTCTGGTATGTATGCTTACGTAGGACAGAGTGGATCCAGTCTGATTTGGTATGCCTGATGCTTCGCATAAACCAGCATCTCCAATGTATGACAGAGAAACACATTTTCTAATAATATATAACAGCAGGGTATTTAAAATATGATACCTCCTCATGGATTTTGTCCGAGGAAACTAACATGATGGGTGTTTGTGAAATGGGAGTACTATTTGGGTGTCCCTGTGGATTTTAGAGCCAGATCTCTGTCAGATGTGATCACAAAACAGCACCCGCACAATTTGGCTGTTTTACAGAGGAAAAGGTTACATGGCAGAGCATGGAGAGTTCTCCATCAGTGTATGCATGGTTTAGACCAGCCTAGTCTACATTCATGTGCACCTAGGAAATGCCATTGTTGATTATTTGATGTGTGTATTTTTTCATTGCTTGTGATGTAGTTGTTTATTCTGCCCGTGTCAAAGTGTTAAAAAATAAAGAGAGTATAGAGAAATATTTTCTTTCTTGGCGTGTAACTGTTTACATGTGTGCTGGGAATCTCCAGGGGACTAACTTGTCAAGATCAGAAATGTCAATGTTGTTCAGGTTCTAAGAGGTATATGTGTGTGTGTGTGTGTGTGTGTGTGTGTGTGCGTGCGCGCGCGCGTGCGTGCGTGTAACCTGATTGGTACAATGCATGTAGACCTGCTCTTAATATTTTTTTCATCACATTTTTAGTTTCTGCATTATGACTTATCTTGCTTAAACCGTAGCATGCAACACAATGGAACAATATTTACAACAAAAGCCTGAATCTGAGTCTTTCCTCAGAATGCTAATTTTCATTGTTTTTAGTTTAATGTTTTTGCAACAGGGTCAAGTCAGTTAAACATAATCATGGCATTAAGGCATCTTTAACTTGTACGTAGTACGTTATTGACAGGACATAATGGAGTACAGAATACGGAAAGAACATGTTGATCTACAGTATGTACCTGGATGTTATATTACCTGAAAACACAGCATGCTAAGTTACAGAATATTAACTCTTTTAAGGGCCAAGTTTTGGACTGAGTCAACAGCTATTGCCCCAATGCATGCTGGAAAAAGCTGTTGACCTGTGATATTTTCTCAGGAACTAGAGACATGCTGGTATTTTAATGAAAGGTCTTTTTTAAAAGGAATATGAATCAAATCCTAATGATAATTCAGACTAGTTTGACTTTAGTAGATCAACCTAGACATGATTGGCACTGAAAGAGTTAAATAATGATACAGTACCACATCAAGATAATGTCACTTTATGGTATGTAAGTTAAAACAGAGCAAGGTAACATTGTGGTGGTCAATCCCTGTCTTGAGAGACCACCAAAGAGAATACATTATATCTGTACCTCCTATGAGAGGCCACGTGCCTTGAGAGACCACAGTTTGGTCATTCCTAGGCTAACCCTTTCCCCTTCAAACGGGCCAAAACTGGCTGGTGGTCAAATGTTGTCTGCTTCAGTGTTTTTAACTAATTTCAACTGTTATGAAAAACAAGTTGACTGAGAAATGTACGCGAGACTTATCAAGATCACATGCCCCAGGTCAACAGCTTTCCTTGGCATGGGTTGGGCACTTAGTGCCCAACCCATGCCAAGGAAAGCTGTTGACTCAGTCTTAATTCAAAGGGGAAAGGGTTAATTGTCTTTCATGCCAGGTTTTCCTGTACTTCATAGTTTGGCATGAGGGCCCGATATCTGCGTGCCCTGCAATGGCCAGGTTGTCTGTCAGTCCATCTGAGTACAGCCAGATTTTGTTTCGGGATAAGTAATTTTGGTATACTTGTCTGGGTCCCTTCAAATTTTGTCACAGCTGTATCCAGATAACGTACCTGTCAACTCTCCCGTTTTCACCAGATTTCTCTCTTTTCAGAGACTCAAAAAGTTCTTAAAATGACAGAGATTTTGGGGCAAAATTGATTATTTTCTTTTATTTTATACACTTTTTACAAGAATCTCCCAGTCACATGTCTTTGCGTTTGACACCTATGAGATAAGAGCTTGCGTGGGATTAATTATGGGTGACCTTGACCTTAAGGTCAGGTCACACATCCTGTTGAACAAATTGGTTTCCATGCGATAACTAAAGAATGATATTTGATGAAAGTTCAAACTTGCTTAGGTTATATGTACTGTATCTAGGTAGCACTTTACTTCACTTGGGATTGCTATGGCATAATGCCCAGGGGCAGGAAGTAGCAGATGATTATAAGCACTGGTGAAGAGGTATCACATGACCTATATGTACCATAGTATTGGTCAGAATAGGTCAGGTGACCTCTTTTTGCACCAGTGCTGTCCTCTACCCCTTGTCTCTTGGCTTATGCCATTGGGTGTCCCAGACTTTAAGGTAAAGGTCACATGGCTGTAACAATTTCATGATTAAAGATCTGATGCCTTTGGGCCCTTGACAACCTGGTCGTTGCAGTGGTTACCTGTTTTATAGTGTGCCGTTATTCCCCCATGTATACACAGAGTACATGCTGCATGTTTCCCATATTTCGTGACCTCCGTCCCCATCAGCCTGCAATCTTACCCATCATATTTGTGGATTTATTTCATGAAACTGTCATTAATTTTCCTGAAAGTCCCATAATTCTTAACCCAGGGAGGAATGTTTTTATACTATTAGGTTGTCTTCTATTGATTAAAAAAAAAAAATTGCCAAAGAAGATCGTGGCCTGGCACTGCATCTGTAAACCTCTCTAGTTGATTTATCATCTGTTTATGGTATCCCATTGTGATCTCAGTTGAGAAGCATCTAAAGCAGGTTAACATATGGTGAACTGATTTTATGTAGCTGCAGTTTTACCTTTGTTTATTCAACTAAGGGCACAAAAGTTTAAAAACAATCCTGTGCAAAGTAGGTAGATTAAACATGAGGGGAGGGGGGAGGAGGGGTAAAAAATGGAACCTACAGTCAAGTGCCAGGCCAGCCTGTCTTGGTCGAACATCAAAATTGTGGATCTCTCTGAAGATCATACATATGTAGCAATCTTATAAATGATGTGGAGATTCTGTGTGTTATCTCTCACTCGATCATTTATAGGTGGAGAGGCCCAATGCACCAGCAATGTTCCCCTATAAGAGGAATGGCCTCTCTTAGCTGGGAAAATAAAATACAAATGTTTAACTTGCTGTATGGAAAAAGTTGCCACTATACAGGCGGTAACTGCTTCACATGAGGGGCCTTTTAAAGAGGACGGTGACTATACAGACAAAAAAAGCAATGGCAATATAAAAACTTATCTATATTATACTTTTTCTCCACATGCATAGCTTCATAAAAGTTTTGGACTATTTGACCCTTTCTTGCCAGTCCCTGCTTTCTGCATATCACAAATAAAATTAACCACTATTTAAAAAAAATCTTGAGAACATTTGGTCCATGAGAAGAAATTTCATTCAAGTACCAGACTGAGTGGTCCTTCTCCTAAGTCAGTGGGTTTTTCATTGCCTGGCAAGTCATACTACAGCTGCCATTAGGACAGCTGTGGCATGACTTACTTGGCAATGCCAAGAACACTGACGAAGGGCTTTACTGTTACAGTATGGAAAGAGTTAAATATTATTCATTTTATCATTTAATTTATCAAAGCTAAATTACCCATCTTTCTTATGAGATAAGAAAAAGATTCATTCTTAATGTTATTTCTCTTTGAAACTCAGTAATTCTGCCATGAAAATTGTCTGCAATTATAGTGATCATTCCAATTGAGAGGTTCTAATATCAGATTTGGATCCTGCCCAGCCAGAAATATTCACTTAATTGTGATTTATGTGTTTCATATGTGTCTCACCCAGATTAGAAGTAAAATATGGATGCCAAATAATCTGAACAATAAGTGCTTGAACCATATTTATTCTGTTAAGGGCAGATGTCCCAATAAGGGCACCCCCTGCCCTTTTATTTATTTTTTTTTCCAAAGAAACCTTGATTTCCATTGATAAAGTATATTTACACGCTCAATTGTGTCTTTGCCTGTTCCTCAGCTTACTGTTTCTGAGGGCCTGTGTGTTCACATTACAATGACTGGTATACATATAAGTCTGGCTGTCATGTTGATTGTTCAGTTCTGTAAATAGGCTCATATTTTTCCTGCCTGTGGTGCTGACCATAGGCATTGATTTTGTAAGAAGTGAAAGTAATTGAAGGTAAGTTCAGCAGGCAGGAGCCCACAAAAAGTTCATTAAGGGCACTAGACAAAAGACAGGGTATTGTCATTACACAGTTTAATAATGAAAAAAATGGAGGTAATTCTTTGGAAATGGCCTGAAATGTTAAAAAAACACCATCACATGTATCTGAAAAAACAAAACAAACAAACAAACAAAAATCATACGGATGTAGTGTGATGGGGTAATATTAGGACATGCTCAATTTGCTGGAAGGGATGGTAGACCTACAGGAAGGGGACAGCAGAACAGGCTCTGTCAGGTTCTTTGAAGAACTGTATTTCATAACATCATATCACCATAAAACAAGATGAGAAGATGAAACACTGAGTTAAGTAACAGCTGTTACATAATATATGGAGCTCAGGTGATAGTTTCAACTCAAGAGATATTACCCGAGATGAGTCGACGTCTACACATGAATAAGAAGTTCAAATTTACTGGTAGATTGAACATTGGGCACTGTGTGGGACCTGAGATAAGCATTCTGCACCTGGCTATGTTATTTACTGGAAAAGTTGAATGGGAAGTTAACTTTAAGAGTAGTGCATGTGTACGCAAGGCGTGGTGGGATACCACAGCTGAAGGTGGCACCTGGCTCTTATTTACAGTCTAAAAGTGGAATGTACACTTCTCCATACATGGCTTCCCCATGGGGTAAAACCAGAAATGATTGCTTGAGCGTCAAGAGATGCCGGGTTATGTCTGTGGTCTTTGATATACGTAAGAGTTGGAGTTTCAATCTCTTTCACAGCGTTTAAAAAGCCGTACAAAGAGTGGTGTTGTCAGCTCCATTCAATCTGATGATTGATGACTGCTATCGGCATGGTTGCTTGTGTTTGTCATGTGTTATACATGTACTGGCGGGGAGCTCTCTGGAAGAGAGATTAACATCTGTGGAAGGGGTAACCTTTCATAACTGCGATATCTGTGTATCTACATAGCATTTACCAGAAATGTCTCCACTTTTTTGCAGCACACAAATAAAAAAAAGGCGCAGATCTGGGCATTACGCATGTGTGATATCAGTGTGCTAGCTGCTACAGTGTTGGGATAAACTCCAGATTGGGGTTCCCTGGGATCTAGAAAACAAAGGACCATGAATAGGTTGTCTTCAATCCAGAGAATGCTGGGCTAATTGAGGTTGTTTAACCCTTTTCTGGTCAGAATTAGACTTGAGTCAACATTTTTCGTGGGTCACAATGGTGCCAAGGAAATCTGTTGACCTGGGGAATGCTATCATAATATGTCTTATGTACCATTTTCACTGAAAAGTGTTTTTTAGTGATGAGAAATTTAATTAAAATACATTGAGTCAGGCAACAATTTACATTCGGCATTTGGGCACAGTTTAGCACTTTGGACAATAAATGGTAAAGAGAACAGGGAGAAAATATTGAATGGCATAAACAATGTGTAAACTTACAAGTATAGAAACAGTACATGCTGTCCTGCTCCCCATTAAGCAAAAGAAGGTTCATTTACAACAAGGCCAGTCCACAACTGTGGTTCATCAATATGCAGCCTCCTGCAGATCCTGTCTGGCCCTGTTTGATAAAGGTAATTTTGTCCCTTTGGTCAATTTTGGGTGTCAAGTATGGATGGCCTGGGCTGTGTGGCCAAAATGGTACATCACAAGAGATTTTAACTCTTTCAGTGCCAATCACAACTTAAGTCGATCTAAGTCTTAAGTCAAACTAGTCTGAGTTATTACAAGTATCCCAAGTTCGTTTTCCTCATAAACAGACTTTTCATTTAAGTACCAGCATGCCGATAGTTCCAGAGAAAAAAGCTGTTGACTCAGTAAAAAAATTGGCACTTAAAGAGTTGAGGGAGCAGTTATTATCCCAATGAGATTGGATCATTGATAAATAATGAGGTTTGTTGGGTTATTAGCAACAAAATACTTTCTTCCATGCTTTTGTTTAACAGAGACAGGACCTCACGTGTAGTGTTTGATACATGTATGAAGGAACTAAGGAATATTCTATGGCCATTTTATGGTAAACTGGCATGAGAAAACCCAGCAAGTCCTACTTTGAAATATTTGAGATATGTGCTAGAGTTGATGCTGTTGATCTGGCAGTGAGAATGAGAGTTGTAACAGAAGATGATCTCACTGCTTGTAAGTTTTTTGTTTCCTGTTTTTTTGTTTCGTTTTGTTTTGTTTTGGAATTTTACCAACTTAAAAAAAAAACAAGACCAACAATTAAAAGCTCTGTATTTGGGTTTTTGGATGTTTATTCGAAGACTGCAGTTTTGGCCTAGTCAACAGTTAGTACATTTGAACACAGCATTGTCAGCGAAAAAAACACCCTTAGTCTCTGCACAATATTTCAAGAACTAGAAGCTTTTAACTTCTGACCTTAAGGAAACAAGTCTTGATCACTGGATGATGTGATGATCGAAGGGAAATGCTCTTTTGGCTTATTTTTAGTATTAGATGGCCTGGACAGAAAACTCATTCAATCATTGTCAGAATTGGTTTTAGTGTTTTTGTTATGGCTCTCTGGAGGCACCAGATTGCCTGCACCTGAAGGCCTTCCATTTTCAGACAAGCAGACAAGAAACATAAATGGACAGTTGTGCAGGCAAGTACTTGTAACCAGTTTTAGAAACCTATTTCCTTTTGACACGTTTGTCTGGTAAATTTGGCCAGTAATTGAGTTTCTGTCAACCTTTCTACAGACAATACATGTGTCTTCAAGTACTGTGTACATTCAGTTGCAATGTCCCTGTTCTGGCTCTGTTAAGGATGTCGGCTACTTGCTCTTCTTGGCATGGGTTGGGTATACTTTGCCCAGCTCAACAGAAAGAATTGCTATCGGTGATATTGTTCTGTTCTAGTAAGTCATATAAACGATTCTCAGTGAAATTGTTGGTCATGAGCAATAAAAATCTGTTAAGAATAAAAGTGATTGAGAGCACTGAAGTTGATATCATAGGACTATTAGCCATTTTTGGTCCACTGTTGCAGTTTCGTGACACATCAGTAGGGATTTCCGGAAATTCATTAATATGAATCCATACTCAGAAGCTCATGCAGAGTGCTGTAAGGCATGCACTATGTACATGTATTCTCTCGAGGTTAGCAAAAGGTCAGCATCTAGTCTCTGCAGTCTGAGAGCAGAGGAGCAGGTTTTGTGTTTTCTGACTTTTCTTACCTGTGAATGCAACTGTGCATCCCTAGGGCCTTAATTTTAACGCTTTTAACGGAAATGGAATGGAATAATTAATTTTTGTCACTTCTAAAACAGAATTTGCTGTTTTGCCTCAATGTGTTTCATGTACAAAGAGAACTACTGAAACGGAATTTGGAAATATCTGGCGGGTGAAACGGAATTTCTAGTTTTTTGAAACGGAAAAATACAGGCCATACATCCCTCAGGGTCCGATAATCTGTCCTTCTTACAACAGCTAAAAATTGCTGGTGGTCAAATGTCGACTGCTTCAATGTTTTTGACTGATTTCAACAGTAAAGAAAAATAATTGGAGAATTATTGTAGATGAGAGCTATCAAGATGCTATTTGCAGGTCAACAACTTTCCCAGGCAAAGGAAAGTTGTTGTCTCAGTCCTAATGGAAGTCTCCATGGAAATGTGATGATTTAACCCCTTAGAGTGCTAATCACTGCTATAGTTGCTTTCTCAACACAATTAAACATATAATGGTTAAAAGAGCCAAATTCCTCATGAAGATACCTTTCATTCAAATACCAGCAAGCCTTGTCCGGAGCAAAAAGTAGTCTTAGTCAATAGCTTTCCTTGGGACACTTTGCGCGTAATGCGCGCAAAGTGTCCCGAAGAAAGCTGTTGACTCAATCTTAAATCAGCACTTTAAGGGTTAAATTGAACAATTTTTCTTTTTTGAATTCTCCCTGTAAAGGGCTTCCTTTTAAGTACACGTACTGACATGATTCATGTCTTGTCATTGGTTTTGCATTGCTTGGAAGAGGTGCTACAGCTGCCCTGTCAGCAGGTAGGGCATGACTTGCCAGGCAGCCGGGGAAAATATACTCTGTAAGGTCTAACAGGGTTATTTCTGTCAGAGCATCTGTGTTCTCAAATGATCTTAAAGGAATAGAATCATAAAAAATGACTTTGTGGGAGGAGATGAACTTTGGAGATGTATGGCAGTGCTGATCAGGACAATATGATTTAACAATACAGTGGCAGTAAAACTGAATTGATTGGCTTGAGAATGAGATATTTGATAGCAGGCAGAGAGCCAGATCTGGGTCAGTTTGCTTCTGTATATGTCACTGTGTGGCAGATTAAAGTCTATTCCCTACAGAAACCATTGTCATATGCGAACAAAATAATAGCATAGTCTTGCTAGCCGCTTAGTTGATTTTTGTTGAGATAGTTCTGATAGGATTCAGGCAGTAATACCTCATGGGGCACTTGACCCTTTCCCACCTTGTATTAACACTTTCATCTTCAGAGTATGATGGAATGAATAGCTTTTCTTGGCATGATTTGTGCACAATACTCCCAACCCATGCCAAGGAAAGCTATTGACCTAGGGTGTGCCGTCATGAATGGTCTTTCAATTCATGAGAAATTTAAGTGAAAAATGTGAAGGCAGATGACAATTAACTTATGTCAGGGTACTTTTGGGAGAGTTTAGGGGCAAAAGGTTGAGACTGAGACAACAGATTTTATAAAAAATTAAAACAAAAAAATTAATAAATATATACAAAAACAGAGTCAACAGCATTTCATGGCTTATGGGTGAAGCACCCAATCCCTACCGAGGAAAGCTGTTGACTTGGGGCATGTTATCTTGCTATATCTCATTCACAATTATCCAAATTATTTATCATAATGGTTGAAATTAGTCCAAAACATTGAAGCAGACTACATTTGACCATTGGCCGTTTTTGGACGGTTTCAGGGGAAAGGTTTTAAAGGGAAACTCCCACACTCTATGGTGGTCTACTTACCCAGGGAAGGCAGTTGTGCATTGCATGTGCACATCATACGAGGTTAGAACTTCATTTCCAGTGGAAACTAATTAGAAGTTGCCATGTGGTATAAACAGATTAATCTGCTAAGATTCTGCTTTTGTCATTTTCTGACAAAACAAAATTTTCATCTCATGGCAGTTTCTTTGTATATTAAATTACATTAGAAGAACATTGTTGAAGCATTTCATGGCAAACTAGCCAGGATAATTGAATGAGGACAACCATCGTGTTAATTTGCATCTCGTTTACTCAGAAATGCCAAAGAGACGAGGTATTGGCCAGATTTCCTTGGCATAATCTTGGCATTAAATGTTGATTTACTCAGTACAGTAAAACCTCTCTAACTGAACACCTCTGTATACCGAACACCCCCTTATACTGAACACCATTTCTCGGTCCCAAATATAAACATTTGAATGTAAGCAAACCTCCCTTTACCGAACACCTCACTATACCGAACACTTTTTTTGGTCCCAGGGGTGTTGGGTATAGGGAGGTTTTACTGTATTTTGATTCTCCTTGCTATAAATGCAGACAAAATTAGCCACTCAAAGGCTCTTTGTGTCAGCTATTATTGTGTCCTGACAAAATTCCCCACAAAGCAGGAGATGTTTTTTCTGCTCTGCTGGATACAGTGGAACACTTACATACGGAGAAAGTTTGTAGGCTGGAGTCTTATTGGAGAATATAGGCCAAAGATTTGTCCTGCCCAAAAAGACACAGTATAGTACTCATTTGCAAAGAGTGGTCAAATCCATTGCCTGCTAAAGATAGACCTTCAAGCACATTCAACTTGTTTTGTAAGCGTTGACTGTAGGGATGAACTTCAGCAAAGTCAACAGGCTCCATTTATCTTGTCTGCTAAGCGGACAACTATAAACACTCAATTCAAAGCTGGATGCATTGGCCTGACAGTGTTAGAAATAAGGAAAACCTTCCACTTATCAGCAAGGCCGTAAAGCTGTAAAATAATACGATGTGTTCGGACTTTTGGATTACATGATATATTTGGACAAGTCCAAAACCAAGACTAACTTGTATGCAGATTTTGGACAATTGGACTAGCCTTATTTCGCTCACTACCTAATCAATATTAAGAAGAAGACCCCTAAGCTGGCAAGAAAATGTCTTGACCCACCAAGAAAAGTAAATACAAGATATTCAAATTAACTCTTCCCCCCCCCCCCCCAAACCGGCCAAAACCGGTTGGTGGTCAAATGTCTGCTTCAGCGTTTTCAACTGATTTCAACAGCAATGAAAGACAATTGGACTGAGAATTGAAGATCAGACCTGTCAAGACAACATGACCCAGGTCAACAGCTTTCCTTAATTGGCATGGAGTGGGCACTTAGTGCCCAACCCATGCCAAGGAAAGCTGTTGACTCAGTCTTAATATTTAAGGGAAAGGTTTAAGACCCACTAAAACAACTCACCCGGTTGCCAGGCAGAGGTAGTGTTTGGCAGCCAGGACATAATGATGGAAAGCTCAAAGTGTTATTAACTTTTGCAGGAATAAAGAATATGAATTTGATTTTTTTTTTTTTAAACATATTTTGGTGCACGTACTACTTCATACAAGTTGTCCAAGTCTTGCCATTATAATCAAGAACTTGTAATACATTATTTATTTATGTATATGCTATTATTTCATATTCATACATACATTTTTTGAATTCAAGTGGGTTGTCTTTAGCAAATATTAGGTACAGGCTAATAGCTGCCATCACAAAATATGTGTCTGGAAACTTATGGCTGCAAAACATTTTTGATGGTTCCCAGCGGATGACACACTTATAAATTAATTTGGCTGTTGAAGCCTTTAAGCAAGAAAATTTTTATAGTGAACATGATATATTGAGTAATTAAGGTATAGGTTTAGACACAAATGGTGACTGAATTGGGTATATGTATCATACAGAGATTGAATTGTGCTCCTGGTATTTTTTTGTTTTTTTGTTTGTTTGTTTGTTTGTTTTTTTTCGTTTTGTTTTTGTTCAGAATAACACGGTGTGGCTTTGCTGTTGCTGTTGGGTATAATGTTATGATGGAGTAGTACCTGCTATTTATGACTGTCCAAATGGCTAGCAAAATGGGGGGGGGTTATCATTACAGGTGGTCTTAAAATACAGGCATATTAACAAAAGAAATACCTATAGAAAAGCCTCAGGGTCATGATAGGGCAGTCTTCAGGGTGGTATAGGGCAAAGTAAAACTGGCCCCCTCACTATGGTGGCGATGTTTCAAGCAGGTATTTGTGCCATCATTGTGTTACCAAAAGTGAGCAAGGGTTTAATGGTACATAGTGGCAATGTGTGTTAGTTTCAGTCTATACCGAGAGTACAACTTTTGTTAAATTCACAGAGGATAGTATAGATGTATGGCCACTCATTCTGTAGACAGCCCTCACCATGTCTGGTAACCATACATAAAACCTATAGCTTTTATCTACCTTGCCATATTGTGTGCCACTTTCACTTTCACAACATAGACATGCTGAAAGTGAAACTTACATGCAGCACTTGTGCTTGCACAGTGACAATATCTACTTGGTTTTTACATATGAAGCTCATTTGCTGCATCAAAAAACAAAAAAAAACAAAAAAAAAACACAGTCAATGGTTCCATATTGATAAATCTCATGGCACCTGATTGGTCAATAATGATGTTATATGCTTGCGTTTATGGATCAGCGTGATCACTACACCAGAAGTGGGGAAGAGCATCTGTCATGCAGCAATAAATCTGGGCATGTGTAAAACCATGTTATTCTCTTTTTATAATGCTATTCAATACAGCACTCTTATCAGTCTCCTAGACAGTGCAGTGCTTTAGTGAAGTGGCAAATATAATGGCACATTTTGTGGATGCATTGTTCCACAGGGAACGGAAATAAGTGGCATAAAATGAACATTTGGGCAATGGAAATGTTAAAGATGCAGCCTTGAACATGTTTAACTCTAAAACTTCATGAGAGCTAATGCACATATTGGATGTGTCCCTCAGAAGGTGTGTCATTAAGGGAATATGTCGGACATGTGCCTGCCATTATATTGAGGAGTCACTGTGGGCCACCTTGCTGCCAGCTACAAATGGTCTCATGTCCCAGGTAGCCTTTAAGTACATGTCAAGTTATTGAAGAAATAGATTTGCTGTTGTAATAGCTAAGGCAGCCTTGAAAAGATGTGGTCTCCCTTGCGAGGTGGTCTATCAGGCAGGTACCGCTTGACCATTACATGCATATACATGTAACATACCGACACTGTATTAACCCTTTTCATGTGTGCCTAGCCCTCGATCCTCTCTTGCTTCACCAGGCTGAGAAACATTTGGGAATGAACCCTTTGCTCCTAAAACTGGGCCAGGCCAGCTGCTGGTTCAATTTCGTTTGCTCCAATGTTTGTGACTTCATTCAACTGTTATGAAAAAAAATGGTTTGAACGAGATTTATGGATGAAATCGATCAAGATTTGACATTCCCCAGATCAACAGCTTTCCTTGACATGGACTGGATGCTTAGTGCCCGACCCATTTTAAGCAAAGCTCTTGACCCAGTCTGAATTAACTCTTTCAGTGCTATATTTGGACCAAGTCAACAGCTTTCTTCACTGCGCTTTGGTCGCATTGCACCCAAAGCAGGCCGAGGAAAGCTGTTTACTTGGACTATTATATTCCATGTAACTTCAGGCATGCTGATTCTTGAATGGAATGCTTTTTTACAGAAAAGATTAATCTAGCATCCTTATTATGATTCAGAGCAGTTCATGTCAAACAGTTGATCTTCAGTCACAGTTCAAGACACTGAAAGGGTTAATCATCATTGAAGGATGAAAGAGTTAAGATGTGATGGTAAAAAATTTAAGTAGGTCAACAAGGTACATGTGAAAAATTTGAAAGAAAAGTGACATGATCATCATTCACTGGTTTAGTGTGGCAAACAAGAAGAGTACATGTATCTTCAACTGAAGCAACTGCATTCCACACTAAAAACAGTGGCTGACTCAGACTGGGGCATCTCCACAGTGGGTGGCAGAGGGTACAAGTTTCACTTTCACAGTGATGGACCAAAAGTGAAACTTGCGTGGAACACACAGTAAATATGCCAAAGTGTTCTAACCTGAGGCGGAAAACCATGATAACAAAACAGCAGCTCACATAATGTGGCTTTGCCAGTGCTATTTCTGCAGTAACAATGTCCCCAAAATGAAATGTGTGCAAAATGCAAAATAATTTACAAACAGGGCCAAGACTTCTCAGGTCCCTTCTTTAAAATAATCCACAATAGGTTGTCCTTCCTCTGAGAGACCACTTCAGTGAGAGATCACCTGGCTTTTAAGACCACATGTATTAGTCCTGTTCACTATCTTTCCCATGTTTGACCTCCATTGACAGGCCAACTACTTGCTTTGTGTGGAACCACTTTTGGACCTGCCTTAGGGGTGGTCTCTGAAAACATAGACAATGTGAATGCGATATATAACCTCACTTGCAGGAGGCTAGTTTCACATCATAAGTCCCACATGGTGAAAGTGAAACTAGCATTTCAGCGCACATGCTTGCCACAGAATTGTGACTGTTAGTTCCCTCGGCACAGTGCTACGCCAGTTGTTATTGAACCTGACATCATCTTGTGTAATGTGATGCCACAGTTTCTCACAGTCACTTGTATTATTATAGCAGTGCAAATTGCATTGTTGTGGCTTTAGCCTTGTGTGAAAAGCTCCTGGGATAAAAGACATAGCAGACAGAGTCCCTGATGTGGATTTCCTGCAGTTCTCTTATGACAATGGCACAAATGTAATAGATACATTCAATATTTTCTGGAATTAACTAAAAGCTTTCAACAAATTTGACTTTTTTACACTGGCCAATTAAAGTGAGATAAAAGGGATTAATGTACTTCTTAGCCCTCTTTCCCAATTGCCTTGATTGTGACTGGTGAATGTATTTCTTGTCATTATGGCAAATAATATGTTTAGACCAAGTAAGATAACCGCAGTACCAAATAAAAGCTCAGTTTGCATGCAATGAATGAAATATGGGAACTTGCTTGAAGATATATTCATGCAGGGAATCATTAATGATAATAGTTATGCACTGAAATGAAGAATTAATTTCCTCATTCAAATGGGGGGAAATTTGAGTCTTGTATTTTGAAGAAGCTAGTTTGTAGTCACTTTGATGTCCTTTTGTAATATTTCATGCTTTTTCTAGATGAAGTGTGTAGGAGGTCAAAGGTCAAAGGTGAGGGCAGTATCCTGTCCTACCAGCCAATACTCTGTGAGTTTGGAGCCGTGGGACATACAGATGCATTGAGGCACTCTCCAAGCCTTATTTGTTCAGATATGCAGGAAGATTGGAAAAATGATATTGCGAAAACAAAGCATGTAATATTCATGGTGATGTCTTCTGGAACTGCAGACAATTGTTCAGTGTGTGTGCGTGACCTGGCATTTGAAAACTTTTCCATTTGGCATTATTTTTGTTTGCTTTTTTTTTATTTGTCATGAGGATACTCCTTTACCATTTTTTTGGGTAAAAATTTTCTGCCTCAAACCAGCTGTGACTGGCTGGAGGCAGGTAAAAGGCCCTCTGCTTTCAATGGCTTATTCTTTTTAGTATAAATTCATAAAATAACATCTTTTCATCTTTAATTGAGATTCATGAAACTTTGCACACATGTATATCTGGAAACAAGGGTGTGTCATGCGCATAAAGTAGGTCACTAGGTCAATTATCTGGGTCACATTGACATATCCTTCTGAGATCGTTTCCAGGCTATAATCCTTTCATCTTGAGCTTAGTTTCATGAAAATGAAATATATCCAACAATTGAGTATCCGAGTCGCAATGACACAGTTATATTATGGGGGAATATGGGGGTGTGGGAAGGGGAGAGGCACATGTCAAGGAATCTCTGTGATTGCTGATGTGAAACGAGCGACTTCATGCTGAGAAAAATTTGGACATTTTGTTTTGCATTCAGACAAGAAATTACATTTAACCCATTGGGTGCTAAACCAGAAACCGAGTCCGTATCTTTTCTCGACAGACTTTGGACAGAATTATACACAAAGTATACTGAGGACACTGGATCTGACCAATACTTTGTCATCTCTGGACCTAGAGGCACGCTGGCCCTCAAACAAAAAGGTCCCTTCACCATGAGGAATTGCAATCTGGAATCATCATGCTAATTCAGATGTGTGAGTTTTGTCATGATCAGCACCAAAGGACCTCCGTTACTAAATGTCTGCAGTATTTGGTGCCTGTAGTGATGATGTTGGTACAGATGACCTTCAAGTGAGTGCAGCATTTCTGCAGATGATGTTTGCCTCCTATTGAATCTGCTAAGAGGAATCTAATGAAAAGGTTAAATGTTTAATAATATGAATGAATAAAAGAGAACATTGATGTACAAATGAGGCATGCAATGGTTGTTTTTTTAGGGACAGCTTTTGATTGGTTCACAGGGTCCTCAGGGAAATCTTATTTGGTCAAATGGACCGGTGATATTTAAGTATCTTATACTGTAAAATGCTTTAATTTCACTGTATACTTAGTTTCACTTATTTCTCTGATGGCACAAAACCGCAAAAATAAAGTCAAAGTGAAACAGTAATTTTTAAAAATCTTTGAAAGTGAATGACTTATATGAACCAGGATATCTTTAGAATCCTGGCAGTTTTTGATACTCTGGGGAGAAACTGGGTTAACAGAAATGAACTATAGTTGTAAAAAATGCATCCTTGCAAATCTGCCCAATGAAGACATGTACTTAATTAAGTGGCAAGCCAGTTGGATAGCAATCAATGACTTTTAATTTCCTCAGGGTATACAATGAAGTCTATTATACTGGGCACCCTCTCTTAACCCTCCCCCCCCCCCCCTTAAACCGGCCAAAACTGGCTTCTGGTCAAATGTCGTCTGCTTCCATGTTTGCAGCTAATTGCGCAGTAATGAAAAGCAATTTAACTGAGAACTGAAGATGAGACCTATCAATATAACATAATGCAGGTCAACAGCTTTCCTTGGCATGGGTTGGGCACTTAGTGCCCAACCCATGCCAAGGAAAGCTGTTGACTCAGTCTTAATTCAAGGGGGAAAGGGTTAAAATATCAATTAAAAACTTTTTTATGAATGCTGGGAAATGGAGAAAAAAAAATACAATACAGTATATAGTTGAAATTATTAGGTGGTGGCCATTGGTTTGATTGAGAGAGGTAAAGAGTTAATGTTCTGGAATGCTGGGCTTCTGTATTCCACTTTAGATTCAATTTACTCTACAGACGTGAATAGAAACTATAAACACTCCCATAATACATGACCATTCTGTCAGACAGAAGTAAACTGAGCAGTAAGCCATGGGAAAATGGCGGCTGCTATTAACATTAATTTAGTTCGATATGAGTGTGGGTCTGAAGATGACAGGCACACTAACCTGAAATAAAATAACCATCTTGTCTCCAAATTCCTCATGCATGTAGGGCTTTTCGCTTAACACCAACCTGCCCAACAGAAATCTGGCAGTTCAAGAGAAAGATATTGACTCGACCAATGCAGAAATAAGCACGTCAAGGGTTACTATGGTGGGACATGTCCCTGGATGCCAAGACAAATCCTTGTCCACAAGAGCATCATTGTATAACAGTAACAATATCATTTATAATAACCACATTTGTGGTCTATTCAACGTTATTCAGTTCCCTGCAGGCTTTGCTGCTAGTGTGGCCTGATCATAAGTCAGTATCTGTCTGTGGTGCCCCAAATTCATATTTAAGCCCTTTCCCCCTTGAGTTAAGACTGAGTCAACAGCTTTCCTCGGCATGGCTTGGGCAATTAGCACTTGATTGAAAATAGTTATATTGAAAGTACGGGTAACTTCATGACACTCAGAACATTAAAGGATACAGACCCTGTACAGAAGGTGACAGTGGTGAATGGTAAAGACCCTGTATACACAGGGTTGTGAGAGGGAAATGTTTGTAGACAGCCCCTTTGCAGAGGGTGGGGAGGGATACATCACATCTGGAAAGAACCCAATATTCCATGGTAGTGCCATTGGGAAACAAGCAGCCAATAGCTTTAACATTGTAACCCTCAGCAGAGGGTAAGATGGCCATAAACTTGTAAGACTCTGTGAT
>OZ026625.1:55186133-55225133 GCA_964020975.1 Hermodice carunculata
GGGGACATAAAGCTGTTATATCTCAATGTCAGACACACACGTTTGGAAGGAATGATGTCCCAAGTTTTCTATATTGACATGCTACATGCACATGTGACATTTTCCTTGATACATTGTCATTGAAGTGGGCATCAACTCTTGGAAATGCCTTAGGAGGATGGTATACTGTAAATTCGCTAAATGTTACTGTATTTAAACTTTTGCTCCTTTCACTGACAACACAAAAAACTGTTAAAATAAAAACATAACGAAGTAGTGTTTTACCATAGGTTTAATATGAACTCTGTCCAAAATTGTGAAATGGAAACTTCAGGCAAATGTCTGAAATGTCGAAAACGTCACGAAGTTTTATGGACAGGAAAATAAGTACATTCACAATGTAAGGTTGGATTTGTACAGTGGCAGGTTACTCAGCAGAATACTGCACCAGCTGTCAATAGGGGAAAGGTTTAAAAGTTTAATGAAGAATGTTTTCGAAAACTGAGATGATTTTGGCATGACATTTTGATGGAGGATAAGAATACATCCTAGGAAAGTGTACCCCCCCCAAAAAATTAAACAAAGTCCTAGAATTTCTATACTTGTACAAGAAAGGGTGGCACAGAGAGTAGTAACAGTTACGTGTCGATCCACCTTTAAACTAAATTTGGAGGTGGAGGTCTGGGAGCAACAGAAAGGCCTATGATGTTTTCATGGTCAGCACGTTACTGAGTTGTGCGCAGACCTAATGAAGTGGACGATGATAAGGTGTGCATAATGTGTGGTCATCAGCGATGGAAGGATTATATGCGATGCCTTCACCAGAATGACTGATCCCTTGCATAATTCTTGGACAGGAATGGTCTTAACCCTCGCAGTGCCAAGTTGTGGACTGAGTCAACAGCTTTTCTCAGTGCTCTTTTTAGCACAATGCACCCCAAGTGCAACGAGGAAAGCTGTTGCCTAGGACAGTTATATTCTCAGGAACAGTAGGGATGCTGGTGCTTGAATAAAGTGTCTTTTCCACAAGCATTACGACTTTAACATCCTGATCAGTATTGAGAGCAGGTTGTCTTAACTCATTCCATACTATGGTCACAGGCCTTGGTCAGTTGTTCTGGCACTGCCTGGCAAGTCATGCTGTAGCTGCCCTTGCGTCAGCTGCAGCATGACTTGCCAGGCAGTGCCAGAACCACAGACTTAAGACTATAGGTATGTTGGTACTTGAATGAAGGCTCTTTTCATGAAGAATTTAAACATGTAATTGTCACCTCAAATCTCGGTAAATATACGGAAAAAAATCAAGGACTGGTATGGAATGAATTTATTATAAGTAGGTGGAGGACGGTTGGCATTGACAGTGTTAGATGCAGCTACCTGCCTCAAACTGATGGCTTGCTGTTAAATGCTTCCCGAGATGTCTGTTAGACCTTCTCAAGATGCCAAAAAGTTGCACCTAAGGGGGCTATTTGCATAGGATTTGCTCATTTGTGTGCCCAACCTCTTCCATGTTTTTAATGCAAATGACCAAATTTATGTAAGGGATGGTTCAACATTATATGTATCAGCATTTTTGAGTTGGTACTTAGGGTACTAAATTTCATGACCCCCCTCCCCCCAATTAGTACTTTAAAAATGGTGATTTCTCCCAAAAAATCATAGCAAAATTGCACAAAACAGGCCAAAAATTGACCATTTTCCATATTCTGTAAAAGTGTACAGACCCATTTAACCCCCTTCCCGCTTGTATACTGTAAGTACTAATTCAAAAATGATGAAAACGTTGAACCATCCCCAAGTGAATTCCCCAAGGTGCTGCCACCTAGGGCCTGAAATGGTGTGTGATGACATAAATTCCATTATGACGGCTTGGTTGATGCTGGAGACACCAGGTGTCACCAGAGAAGGCTGATGCACATACAAGCTGTCAATACCTTGTGTAGGATATGCACCTTTTGGTGGTATATTGCATGCAAATACATTGCAGGCAGGAAACAAAACAAAAAACAAAAACAAAAAAAAAATCAAATGTCTGTCAGCCATACCAGATAGATTTTTGACAGGAAAAGCAAACAAACCTTTCGTTTGAAATGAAGGCAGGATTCCAGAGGCACATTAGAATACTGTGATTTTACATTGATATTGTTGCTTCCAAAGCATCAGTGGGTCTAGCTTGTAAGTTGAAAATGGTATGATAGCTGACTTTGTTGCAATATAAATTAATGGCCTAAGAGGTATCCAAATATTCTACTTCAGACTTGTTTTCAACACCTGAGCAAAAATACAAGTATTCTGCTCCAAAAAGTAGACTGACCTGGTAAAACAGAAGGATTGGAGTGTAACATTTGATATGGTTATGTTCCCAAGTCCGTTGAATTCCTGGAAGAGTGTACAGCAGTCTTGCCTGCAAAGCACACCAAGTTCTGTGTTTAATACTACACTTGCAAACAGTAGTCCCCCATTTGAGAGAGCATTTCTCAATTGCCATCCAGGAAGTGGTCACATAAAACAGGTGGTCTCCCAAAGGGGGTTCAGCTCTAGCACCACCTGCCCAACAACTAACCACTCCTTATTTCTTAAATCTCTGCTGCAAAAACATCGTGGATGATCCAAATGTGTTTCTATTGGGGTGCTGCCATGACTAATCTCGTTTTGGAGACTCTCACGAGATTGCATAATAAACAGGCTTCTGTAAATCATCACAAGTGTGTCATGTGACTATAACATATGGCAAACATGCATGCTTGTCTTATGAACACTGATCAAGCGTATTTCCCCAGTTTTTATGTCTGCATATTAAACTATGAACAAGAATACACAGATTATAGTAAGGGTAAGCCTATAGTTAAACATTTTATTGCATTATTGAGACTTTTTGATGACGATCACAACTCTTAATCAATCAATCATCCATGTATGTATACCGGCAATGGAAACAAACATGGCCGCCAGTCTTTTCCATCCTCAAGAAAACTTCCTCCCAGGCTAAGTCCCTGGGGAATTTAGACTGTAGTCGGCATAATGGTCGCGGGTATGGCTTTGAAAAAATTATTTTACCCCTCCAGCTGCGACAATCAGGGCGTCCAGTACGGTAGGTGCAAACATGGTTGATGTACACTTATAGGACCCCTTTCCATCCTTTAGTCATGTGTTTACTCACTTATTGGTATTACAGTGATCCATCTCTTGAGAGGCCACTACTCAGTGCAGTAAGTGTAGCCTTTTGTATTGCCCCCTCAAGAGAAGCCACCCCTCTTATAAGGCCACATTTCTGGTGCATTTGGGGTGGACTCTTAGGGTCCCAGGACCACTCTAAAAACATATATTTTAGATTTGTAAACTGCAGGACTTTTCCCAAAGCCCTATAGCCCTAGAATTCTAGGGCTTTACATCAATATTTAGGGCTTTAAAACTGGTCTCCCAAGTATATTTAATAAGAGGCTGGGGCTTTCATGTTTCCTTTGGGACTTTTTTCAGCAGTCACCCTACTCTTTCAAAGTTTCCATAGGAAAACCCTGAAACTGGTTTTGACAAATTGTATTTTGCCAATCTGGTACAAGAGAGGTAAGATGGATAGGTGGACTTATACAGTGTCATTATGGGTGGTCACTGGTCAGGTTCTACAGGTGGTCACTGGTCAGGTTCTACAGGTGGTCACTGGTCAGGTTCTACAGTGGTCACTGGTCAGGTTCTACAGGTGGTCTGCCAAGACAGGGAAATTATTCAAAAGTGCTTTTTGCACAGTGCAATTGGTCACAAAAGGCTGGTGGTCTCCCAAAAGAGGTGTCTTCAATAGAGGGACAACTGTACATGTAAATGCCATGTGGCAGGTTTATATAATAATGTAAAGTGCTTCGTGATGCATACATGAAGATTAAAAAAAATCCGCAGACACTGCCTGTGGCACTAGTACTGTTATTGAAACCCTGAGAGATCTCCTTACTCAGGGTTTGGGAAACTGTTGGCAGCTGATGGCGTGCCTCATACGTACGTGGTTGTGGAAAGTGACAAACCAACAGGATCGACTTGCATGACCATTAACTCTATCTCAGTCGGACTGCCCAACTTAACTCATTCCATACCAGTGCCTGATATTCACGTATATCTACTGAGATTTAAGTTGACAATTGCATGTTCAAATTCTTCATGAAAAGAGCTTTCATTCAAGTACCAACATGTCTATCGTCTTAAGTCAGTGGTTCTGGCACTGCCTGGCAAGTCATGCTGCAGCTGCCACAGGGGCAGCTGCAGCATGACTTGCCAGGCAGTGCCAGAACCACTGACCAAGGCCTGTGACCACAGCATTGAATGAGTTAAAAGTACCTGGATGTGACTTGGCATCTGCTTTAATTTTTTGGCTTAAATTTCTGGTTATTAATTTCCCACTGTGGACGATAGGTTTGCATCTTAATTGTCTTTCAGTCTGTCCTCCTGACAAAGCTCATCTGTGCCACATACATGTCCTATACCACACCACCTACACCTACACCTATGCACCTACATGTACATGTACCCCTAATAGATCTGGAGTGTGGCTACTTCATAGGATAGGGGTATGTTGTGCAGCAAGTAAATTAATTAAGCTGATCACTGTGACATTGACCCTCTCATAGGAGACACACATATACAGGCCATAATTATTTCCTATATCATACTTAGAGACACTGAACTTGGTATGATATCATACTTCTTGGAATACAAGTGTGTCACATATCAAAATTTAGGTCACTAAACTTGACCTTTGACCCATCATAGGAAATCCTTGTGTGAACTGGATTTCCTACATTGTGATGCTGAGAGATACCAGATTTGGTGTGGACAATTCCTGGAATAGGAGCATCTCACTTACCTAAAGTAGGTCAATGTGACCTTGACCTTTGACCTTGCAACTGAAAATTTTGTGTTTGCCATATTTCCTATTCTTCCCTTCGCCATCCTACCTGGCACTTAAGGCAGTCAGCCAATCAAAAGGTGCGAACTGCATGCATTGACAACCAAGAAGTCAGGCCAAACAAACCCATAGTAACCTATCTATTCTATGTATATTGTTGGACTAAATGAGTTCAAAAGTACAGTCTCCAAACATCAAATTTTTGTTTAAACCGATGCACTAATGGAGCAGCATATATATACATGTAGTTTAAAAGCATCAGTGATTTGCAACTCAAAATCTATGCATGTCTAGCTCTGAGTTATTTGCATCCAAAAAAGGCCAATTTAAGGTGGTTGTGAATGGGAATACACAGTAAATTGTATCTACCGAGTAGAGATTAGTAGCTAGGCCAGTGCACGTGTTGTCATGGTATTATAAATCCAAGAATACCTGCATGGCCTTCCTTGCAACTTTGCGGCCAGTATCTGTATTCGGGGGTGGGGATGGGGGGTGGGGGGTACCTAGATTGTGATGTAATACTTGACCTTGTTGGACATTATTTTGAATGAAAGTGGCATGTAGCTAAGACCTACAACCAAGGTACATAGCATATGCTCTGCATGGGTATAAACAGGACTTCTAGCTATATGCTTATGTTGGGCACTGAGTTTGAGCATCCAACTCGCACCAAGTAAAGTTTTTGCGCGAGTCAATCTGTTTTGCAACAGAGCTAATAAAATTAAGAATTCCTGAATCAGCATGGTACCAGACTGCTTACACAGGTGATAAGATTCAGTTGCAATATGCAGTGTTGCCAACCTGCCAAACTTAAAATCTGGGAGATAAAAAGTAAAATTACGGGAGGTTGATAAATTAATATGAAATATAGAAGGGAAATATTGATGAAATTCCGGGAGGTGACTCAAAATTGTCAAAAATCCACACTTTTTCAAGTATTTTCAGCATAAAATTCCGGGAGTCTCCCGAGGAATCCGGGAGGGTTGGCAACACTGAATATGGCCTTATAGCAGGACATGCATGTGGCTCTTTGCAGCTGTCCATGGGTCATAAATTTAGTAACTTGTGCCTGGAATTTGTGTACGTACATGTACATACCTATGTACAAAATGGACATGGTGAACATAACATAGGTGTGAATTGTAATGGAGGCAATTCTGATGGAGTGTTGGGGTCCATATTGTTACATGGAATGGGATGTACCAGGCTACATGTGGTCTGGCTTTAGCCTGGTTCCCTGTGGCCTGGCTGAAGTCTGGTTCCCTGTGTTCTTGTAGGGCTGGTTCCCAGCTCTGCTGTCAGAGGGTTGGATATAGAGCTAGGTTTTATTATATATGTGAGATGTGTACACCTGCAGGGGTCACATTAAGGATTTTTCAGTGTGGGTCCGTTGGACCCATCTTTCTTCTTTTTCAGGAAAAATAGTGAGTCCATGGACTGAATCGATGGGTCCAGTCCAAACTTGTGCAAACTAGACTTCATTTTGTGTGATTTGATTGATTTCATTTGGTGTGATCAGCATACAGTGATGCATGAGTTTACATAAAAATGTTAAATAGATAAAACATGCAGGTAACTTAAGCCTAGAAAGAAACATTACATATGGTCTATATGCTAATACAGGCAAATCATAATTATAATTAAGATTGAATAAAAAGTTACCAATGTGCCAATGTAAAAGAGTTTAATTACTAAATAACAGTTTGTTGATTGTACCAAAGATGGATTCAGTCTGTTCAGGGACCTGCTATTAAAACTAAGTCTATAACACGTCCCTAGTCTGCCAAACTATGGTTTGTGAAGTGGTCTTTACCCCTGGCACACTGCCACTGTGCCAGTATCTGATAGGAGGTGTCAAGAGCCTGATCTTAAGTGCGGTCACACACCATGTCAGAATTTGCCATTGGGCAGTTTTCAACTCTCTTGCACAACAAGCGGCATGCATATTGAACACGCCTGGGCCCTGTTATTTTTGCGATTTATTCCACATGATGAAGTGGTCAGAAATTACATGATTTATATTTCTGTGCACTTTGTATTTCAATTTACCTGCAAAATTTGATGCCGTAGGAGGTGTTAAGAGTCTGATGTTAAGTGTGGTCACTTTTTTTACTAAGCAACACGGTACAGGCCATGCAACACGACACACGCGAGTGTTCTCAGCCTGTCACAGGCATGGATGGTTTTCCGCTATGTTGTACGCATATTTTTTTTGGCCTGCTATCGTGAATTTCATTCCTGTCTTGTTCTGTCATACAGATTTGTTCCATTCAAACAATTTAATAAATCAAAACAACAAAATTTTGGACGCATATATAGGAGACAGCAATCAACAACACATGATCACATTGTGTTTACGCAAAGCTTCGCTTCGTCCAATTGTGACCATGCGGTGACTGATCTGCCTATTTTCCTTGCCTTCCGTTTGGAATTTTCATTCATGCCTTTATTTGTATCTAGATTTGTTCGATGGAAGTCTTCTTGGTAAAAATATGTGAAAATTTAACATCTTGGTCCAATAGTCTTCGCTTTAATACCATTTATTCCTCCCCAACACAGCAGACATGAGACAGGCACATGTATGGGCAACAACGAGTTTGATTGGACAGCGAGGGGCACGTGATCAAATCCACCCAATGAGGAACCCGGAAATGCTCTTAGCGCATTTATAATGAGGTGAAATGACGTAAATTTGTGCAGGAATACCCCAGGAATATTTTTTCTTAACAAATAAGAAAAGCTTGTTACATACAAAGACAGACATCAGAGAATTCCACCAATATAATGCATAATCATGGTCATGGTGGACAATGCAAAACACCGTGACCGCAAAGGTGCAAAGTTACTAAGTTTGGGGTAATATTTGCAAATGTTTTGTTGATTTCCAGGCATATTTTCTTCATTTTTTACCTCTGTGACACAGGACGCAGGAAACTTTCATTGCACACAATAACCTTTGTTGATGAAAATATATGACTATGATTATCTTCAATGTAATGAAAAATATGACTATTACATGAGAATCTAGTCATTAACTAGAAAAGAAGATTTGCTTCACTTCAAATCTGTCCAGGTGCCTTTAAAATGAGACCAGTTTGAAATGCTACACTGCCATTGTTCAACATAATTTAAATTTTGTGTATTAGCCTAATTTTTATAAAGTAAAATGCTGCAACTTTGGTTCTTGGTTCATTGGATGTGGCCATGTTACAAACTTAGAAAAGGAAGTTTGAATGAAGCTAGTATCTATAATAGTTATGTAGCTATTCAACATTTTAATTTTCTGTATTTGCCTAATTTGCATAAATTGAAAGCCTGCACCCTTTGGTTTATGGTTCATTGGATGGGGCTTTGCCACAAACCCATAAATTGAAGTAGGAATGGCACCTCTATCTATAATAATAGTTTTAAAGCAATTCAAGATTTACATTTTGCATGTTTACCTAATTTGCATAAATTAAAATTCTGCAACTTTGGTTCATGGTTCCTTGGATGCAGCTTTGCCACAAACGTATAAATTGAAGTTGAAATGGCATGTCTATGTATAATAGTTTTGGAGGTATTCAACTTTTAAACTTTTCAAAGGCCCTTATTAGCATAATTTGAAATTCTACTTAACTTGTATTGTCCATTATATTGGCAGGTGTCATAAGCCTATATATGCACATTGACATTTTGAGTATCTGCAGTATTTTGGAAGATATGGAGCTTTTCAAATTTTGATTGCCCATAAATTTGCATACTTTTAAACATCCTGACTATTCCAAATGAGATGCACAATTTCACAGGTTAGGTCAGTCACCATAGCAAGTTTGGTGGTTTTAGCAAAATGCTGCTTGAGAAAATCTCCAGACCAACTTGGTTGTGAAGAAAGGAAGGAAGGAAGGAAGGAAGGAAGGAAGGAAGGAAGGAAGGAAGGAAGGAAGGAAGGAAGGAAGGAAGGAAGGAAGGAAGAAAGAAAAGAAAGAAAGAAAGAAAGAAAGAAAGAATAAGCAGGCAACACAGTGTAGTATGTAACACCTCATTTTTATGCCCCCCTTCGAAGAAGGTGGGGCATATAGCGTTGCACATGTCGGTCGGTTGGTCGGTCGGTCGGTCAGTCGGTCGGTAGACTGTGGTTTCCGCACAATAACTCAAGAAGTTTTTGAGCTAGGACTTTGATACTGTATAAGTGTATTATTCTAGTCAAAAACTAGGTAAAGTTTGAAGATGGGTGACCTTGACCTAATTTCCAAGGTCACAGTGGTACCTGAGCTAACTTTGGTTTTTGCACAATAACTGAAGAGGTTTTAAAGCTAGGACTTTTATATTGCACAGGATTATAGTCCATATTTGGGGCTAGGCGAAGTTTGAAGATGGATGACCTTGATCTCATTTTAAAGGTCACAGAGCCACTTTACTGAATATGGTTTCATGCTTTCTCCATGATAACTTATGCCTTTGAGCTAGAACTTTTATATTGCACAGCTTTATGGTTCTCTGTAAGGGCTAGATTGATTTTGAAGATGGGTGACTGTGACCCAGTTTTCAGGGTCGCAGAGAGATTGTAGAATTCCTGTGGTTTCCGCACAATCACTCAAGAAGTTGTAGAGCTAGGACTTTGATACTGTACAGGTGTATCATTCTAATCAAAAGCTAGGCGAAGTTTGAAGATAGATGACCTTGACCTAATTTCCAAGGTCACAATGGTACCGGAGTCAACTTTGGTTTCCGCACAGTAACTGAAGAGGTTTTTAAGGTAAGACTTTTATATTGCACAGGATAATAGTCCATATTTGAGGCTAGGCGAAGTTTGAAGATGGATGACCTTGACCTCATTTTAAAGGTCACAGAGCCACTTTACTGAATATAGTTTCATGCTTTCTGCATGATAACTTATACCTTGGAGCTAGAACTTTTATATTGCACAGCTTTATGGTTCTCTGTAAGGGCTAGACTGAAGTTGAAGATGGATGACCTTGACCCAGTTTTCAGGGTCGCAGAGAGATTGCAGAATTCCTGTGGTTTCCGCACAATAACTCAAGAAGTTTTAGAGCTAAGACTTTGATACTGTACAGGTGTATCATTTAATTCAAAAGCTAGGCGAAGTTTGAAGATGGGTGACCTTGACCTAATTTTCAAGGTCACAGTGGTACCGGAGTTAACTTTGGTTTCCGCACAATAACTGAAGAGGTTTTTAAGGTAGGACTTTTTTATTGCACAGGATTATAGTCCATATTTGGGGCTAGGCGAAGTTTGAAGATGGATGACCTTGACCTCATTTTAAAGGTCACAGAGCCACTTTACTGAATATGGTTTCATGCTTCCTGTGGTTTCTGCACAATAAGGCAAGAAGTTTTTAAGTTAGGACAGGGATACTTTACAGGTTTATAGTTCTTGCTAAGGGCTAGAAGAAGCTTAAAGTTTGGTGACCTTGATTTAATTTCCAAGGTCACATTGGTACCTGAGTTAACTTTGGTTTCCACATGATAACTGAAGAGGTTTTTAAACTAGGACTTTTATATTCCACTGGGTAATTGTCCGTATTCAGGTCTAGGTCAAGTTTGAAGATGGGTGACCTTGACCTAATTTCAAAGGTCACAGAGCCATTTGGTTGAATACTGTTTCTTCATGATAACTTGCATTTTAGAGGTAGCACTTTTATATTGCACAGCTTTATGGTTGCCTATAAGGGCTAGTTTGAGTTTGTAGATGGGTGACCTTGACCCAGTTTTGAGGGTCACACACAGACAGTAGACTTCCTTTTTTGTTTTTTGCACAATAACTGAAGAAGGTCAAGTGAAATTGAGTGACCGTGCCATAATTTCCAAGGTCATAAAGCCACTTTGCTGAATATGGTTTCTAAATGATGACTAATTTTTCAGCTATAACTTTTATATTGCCCAGGTTTTTAGTCGTTTTTTAAGGGGTAGGTTAAAGTATAAAGATATGTGACATTGATGTATGATCAACCTTCACTAATTTTGTAAGGTCACGAGTGCTCCTTCTACCACTATCAATAGGGTAGCGAGGGCAAGGGTAATGAGGGAGGGGGGCATCTATGTTTTGCAAACATATCTTGTTAATATACACGTAGGCAGAGAAATAAAAGCACCTAATGAGCCTCCTTTCCCCTGACGAAGGCCCCAAGGGGGCGGAAACATGTTGGGTGGAGGCTCCTTTATATATATTTTTACGTCTCCTCTTAGAGTTTGCTGGTCTGTTCTTGCTTTTCAATAGTCATTAATTACCACTGCATGTATACAAGTGCATCGAAGTTAATGTGTGTGTGTGGTGTTTGAATTTGAGCTTGTGTTTGAAAATATTTTGACACATTTTCCATCCATTTATTAACTGTTCAAAAAAGCATTTCAAAGACTCTTATGTATGTGTTCAAATGAACACTGCTCCAAACATGTTCAAAGTTTCAAAATTAGCATCACAAATGCATTTCAAATGCTTTCAGCAGAAACATTCGGAACTCTCTTTCTAAATGTATGCGTTTCATGGAAACCATTTCCACGCGCATACATGCACATATACCGTATTGCAACAACATTTACATGAGCAAAACCAATGTCAGTACAGTGAAACCTGTCTTTGGAGACTGCCCTTAAGGCAGGCGAAAAGTGGTCACATAAAGCAGGTGGTCTCTCAATGGAGTTGCATTAACATGGGAAAGATAGCAAAACGGACTTGGAAAATATGGTCTTAAAAGGCAGGTGGTCTTTCATTACAATGGTCTCTCAAAACAGGTTCCACTGTATGGGGATCCAGCCATCTTTAACAGCAGACATACATGTATACAGGTTTAGTTTATAGATTCATAGTTTTTGTATGTTAGTACATCATTCTTTCTCTCTACATATGGTTAACATGTATTTTCTTTGTTGTGTCTATGATGTCATGCAGTTAAATTTGTGCATGTCCATTAATATCCAGCATGAAAAGAGAATCATCAACATTTTAAACCATGGAGGATATTAAAGGAGGTAAATTGCATGTGATGCCACATGCATGGAACAACCAGCAGCCAACTAATGAGGCTGGATTTTTTTGGCCCACCAGGTGGCTCTGCTTGCAAGGAGCTGAATACCAAACTGAAGTGATTACCAGTGGTGCCATCTGCAACAGTCACATCCTTCGCTAAAGTTAAACTGGGGTCACTGCCAAGGATTCCAAGTTTTGGAACTTTAAAGCTTACATAATGCATAGGTATGCATGAACTAGTTGTAAACTTATGTATACAGCAGTCCTCTTTAAAGACCACGTCCTTCATACACTGTGCAGGGTACATTTCACGTTGTATACAGTGAAACCTGTTTTGAGAGACCACCCCAAGGGCAGGCCATAGAGTGGTCACATAAAGCAGGTGGTCTCTCAATGGAGGTGCAGTAAAATGGGAAAGATAGCAAAAGGGACTTTGGGAATATGGTCTGCAAAGACAGGTGGTCTTTCACTGCAGTGGTCTCTCAAAACAGGTTTCACTTTACCTTTAATTAAAAGACCCCCAGCTTTGAAAGACCACAACCTACCGATCCCTGTGAGCAGTCGCTTAAGACAGGTTTCACTTGCTGTTCCTTGTATAGTTCACCTCAGTATTTGTGTGCACTGTAAGTACTTATGTCTCTTTACAAATCAGCTTGCCTGTCGGAAACGTCTGGCACAGCGATAAACATTTTGGGGCAAATACTGATGTTTAGGGGAGCTTCCATGTGCATGGGTTTTTGAAATGCATTTGTAAATGTCTCAAACATGCTTGGCGAGTGTTTTAAAATTTTTTGGTACCAAAGTGTGTCTGTTATTAGTTTCTACAGAATCCCTATTTGTGATGTAAGTGGGCTTAACCCTTTCCCCCTTGAATTAAGACTGAGTCAACAGCTTTCCTTGGCATGGGTTGGGCACTAAGTGCCCAGTGCCCAACCCATGCCAAGGAAAGCTGTTGAGCTAGGGCATGTGATCTTGATAAGTCTCATGTACATTTTTCAGTCAAATTTCCACTATCAGTGGGAAGTCGCGGCATGTTGATGTGCACATGAATGCTCGCATTGCAAAATGGGCTCCGACAAACATACATGTACTGTCAAATAGATTTGACGAGCTGGATCTGTTCTGAGTGTAAGATACAGCAAGATACCACAAGTAAATGATACAGACAACGGGGCAGATGGATCTGAAGTTGTTGGTAGCTTGGGTAAAGGCAACATGGCTGACCAGCTTGGGACAAGGAAATTCAATGCTACAGATGTAGCTGCAATGGGTTACTACAAACAATAACACATAGCTGTAACCCTTTATTCACGTCAGATAGGTGCCATTATGGGAGAAGTATATATAACCCTGTGTCCATCCCCTCCAGAAAAAGAAGAAAAATGATGGTAAGATGTATATGTCAAGCTTGCTAGAGAATGGAAGATTAGGATGTAATTCTGCTCAGACTTCAAACTGTACAACTGACCATGCAGCTACTGTTTGTAAGGTATCTCAATAGATATGTCCTTTGCAGTTGCCTCTTGTTTTCATCCACAAAATACTGTGGATTTATATTTTCCCAAGCATGCAAATTTTCATATATTTTTTTCACATACAAAGCTGTATATTAGACAATTCCAGAAAAGGGAAAAAAATGACTATATTGAAATGCATGTTTGCTGTATTTTGACTCTCAAAGTGTTGTGCCAGGAATAACTATAATATAAGCAAGATAAATCTACGGCTAGGAACTGCTGCAGCACAGAGGTAATTCATTCAAGAGTCTCGGCAAACTGTTCAGAGCAAACATATCACCAAGTCTGAGCATACAAAGTTTGAGCTGCAAGAAAAGCTTTTTGCTTTTTTTATTTTAACTAGAATGTCAAAGGACTATCGTTTTGTTGTCCAGAGTAAAGTAATTTGTAAGTAATTACATGTACAGTCATGACTTGACATACACAGAGAACATCTTAGATGCGTGACAGATAAGTAATTTAGTGGTAACTTTGATGCGAGACACTGCCAATGCATAATGTACATTTTGATTCGTGCTCTATGTGAGATATTTCATCAAATATAAGGCTGAGTGTGGAGAACAATGGACAAAATGATAAAAGATGAAGAGACTACAATGATACATAAAAGTATCACTACAAGTGAAGCAATCAAGATGAAATATTTACAACCTTTGTATGTAAAGACCAAGGAAGCCGTGTACAGTTAGTTATCCAGGGATTTTTACAGTTCCTCCTCAAGGCGGGGCTATTTTGTTTTTCAGTTGTCAGTCCGTCTGTCCATGGTTTTGTCCAGCCACAGTTTTGTTTGTGAACATGGTATCTCAAGACAATTAAGTCATCTGAAACTGAAAGTGACCTCATTTGGACCCGACATGATATGAGTGGATCATAGGGTGGGACATGATCTGTGCAAGTCATCATTCATACTGTGGTGAAACACCCACATGTTATAAAGATGTAGTTTTGGTTCTCCAAAAAGTGAGTTTCTTTTTTCAGTCAGTTTCTCTCTCTTTTTTTTTTTTTGTGCACTGAAGAGCCCAGTTGGTTTCAAAATGTGGCAAACTGTCACTCCAATAAACAACAAATAGCATGATTTTCAGTGAGTTGGCCGGCTGCCAAGGACCAGTTTGGTTTAAATGTTGCAACAGCTGGTTTCCATTTGTAATTTTGACCTGTATTCAAAGAGAATAATTTTTTTTTTTTGGATGCCCCCACCACTTTGGAGGGTGGGACATATAGATTTGCCCTTGTCCATATATCCATCCATCCCGCATCCAACATGAAACTAATGTGTCATGTATACATGTACCTAGAAAACTATTTGACCTACACTCATGAAACTTTACAGGATTATTAATCAGTGTATGAAGAGGTGCACCCGGGGTTTGTATGTCTGTGGGTCTGTACAACAGCCTTGATTTAGTGGAAATGACCGTTGCCTGCCCGGCATCCAGTTCTCTTTACAGTAGTGAGACAGTTAAAGAAATGAGAAACTTTACCAATCAGTTGAAATCAAGAAAGGTTTACAGGGGCACAGAGATACCCAGTCAAGGCTCGTTCAGTTTCATGCAGTCACATGAGCTTTGTATGATATTTTACTTTTATTCCTTTCAGCTATGTTTTGTAATAACATCCATTACTGTTGCCGTATGAATAATGACAGATGGGGGCATATATGTCCTATGGACAGTTTTATAGTTTTAACAATAGCTCTTCTCCTGTGAATGAACTATTGCAGTGCCAACTGCTACTAGAAGTCAAACTACGTACAATAAACTCTTCTGAATTATAATAAGGGTGCTAGATTCATGTTCCCTGTAAAAAGTGTTAGTGCAGTGAAGAGACTCCTTGAACAACAAATTCGCTCTTAATATCTGCCAATACACACTCTATTACACTCCATAAGACCACCACTGATCATTGGCTTCATAGGCAAGTTCTACACTTCCATCTTAGCCCTCAGCACATGTCTCCTGCAAGTCCTCTCCTCTCAAACAGGAAGTCCCTCTCCCAAGGGCCAGAACATGTATATTATCTCTGGGGCCCAGAACAAGTATATTAACAAAAAGAGCTTTCATTCAAATACCAACAGGCCTTGAGTTACATGGAATAAAATCAACTGAGTCAACAGCTTTCCTCGGCATGCTTTAGGCCCAGTGAACCCATGCATGCCGAGGAAAGCTGTTCACTTGGTCTAAAATGTGGCACTGAAAGAGTTATGAATGAGTCAACAACTTTCCTTGGTGTGGGGGGAAGTGCCCAACCCACATGTACAAAGAAAAGCTGTTGACCTGAGACATATTATCATTGATAGGTCTCATCTACAGTTCTCTTTCAAGTTGTTTTTCATTTTTATTGAAGTCAGGTGATGAAAACACAGAAGCTGACAACATTTGATTACTGGCCAGTTATGACTGGTCCAGTTTAAAGGGAAAGGGTTAACCCATAAAGCACTGATTTAAGACTGAGTCAACAGCTTTCCTTGGGGCACTTTGCATGCAATGCATGCAGAGTGTGTGAGGAAAGCTGGTGACTAAGACTACCTTTTGCTTTAGACTAGACTTGCTTGTGTTTGAATGAAAGGTATCTTCATGAGGAAGTTGAATCTTTTGACCATTATATGTTTAATGGTAATAAGAAAAACGACTATAGCCCTGATTAGCACTAAAGGGTTAAGACTGATAACTGCACACAGTGTCCACGAAAAACATGCTCAGTAGTTTTTATATGGCCTTTCAAGCCATACTGTAGTTAGCACAAAGGGTACCTTCTACAGGACTTGCCGGGCCGTGCAAAACCTACTGATGAGACAAGCCATATTGCTACTTGAATGAATGCCATTTTTATGAAAAATATCAAAGTTTAATGTTTTGAAACTTGAATAAAGACAATTGGAATGGACCAGTATGGAATTGATATACTTGCAGCAAGGCCCTTGACGTGATTATTTCTGGCCTGCCCCAAAGCTGAATACACAGAAACTCCATCATGATCTCTTTGTGTGTGCTTCTTTCAGCACTTATTTTTTCTGTGCTGGCTTATCCTTAGAAATGCACGATAGGACCACATCGTGATATACCATGAATAATGAAGGCCCTTGGAGTTTCATGAAATTGTGTTTCAGCTTGTTGCCAGCTTTTCTAGTTGCTTCATTCATGCAGGGAAGATATTTCTCGTGCATTAGATGAAATTTTGTAACATTTTATGGAAGGAGCACTATAGAGGTTAGGATACAGTGATTAAATATTGGAGACCCCAAGAGCTAATTTCATAAAATTGCATCCTTACATGCTTGTTAATTTTGTACAAGGTAGCAAATTTGTGGACCTCGAGTTTCAGAAGATTTTCTTGTGATATGTGGCACACTTGACGCCTTGGTTGCAATTAAAAAAAAGGAAAGTTTTAACGAATGTGACACCATGTGGTTCAATTTCATTAATTGTCGAACACAGTAACGCTGTCCACCCTAAGGCTGCCAGAACCAGTTGGAGATAAAGTGACATCTGCCAGAATAATTTGGAGTAATTTTAACCCTCAAAGTGCTGATTTTAGACCGAGTAAACAGCTTTCCTTGGAGCACTTTACGAGCAATGGGTGCAAAGTGCCCTGAGGAAAGCTGTTGACCAAGACTACTTTTTGCGTTAGACTTGCCTTGCTGGTATTTGAATGAAAAGTATGTTCATGAGGAATTTGAATCTTTTAACCATTATATGTTTAATGGTAATGAGAAAACAACTATAGCCGTGATTAACACTTTCAGGGTTAGGCGTTAAAGAAAAATGATAACAACTTTCCTCGGGACTTATTCGTCACTTGCATGTGCCACCCAACTGGTACCATGGATGGCTGTTTACTCAGTGGCAATTCAACTGGGAAAGGGATAAAGGCTCATTAAAGTTTGTTAGCATGCTGTCAAGTTTAAATACCTCAGCAGATTAACTCAAGCTGAGAATCCTATACCAACTACATGCCTCTATATTATAGTGACAACCCAAGCATGTTTCATATCAGGCATCGTGTGCTATCTGGAAGCCATAATATTTGGTCATTGATGCCCCTGTCATTCAGCAAGGAAATGATCTACCAGGTGAAAAAGTAATGATGGGGGGGGGGGCAAGGGGTTTTCCACACTGACGTACTGGGCATTTTTATTTGCAGTACTTACAATGTGTGAACTGGAAGCCCTTTTTAATTTCTGTACTTCATACCAACCATTATGTGTACATTTTCTTATTTACTTTACCTTGTACCAGGACAAAATTATTACTTCTACCAGCATACTAGGCCCCCCTCCCCTTTCCCCCTCCCAGTAAAATGTAGGATACAAACTTCCTGGGATGTTTTTTGCAGTTCTTGGATATTTATTTCACAGAGCAGCATGTTACCTGCTCTGAAGACCACACCCAACAAGACTGCGTGTTGAATACACCTTTATTTTAAGACCACCTGCAGTATATGACAAGACCACTTTTCATGGTGTCACCTGGGGCAGGCTTAAACAGCAGGTACATGTACTACTGAATGTGAGGCTGGACTCTTGATATATTACTCTAGATTGGTACATTCACTTTATTTTACTGTATTCTATTTTCTTCTATTGTGTTAATAGCACAAAACAGTAAATAATTGATCATGTAGTAAATATAGCTCTCATAATTCTGGCACAAATTTAGTTTATGTTTACATTACACCTGCTGGCTAAGTTCATTGATTAACACCAGCAAGGACTTAGGTAAAACCTGGGACAATCATGATACTCGAAATACAGAAAGTTTTTTAGCTCTGCTTACCATAGGTCACAGAGCTTATGCGATCACTCATGTCTGGCCTGTCTGTTATTCCATCCGTGTGAAAACAATTTGCTTGTCAACATGACAGCATCAACAATTTTAAAGTCACCAGTTTTGAGCCTCTTGAAATTTTTTGGACATGTTCAATGAACAAAAAATCCGCCTACAGGATTACGTAGCACATATCCCAAAAAGGGAAAATTTGAAAACACTCTGGTGTCCTTGATTTGTGATGGATCTTAATGAAATCGGTAGAAACGTTTGGGAGCTATTAAATGGAATCCAAATAGTACTGGTTGTGCCACCTACAGGTGAACGGAAAATATGAGCCAATATGTGTTCAGACCTATGTGTATGAAATTCATTTTCATGAGAAATAATCAGGCTACCTTAATCAAATGTCACAGCGTATGTGTATCATGTCTGAAAGTACATGTATGATATTACATAATATGGGTGACCTGGACCTACTTTCTCAAGGTCACTGAGGGAATACATTTCAGAAGATTATGTTCTTGTGATGGTCATTCTATCTTTACATGTGAATATATACACATTTTACCATTACAGGACTATTATACAGAAAAAGTTAATGATGTGCGGAGACCTGGTGGCGCCACTGGTGGTTTTAATTGAAACTAACCTTATAGGTATAAAAAACACATTAAATTCAGTACATGTATTATGATCATGAGTAAAGATGGAGCGCTGAACTTACACCAAGTTTGCATTGGATCGGTGGTCAACTTCTGTGAAAATCTGGATGAACTTCACATATATTTTGAAGGTCAAAATATGAATTGCATATGTCATTGATAATTAAGAAATACAAAATATAGGTTCAAGTGAGCTGGGGTCACTAAATTGATACAATTAAAATATACAGTGTACATGAGTATTGATATTTTCTACTCGATGAATGACCTTTAGCCTATTTTTTAAAGGTCACTGATGGAATGAGAGTGAAAAAACTTGTGCACATTGTTAGGGTCCTCAATTTGTCATGGAACTCGATGAATGTGGGGAGAATGTTGGGGAGGCAAAAATGTTGGAAGAATGGTGATACTAGTGGTGCCACCTGTAAGTCAACACAGAATGTCAGGAAATGTGATTTGAGACAACTGTAATTTATTATCATCAGAGAGAATGAGATGGTTCTAGATGTACATGCATTATAAATGTACATACATGTATATATTTGTACATAATCTGGGTGTCCTTGATTTTCTGTCCCAAAGTCACTGAGGAAATAAAGTTGAGGACTCTCTCATTGTTGCTTTGGCACATCAATAACATCCATTACAGAAATTGCACTATGATTACATGTGGCACAAAATGCCACCTGGTGGATAAGTCAGATACTAAAACCACAAAGGCTTTATATGTACCCATGTATTCCATCAGTACCACTTAAAGACTCACAACTTTGAAATGGAGATGCATGTGCAATATAGCCATAGTGCTAGCAGAGCATTAGGCCCATTGGCCTCTTGTTTTTGTTTTTATGCTAACCAGAGCTTTCAAGTGGAATTTTGTTCTCAACTCAAGGAAAATTTGTCACAATTGTGGAAGGCATCAGGGCAAACATAAAAGATAAAAGCTTAATTCATCTGAGTGATTCAGTATCTTATCGCTGGTTTGGGGGTGGTAATTGTCCGCCTGTGCATGTTTTCTTATTTTTCATCACGTAATAAGAGTCTGACTCAGTTGTAAACTCCATTACTACAGTTTGCAGATAACTTGATTTTCGTCAAACAGGTCACCAAACTGGTGACTGCTATGAGAGGCCATGTTTGCCTGCATAATTCGGATGCTGCAGTGGCTCTCGTGAAGTGTTGTCAGAATTATCAATAGCACACAGTGGGTCTGTTTACCAGTCTGTGGAAACAAACTGTCGACAGCTGAAGCATAAATATATGATATACATACGACATGGACAGCTTGCACCAAGGTTTAGGTTTTATAGTTCATTTACACTTCAGTTGGGTCGTTGCATGGAGACTGCTAGGGCTTTGCTGAGTCCAGGAACCTGTAGGAAGAAAGTCTTTGGGTATTATTAGCATGATGTCCCCTGCTTGAATTGCTGGCGGCATTTGGAAAATTGTCCACTTTTACGATGGACTGGATCCAGGGTGTGTGAAGGCAGCGTGTTCTTCCCGTCAAAAGGGAGAGACGTACACAAATTTGATAGAGCATACAGTGCCTGTGATGTCTGAATACAGCAGTCTCAACGTGTTGGATTTAACTTTGAGTCGGATCTCATATTGCCTGCGAAGCTGACTCTTTTTTTATGTTCTGATGTTTATGTACAGAGTCTGTAGCAAATGTAAGGGACCGGCCGGGCTTGGTGCAGAAAAGAAAGCCCCCCCTTACCATTTGGCAGTATATACCTCCACTACAGTAGATACTGTCATGCTACTGCCTGCGTACTGCCACTTTCATGGTTGGCAGTATTCTACTGTTTGTATACTGCCACCTTCTACTGCTGCCAATCATAAATGGCAGTAGATATAGGCAGTATGCATGCTGTATAATACTGCCACAGAATAGATTGCAGTAGAGATTGACAGCACACATGCAGTATACTACTGCCAGAAGTCAAATGGCAGTAGAGATTGGCAGTATACATGCAGTGTACTACTGCCAGAGAACAAATGGCAGTACAGGCTGGCAGTATGCATGCAGTATACTACTGCCAGAGAACAAACAGCAGTAGAAATTGGCAGTATACATGCATTATACTACTGCCATAGAATAAATCGCAGTACACATTGGCAGTAGGCATGCAGTACACTACTGCCAAGGGATAAATGGCAGTACAGATTGGCAGTATCTATGCAGTATACTACTGCCAAGGGATAAATGGCAGTAGAAATTAGCAGTATACATGCTGTATACTTCTGTCAGAGAACAAGAACATCACAGATTGGCAGTATAAATGTAGTATATTACTGCCAGAGGACAAATGGCAGTAGAGATTGACAGTATATGTGCAGTATTTGACTGCTAGATGATAAATACATGAGTATTGAGGAGATTGGCAGCTAGTATATATAGACATCTGGATACTGCATCTATTTTGCCTAATTTGCATAAATTAAGAACCTACAACTTTGGTTTATGGTTAATTGGATCTGGTTATGTCACGAATCTACATATTGATGTTGGAATGGTACCTCTATGTATAATAATTTTTAAGTGATTCAAGATTTAGAGTTTGTGTATTCACCTTATTTGCATAAATTAATATCACACAACTTTGGTTTATGGTTTATTGGATGCAGCTGTGCGACAAACCTATACATTGAACTTGGAATGGCATCTCTGTGTATAATAGTTTTGTGAGATATTTTAAATTTTTCAATGCCTTGATTAGTGTAATTTGAAATTCTATAACTTTCATTTGCTGTCCATTATACATGTATTGGCAGGTGTCACAAACAATATATGCACATTGAAATTTTGTGTCTATATATCTGCAATATTTTGGAAGATACGGAGCTCTTAAAATTTTAATTCACCCTAATTTGCATAATTTTAAATATAATGACTATTCCAAACCTGGTGCACAATTTACTGGTAGGTCAGTCACCACGGCAAGTTTGGTGGTTTTCGGAATAATAGTGTCCAAGAAAAACTCCGAACAAAATTTGGTCGAGAGAGAGAGAGGGAGAGAGAGAGAGAGAGAGAGAGAGAGAGAGAGGAGAGAGAGAGAGAGAGAGAGAGAGAGAGAGAGAGAGAGAGAGAGAGAGAGAGGAGAGAGAGAGAGAGAGAGAGAGATGAGAGAGAGAGAGAGAGGAGAGAGAGAGAGAGAGAGAGGAGAGAGAGAGAGAGAGAGAGAGAGAAGAGAGAGAGAGAGATGAGGAGAGAGAGAGAGAGGAGAGGAGAGAGAGAGAGAGAAGAGGAGAGAGAGAGAGAGAGAGAATATGTCTGGGTTCACACCCAGACATAAATATTGTCACTTCATGCATATGGGATATTCTAAAAAAAACATATACTTGGAATTTTAGCAGTTTTACCAGACATTTTTTTTCATATGGGGTATTCTAAAAAAAACATATACTTGGAATTTTAGCAGTTTTACCCAGACATTTTTTTCTCTCCAATATATATGACAAGAAATTCACAAACCCATTAATCATATCCATTCCAGGAGTTTTGGTGATCATGTGGATTATGTTTGATCATGCTCATTGTGCCTAAATATATATGTAGCTTCACCCAGTGAGAGCACAGGGATCAAGTTTCAACTGCACTACCAGCCACCCTGACTCCTCCACTTAATACTGGTAGTTGATTGGCTGAAGAGGGCCTATCGGGAGGCTGCCTGGCTGGTCAGCTGCAGAATTAAAATAGCTATGGCGGGCTCATGGTCAAGTACAGGTGAGATTATGATGGCTACATGGACATTATAGCATACTGGCAGGCATGTGGATAAAACTTCAGCTCCAAGTAGTATACATGGTGTAGCGTGAAACTTGTCCAGCTACCAAAAGCAACTGAATGCAGGACTATTATACAAAGAGACAGACTCACATTGGCTGTGGTGATAATTAACACAAAGGACTACTTTGGCATCATCAATGGCACAAGACACCCAAGTAAGTATAAATTGTAGCTGACTCTGTAATGCTCATGAATTCTATTCAGTTTCTGGGAAGTGGGTCACAAAGAATTCACATTTCACAGCATATGCCCCTCCATTGTAAGGCTGGGATCTGTACAGCCTCTAAAACCCTCTGCATGGTCAGCCATATTTAGCACACAGCCTGCCAACTCCTTCCAGATGACAGGGGACCTGGCTGTAACTAATTAGAGCCCAGCAAATATACAAAGCTGTGTTGATAAACATTATTGGATGGCTGTACTGAGCTGGAAGATCTACATCAACATGTTTCACATACAGGATTGAAGAAATCAAACATTGCAGTGAATATCAATTGAGCAGGCAAAATTTTACTTGAATATTGGTATTATAGAAAGGGCAACTTGCCACTAAAATTATAAACAATGTAATGTGTTCAAAGTATTTCCACTGACAGTCCAATGAGTGTCAGTTCAAGTGAAACACCATTGGTATTTCAGTGTCCAAGTATGCCACTGGTATTCCAGTCGAATGCCATTGGTATTGTAGTGGAATGCCACTGGTACTCCAGTGAAATGTCACTAGTATTTCAATGGAAATACAGTGGTACCTGCTGTATGTGGCCACCCTTTCTGCCAAGAAAAAGTGGCCACATACAGCAGGTGACCTGTCACCACAGGTAACTTTTACAAAGAAATTGACTCCTATGTTTTATTCCAGTGGAAACACAGTGGTATTCTTTCTTGCATTTCACTGAAAATCCCACTAGTATTCCAGTGGAATTCCACTGGAATACCAGTGTACATTTTTGTGGGGAATTCCACAACAAATGGAAGGAAACAAAAAAAAAAAAGGGAGTTCCACAAAAGAAGTGGTTTGGATGATATCTATCCAAATTGAATATTATATTTGGTAAGTAAAGCTCCATTTGAAAGCAGGTCCTGAACTGTAACAGATACATAGCAGCTGATTGTAGATTCAGCCTCTTAGTCCAGCTTATTCCAGAAGAGATGTCATTCTCACCATCAACGTTTTCGTGGCTTATACCCAGTCCATCTGATGTGGTCTTTATTGTGAAAATATGACATGATATTATTGTCCAGGCTTTACATCTAGCCAGTTGAAGTTGCCAAAGGCCAAGGTTAAAACACAATTTTGAACCTTGTGGAAATTACAAATAATAAAAATTTTTCATTGTATTCTTTTTTATTTCTATAAATCAATTTACTGTTTCTCACTTTTATTGTATGACTGCTTACATGAAGATATTTATAACATGTAATCTGGGGCAGCAATTTTCCTTATAGAAACATATAAAAAGACTATCTTGCAAATGAAAAGTTTTTAATTTTAAAATGTAAGCTTGTTTGGATAATTTTCTTTAAAAAAAATATATAGTGCAGGACCAGGGTCATTGCATATTGTGTCAGTCAAGTTACTGTAAGATTTTAAAACATGTGAAATGCCGAAGCATGGAAAAGTCTGCACATCCATGAATAGCCAATGTATTTTATATAAGCACTGGAGCAGTGAAATGTGTTTTAAAATGTCAATAAAATTCCATATGTACAATGAACTTTGAAAAATCATTAACCATTCTGCACATAGTGAGGTAAAGGGAGGAACCTTTAGCAGCATATTTAAACCAAACTTTTTGACAATATGTAAATGTTACACTTTAAACATTTTATTTTCCTGTGCCCTTGCAAATTTGTTTTCCATTTTCCAGAACTGGTACATGAAGCATATCCTAACACCACAAATGGGGACATCAAGAGCAAGCTGCGAGAAGTTGCGAGACCATCCCCTCAACCACAAGCAGCTGCAACCAAGATAACGAATCTGGATCTTAAACTCCAGACTGTATGGTATTTATGCCCCCTGTTGAAAGGGGGCATATTGCAAACACTTTTTCTTCAATAATGGTCAAACTGTGTATTTTACCAAAATACATATGAATTATTATACAGTAGTTCTGTCTCCTTGTTTTTTATTCATTATTATTTTAGAAGAAAAGTAATGGTGAAATGGAGGCTCTCTCCAACATTTTTTTTATTGGTCATTTGGTTATTTAAAAAAAAAAACTTTTACATTGTGTGCACTGTTCTACTCTCCTTCATTTGGCTTTTTTTAGAAACCACAGATTTTTATCCTTGCTACCATGGGACCTCCATGGTGCTTCTCTGGAACCTCCACAGTACTTCCATAGAACTGCATGGTACTTCCATAGAACCTAACCTGCAGTAATGTCACCATGGTATATTGCCATTATGCTGCCAGGCCATACTACAATTCTACTGCTATTCCATACTGCAGTAATACTGCCATGGTATATTGCCATTATGCTGCCAGGCCATACTACAATTCTACTGCTATTCCATACTGCAGTAATACTGCCATGGTATATTGCCATTATGCTGCCAAGCCATACCACAATTCTACTGCTATTCCATACTGCAGTAATGCTGCCATGGTATATTGCCATTATGCTGCCAAGCCATACTACAATTCTACTGCTATTCCATACTGCAGTAATACTGCCATGGTATATTGCCATTATGCTGCCAAGCCATACTACAATTCTACTGCTATTCCATACTGCAGTAATACTGCCATGGTATATTGCCATTATGCTGCCAAGCCATACCACAATTCTACTGCTATTCCATACTGCAGTAATACTGCCATGGTATATTGCCATTATGCTGCCAAGCCATACTACAATTCTACTGCTATTCCATACTGCAGTAATACTGCCATGGTATATTGCCATTATGCTGCCAAGCCATACCACAATTCTACTGCTATTCCATACTGCAGTAATGCTGCCATGGTATATTGCCATTATGCTGCCTTTCTATACTTCAGTCATACTGTCAAAGTATACTGTGATCATATTGCCACTCCACACTGCAGTCATACTGCCATGGTATACTTCAGTTATACTGGCATCCTTTACTGTGGTAATACTGCCATGGTATAATGCAGCTATACTGCCAAAGAAACTGCTACTGTAGTCCTACTGCCAGGCCTGGTGCTGAAGCTCCCCTGATTTTAAATGGCAGTAGTACTACAGCATAATTTGCATTTTTGGAACATGCTGCACATATACTGCCATACTACTGCTTTTATACTGTGAGGACTTAGCATTTTCTCTTTACTGTGTGTGCTAGCTGTGCTAGTACTTTGGCAGTATGAGAACAGTATATGCTGCATAACTACTGTTAGGTCTACTGCGAGTGTATCATAAATCTACTGTCATTATATACTGTATGTATACTGCTGATCTACTGTTGATACGCTGCAAAATGATGAGGGGGCCATTGCATTAGCTCCACGGAGGAGTACTAATGGCCTGCTCCTCACATTAGCTTTGTGACAACCAAGGCCGGGTGACCAGTCAGGAGCCTGATTTATATCAAGCTTAATTGCTATGAATAGAATGTAATAAGCAAGCCATCCACAGACCAATCATAGTGCCCAGATTATGTAATGCAAAACATCGTGACCGCAATGGTGCAAAGTTAGGAGTTTTGGGGTAAATTTTGCGGTTGCACCATTCAAAATGTCACAAAAAACGGGAAGTTGTTTCATTTTTATCCATTTGATAACATTATACTTTTTTTTACACAAAAAACGAAACAGCCATCAGCAAGTACAGGACCTAATGAAGTCTACAATAAAATGCACACGCTTGCAGGCAAATAAACATCTTGGGCCAGAGGGAAGCTGCATGCAGCGGATATTGACAGCAGTGGCAAATGGTGTACAAATACAAGTTGGGTGCATGTGCACGACAATGACATGCTAGGGGTACCCCAATTCTCTCGATTTTGTGTGAAGTAAATTCTTCGGTTCGGTATTAAACATCCATCTCCCTGTACTGTGACAGTCAGGGAATACATTAGTCACACAAGGACTTAATGTAAGATGCTATCGTAATTGCTGAGTACACCGGTCTTACGTAATCCAATTATGGGAATACACAGACTCAGGCCCGCAATGCTGTCAGTGGCGCTATCCCATAAGACAATTCAGGGGTTCATGAATATCTGGGGTGATGAGCCAATCAACTTGGCTGGGTGGCAGGTACTTTCTTGTATGACCCACATTGTCAGCTCACCCACAATCCTCATACCCCCAATACAGGCTGTCTCAAAAGTTCGTTCACCCTAGTGGTCATTGTGTTTGTTTGTCTGTCTTACAAGGGGGACACTCCTGGTAAACCAGGTGTGGTATGGTTGTTTGTTCAGATCACTTCTCCAGTCGCAGGTTGTAAATATCTTGCTTGATCACTGTATTGTTCATTTAATAAAAGTCAATGGAAGGTGTGTCAAAATGGCTGGGAGGAAATTTGGAAAGGCCATATTTTCAGAGTCAGAGCTTTGTCCCCAAGCCATTGCCCTTCGAAATGCTGGGGAATCTTGTCAGTATGTGGCCAGACCCCTAAGCAGAAGTGTACGATGGGTTAAGAAGTGGTAGCAGCGACACAAATTGGGAAATTCTCTCCATGATAAGCCTAGATCTGGACGTCCATCAGGCTGTGCGAGACAGTGCCCATGCTCTCACCGCTCGGGTGACATAAGGAGGAATGGCCACCCAACACACGTGAACTCAATCCAATTGAGAACTATTGGGGGATTCTGCACAGCCAGGTGTTCAGCAGTCCATCTCTCATCACAACGGAGCAGCTCAAATAGTGTATGTGCATGAAATGCATGAGTGAACATGAAGAACAATACGCTCTATGCATAAGTTCACCAAGCGGGAAAACCCCAACAGTTGTCGCATTACGAAAGTGAGGCATGGGGACTGATATTTTGCTACCAGATGGCGCGCTGTGCACCTTCTCAAAAGTGGTCACGATAATGCATGATGGTGGACACTAATCTTGTTCGTGTCAACATGAACAGAAAAGCAGGGAATGGACCAAATACAGGAGGTGTATAGAAGTTTACCGTTCTAGATCGTTGGCGGAGAGAGTATGGAAAGCATTTATAGTTAGAACGTTGACATGGTTGAGTGACAATGTGAATTATCATGGTAAACCACCACTGACTGTTGTGTAGTGGGCTGTCATGTTGATACCAGAAAGAAACCTCCAACCAGGGACGTGCTATTATAAATAGCACTTCCCCTGGTCAAACTAATAAGTATCAAAAATAAAAGCTTTATCTCTTCCATCAATTGATATTCCTTTGTCTTTCAAATTCTTTTTCAGCCACCCCAGATTCTGTTTTTTTTTTTTTGGAAGAAATCATGGTCTGTGTTTCACTCTTCATTACTGGCTGTATTCAGTAGTGCTGTAGCCTGTGCAGTGTGTGGTAAGACTGAGTGGCCCGCAAATTACCCAGGAACCTGTGCGCGCCTGGCTCTGACATCGGAATCTCCGCTGGGGTTTCCCAGCTTGGTGAACTTATGCATAGAGCATATTGAAAGTCCTGCAAACTTTGATAAATTTGAATAAAGTATGTACTCCACCATTGACAGGGTATTTCATAATATAAGTATGTAAAGCACTAAGTGTGACTGATAACTTGATGATTCCATGCCAGTCCTTGATTTTTCATATGATACATTCAGCTATGCTGACCCCGGGGAGACCAGAGATCACTCATGTCTATCTGTACACATTTGCGTATCAACATGATAGCATGGATCTACAATTTTTAAGTCAGCCTTGTGAAATTTTTTTGACATATTGTATGAATAAAAGTCTAGGTTCCTTTTGTTATTGGTGGCATCGTGCACCTAGTGGATTACATGATATAGGGGCCAAAAATGAAAAATTGAAAATGCTCTGGTTTGTTAGATTTTCAGTAGATAAGCAAATAAGACTGTGCGAAGGCCACAATGGATAAAAAAAAAGAAGAAGAAGAAGAAGAAAAAAAAAGATTTTGAATGGATCCTTATGAAATTTGGTGGAAGCATTCTGGAGGTGCATGATTATGCATGTATAATGTGAATACTAGTGGTGTCACCTACATATAGGTGAACAGGAAATATGACTTGTCATTTGGTAAAATTTATGAAATTTGTTATTTCACGAAATGATTAAGCTAATTTCACCAAATGTACAACAAATGTGCATCATGTGGGCAAGTTGAAAATTACGAAATATGCATGTCCTTGACCCACTTTCTGAAGGTCACAGAAAGAATATGTGTCGGGAAACAATTTTCTTATGATGATCATTACAGCTGAATTTGTGAACGCACATCCATTTACTGGCTAGTATGGGAATTATGTACAAAAAAAAGTCTATGAAATGTGGAGTCATGGTGGTACTACTGGCAGTGGTTATTGGAACTAGCATCATAGATGTAAAAAACACATCAACTGCATTAGTGTGGTAATAAATTGAGACAGAATTACAAAATTTACACCAAGTATGCATTGGGGCAATTCTGAAATTTTGGGTGACCTTGACCTATTTTTCAAAATCATTAAGAACTTAGAAAAAGGCGCTACATTCAATATTTTAAGAAAGAAGAAAGCTAGTGATACCAAATGTACAACAAATGTGTATCATATGTAGAAAGTTGATAATGCATACATGTAATTTGGTTGCCCTTGACCTAGATTTTCATGGAGGATAATGCATTTCAATAAAAGAATTTTTTATGATGGTCATTACATCTGAACTTGTAGGCATATATATACCGGCACCATTTCAGGAACATTTCACAGGCAAGATGTTAATTTCAGGCCAAGTCATGGTGGCGCCACTGGTGATATCTACAGTCATAGATACCAAAAAACACATTAAATTCATTTTCATGATGGTAAATTGAGATGGAACTACAAAATTTGCAGCAATTATGCATGAGGTCAACAGTCATATTTTGTAAATTTATGAGTGACCTTGACCTACATATATTTTTCAAGCTCATTAAACACTGTGGAAAAGGACACTAAAATCAACATGTTGAGAAAGAATAAGGCTAACATTACCAAGTTTGCCACAAATGTATATCATATATGGAATTTTGATATTGCATGATACCAAGGACCTTGACCTACTTTCTCAATGTCACAGAGGGCATGCATTTCATGAAATGATTTATTTTTTATGTGAGGTATAATGGTGAAAAGCCACCCATAGTGCTACATGGGCAAAAATACATTTAAAAAATTTAAGCCCCCCCCCCAAAAAAAAAGTGGAATTAAAAAACGAAAGAAATGGAACTGCCACAGGAAATTGAGTGGATTCCATGGTACTACTTACAGAAATTTACCGCAAAGTACAAAACATTCCATATCTATGCATGAAATGATGAAACCAACACCCTGACGCCGAAATGAAAGAGAAAAGTTGGAACTGGTCTTACTGATACTTTATATATGGGGTAAAATAAATGGGGCAAATTTAACAATGCCTCACGTGCGGAGCGTTGTATCTGATAAATTCCCTTGTGCACAAAAATAAGCATGCAAGTGTGATAACTGAACATGAGATGTCATCACAAGAATTTTACAGTATACAAACTGCACACACACATGTGAAAATAACATTTCCAGCCCATGAAAAATGACAGAAGTTATGATGGCCCCACTGGTCCTGATTATTGGAACCAACATCATAGGTATCAAAACAGAGTAATTTCATTATTATGCTATTGAATTGAGATGGAAGTGCAAATTAACACCAAAAATTTGGCCAATGGTCAAATTTTGTGACATGTTGTGTGACCTTGACCTATTTTTCAAAGTTATTTAGCACTTTAGAACAGGACACTGAATTGAATATGTTGATAAAGAATAAGGCAATTGATACCAAATATACCACAAATGTGTACATGTACCATGAGGAAGTTTGATATTGCATAATATGGATGACCTTGACTAGTTTCTCCAGGTCACAGAGGGACTGCATGTTGGGAAATGCTTTTTTGGTGACAGTCGTCACCAGAACATTAGGCCCATGGGCCTCTTGTATATACAGACGTAACATGCAACACACTCAAAGTCCTCATTGTTAGAGTTTTCACTCAAGTACCAACATGACCTTACAATACACAGTTGTCTCACTGGCAACATGCTTGCCTTTTTATCCCCGTGACTTCTCAACTCAGGAAGCCAGTAGAGAGTTTCTACCTCTCTGACTGTACATGTACGCAGTGGTCATCTCCAAGTCCTTCAGGTTCCTCCATCACACAATAAGTAGGAAATACTTGCCTGTGTCTGTGCAATGGAGACTGACTGGATCAGTCAATAATGGCACAAGCCAAGAGGCAAGAGGTACAAAGATTTAAGGCAGCACTGGGGAAAAATTAGGTCACCTGACCTATTTGGACCAATACTGTGGTCCTGATAGGGCATGTGATAAGTCTTGACCTGTGGTGTCATCTGTTACCGTATAACTTCTTGTCCCTTGGCATATATCTTAGAGAGTTTTATGATCTGTGTAAAACTAATGGGTCTATTCTTTACTTTAATGTAGAGTCAAGTCAGTGTTTTTTTGTGTGGCCCGGTGCTGAGCAAGCAAGTCATGCTGCAACTGCTGTGAGTATGTACAGCATGACTTGACAGGCAGTGCCAAAACCACTGTTGACCAATGCATGTATAATATGCAAAGAGTTAAAAAGGTGGGAGGATTTGAGCACACAATGCCCCAGGCATATCCCCAGACTCCTCTGTCAAGCCACCACTCACCCAGTCTGATCTTTCAATTGCCCACCCAGTGCTCTCTGTAAAATGAATGTAGAGCGTTTCAGACCGCATAATAGACCTGTTCATACCGAGTTGAACCGCACTTTTCTGGACCATGAATAATCATGCATTCCATTGTTGGCCTGATTGTCCAATCAGCAAGTGGCCGAGTCTGGCTCACGCCTTCATGTTCACAACGGATGCCAGGGCTTACGATGGTGATTACAGCATGGATTGTGCTGAACAGTGCAAATGTTTTACCTAAAATGCCACATCACTGGTGAAATGTGCATTTTTAGTTTGCTGACAATTTGATTTTCCAGTAAATCCAAGCACATTCTGTGTTTTACTTTCTGATCCTTCCACGTGTAATCCGGCCAGTGTGATCAAGCACAAAGCATAAGTAAAGCGTGGTGTGCTTCCTGAAGTGAACCAAATAAACGTGACTCATGTGAACAGGTCTATTCCTGGTACAGAATTTTAGAAGCTACCTTCATAGCCAATCACCAGGCACATCCCTGTGCAAACACTTTTATTTTCAGTTGTTTGTTTTCGCACAAAATGCTCTGAAAGAAAATCTTGGGGGATATCTGACATGGAAATGTGTACATAGATGTTTGATTTCATGGTCAGTAGGACCTTAAAGCTTTTGGTGTTTCAAGAATGCAACACATGGACAACCAATATTCTGTCCAGAGATGCTTAAAAGTAGGTGACATAATGAAGTGAATTTATTGCTGAAACCCCGAGTCCTTCCCTCTGTGGCTGAAAACACGAAGCTCACGTATTGCACGTCGAGGTCTTCAGTGTTTATTATCCTGGTGACCGTGGCGTCCCATGCAAGGTCTTATGTGGCGTGCCCATCAAGCCTGAGAACCAATATTACTGCCACTATATTTTCCCAGAGGCCACTCATAATTTCTACGGAATAATAACTGATTTGTAAATCTCAGATGCAGGAGAAATTCATTTAGCTGTGTTTAAGATATTGCAACTGACGTTAGCCCTCATGAAGACTAGGTCAACAGGTTTCCTTGGTGCATATGTGAGTGTGCCAAGAAAAGTTGTTGACTGATCAACTATTTTACTTTTGATGAAAGAAAAAATTTCATTCATGATACTGGACCAATTCTTGTAATTTTAATGGGAAAAAGTTGCATGTGGCCTCGTTGGCCTGAGGTCTGTCAGGGTTAATTGACACAATTTCAGACCGTCTTTTATTTCTGCAGAGGCAAAGATTCATTTAGACTGTTCCTGCAGTGGGAAGATTGATGGCCCACCGGCATTGAACACACACCAACATCACTGACATTTGTTCAGGAGGACATTTCACTGGTGTAAGACCCAGGAACAGAACAATGGAGAGAGATTCTGGGAACATACACTGTATGGTCCTCTTGGAAAGCAGAGTCTCCAAACTAGCCTTTGATAAAAGTTGGAGATCTCCCTCCTGCAGTTACTGTAAAGCGTGAGGACAGGCGCTGAAGGTGCGGAAAATAGGTAGGGGGCTGTGGGGCATGCTCCTCCAGGAAAAGTTTGAAATTTACACCTTTATTTCCTACATTTTGAACCATTTTAGGCACCATCATAGACATATTCTGAGTGTATATAACACAACAACACAGAAAAACAGTACAACTTCACAGCCACCGATGGAATGATGCTACTTTTGTTTTTAATTTTACAAAAAAGCGGGAGACATTTTCTGATAAGTGGGAGACTGTAAAAAGTACAGAAAAGCGGGAGATCTCCCACCGAGGCGGGAGACTTGGACGCTCTGGAAAAGTGTTAAAAATATACCTACACCTACACCTACCAATTTGAATGAATCTAGCATCCTTATTATAATTCAGAGCAGTTTGTGTTAAGTAGTTCGACTTTAGTTGCAGTTGTCACTGAAAGAGTTAATCATCATTTTGTTACATTGTTCAAAGAGTATAGCTATGTGTACTCCCCCCATGTCACAGTGTGCACTGTCTGAGTATAGCTATGTGTACTCCCCCTGTGTCACAATGTGCACTGTCTGAGTATAGCTATGTGTACTCCCCCTGTGTCCCAATGTGCACTGTCTGAGTATAGCTATGTGTACTCCCCCTGTGTCACAGTGTGCACTGTCTGAGTATAGCTATGTGTACTCCCCCTGTGTCACAATGTGCACTGTCTGAGTATAGCTATGTGTACTCCCCCTGTGTCACAATGTGCACTGTCTGCATGTACTCTTCTGACAATGACAATATACTCTTGCAGTGCCAAACTTTGGACCGAGTCAATAGCTTTTCTCGGCGCTCATTGGGTGCAATGCGCACAATGCATGCTGAGACAAGTTGTTGACCTGGGGGATTCTCTCTGGAACTATAGGAATACTGGTACCGGTACTTTAATGTAAGGTCTTTTTACGAGGAGTACGAGTCTGGGATCCTTGTGATAATTCAGACTACATGTAGTTTGACTTAATTACTACGCTCAATGCGTGTCGAGAAAAGTTGTTGACCTGGGGTATTCTCTCTGGAACTATAGGGATACTGGTACTTGAATGAAAGGTCTTTTTATGAGGAAAATCAACCTGGGATCCTTGTGATAATTCAGACTAGTTCGACTTAAGTAGATTGACTTTAGTTGTGACTGTCACTGAAAAGAGTTAAACCGTTTGTGAGCATGTCGTTACATCTATATTTTCTTGAATAGTAGCTCTATTTATGAAGCATGTAACAGTAGGGCCTGGGGTATTCTCTCTGGAACTATAGGGATACTGGTACTTGAATGAAAGGTCTTTTTATGAGGAAAATCAACCTGGGATCCTTGTGATAATTCAGACTAGTTCGACTTAAGTAGATTGACTTTAGTTGTGACTGTCACTGAAAAGAGTTAAACCGTTTGTGAGCATGTCGTTACATCTATATTTTCTTGAATAGTAGCTCTATTTATGAAGCATGTAACAGTAGGGCCTGGGGTATTCTCTCTGGAACTATAGGGATACTGGTACTTGAATGAAAGGTCTTTTTATGAGGAAAATCAACCTGGGATCCTTGTGATAATTCAGACCAGTTCGACTTAAGTAGATTGACTTTAGTTGTGATTGTCACTGAAAAGAGTTAAACCGTTTGTGAGCATGTCGTTACATCTATATTTTCTTGAATAGAAGCTATATTTATGAAGCATGTAACAGTAGGATCTGTTACTGGAATTAATCTCCATAAACATGCACCCAAGGAGATTTGTAGTGTGCAATTCAGTCCTGCATGGCTATGTGGTGTGTGTGCAGACAAATCAAATAAAATTTTTGCCATGAATAAAACTTTCTTACCAAAGCTAGATGACCCGAACTTCACAATGCATTTTGTCTGTACCACAAAGAATGAGTTCTTTGATGGACCTTATTTGACAAATGAGAATTCAGACATAACAGAAGTTCATTCACCACAAATAAAGCTCAGTGGCATAACTAGAAGGGTAATTGTTTCAAATGACTTCAGTTCCCGGCAGATAAATGTTGATTAACCATTTCTTCTTTAAACCTGCCAAAGTGGTTGGTGGTCATATATCGACTAGTACAAATTCAATGTATTTGACAATAAGTCAGAAGTAATGAAAAACTAAATAAAGAAGACATGCTTCAAAGCAAATCTGTCTGTCTGCCTTCAAAAGTTATAAATATAGCTAGATGAAAATTTCAAAGACATGCTTCAAAGCAAATCTGTCTGTGTGCCTTCAAAAGTTATAAATATAGCTAGATGAAAATTTCAAAGTCCAAATTACCGTGACCTTTGACCTTTAGAGGTCACATGTAAATTAGATTAATGTACAGTGTTACAAAATCTACAATAGGGAAGGGAAGTTTCTTAGGTTTCCAGAAACCTCCACTACACGGCGCGAGTCATCGCTTTCATCTGGGTACTCGCCTGCGGGTGAACATTGGTGTCGGCGGGGTTGCAAATACTGTGATAGCATTGTACGTATCGGCAATCAAAGTGCTAAAAATGTTCCTTTTCACGTAATATCTGCTAATAAATTTACACACACGAAAGATAAGATTGTATTATAGCAGAGCATGAATGCATTTGTTCGTATGTTGTGTTAAAAAGGTGAAAAATCCATTTGAACCGCGGTGACCGGGAACCGCATTCTGCCTGTTACATTCCTGCGTAGCGCCACTCGACTATGTGAATGGTCGAAAGAAATGCAATAATAAAGAATATTCTTCGACAGTTATTAAGATAATGCAATGATCACATATAACAAATTATCGACATAGCACATAATATGCACTCAACAGCATGAGGATTTTGTAAGACTCCTGTTGCAAGGATTTAATGTGACCCGGTTCATCGCAGGCGATAATGGTGGATCGAGTAGGATAAAACAACATTGGTCATCGCGTTTTAAGAACAGTGTTGCCAACCTGCCAAACTTAAAATCCGAGAGATAGAAAGTAAAATTAAGGGAGATTGATAAATTAATATGAAATATAGAAGGGAAATATTGATGAATTTCCGGGAGGTGACTCAAAATTGTCAAAAATCCACACTTTTTCAAGAATTTTAAGCATAAAATTCCGGGAGTCTCCCGGGTAATTCGGGAGGGTTGGTAACACTGTTTGAAGAAGTCGATTGTATTTTTATTTGCCGGGTGTGTTGTCATTGTGTCAAAAATAAAGACAAGTAGACAACCTCATCAGAATATGTTATTGCAGATGAATTCCCAAGTTTTACAGTGTTACTGTATGTGTGTGGGTGGGTGTGGGGGGGGGGTCGGCAGGTAGCGTTAAAAGTTAAATTAAAATTAAAATCGAATGTGATTAACTCCACAACAATGTGTATTGGGTTGATTCCTTGATTGCATTATTTTCTACAAAAAGTATTTATTAATGATAACATTATCATGATTATGAGTTACACTTGGTTATTTCATTCGCCAAGAAAAACGCTCAGTTTGCACCATGCCTTAACACATCATAGTATGCGATGCTACTCAGGTTGACCCGCTATTGAATACCCGGATGAAAGCTTTCCGCAGCGCCACTTGGCGGTCAATGAGAGAACGCAGAGTTATTGCTCTACCATATTTAAGCCCAACATGAACCAAAATCCAATGAAAATTGACAAAGTTATGCCTAGATGAACATTTCAAAGGGCCAAATAACCTTGACCCTTGACCTTTAGAGGTGACATGTAAATAACAAAAATGTGCACAGTTGCAATACCTACAATTTGAACCTGACATAACTGAAATTGGAGGAAAATTTACCAGGTTATGGCTAGATTCAATTTTCAAAGGTTCCATTGATCTGGACCTTTGATCTTTAGAGGTCACATGTAAATTACAAGAATATGCAGTGTTGCAATACCTACAATTTGGGTCCAACATGGTTAAGATCGGATGAAAATTGACTAAGTTATGGCTAGATGAAAATTAAAAAGCCTGAATGACCTTGATCTTTGACCTTTAGAGGTCACATGCAAACTACAAAAATGTGCAGTGCTACAATATCTACAATTTGAGCCCAACATGATAAAATAGTTTTCAAATGAAATGTTGGACAGATTTGCTGGTGAAGAAAGAAAGAGAAGGAAGGAAGGAAGGAAGGAAGGAAGGAAGGAAGGAAGGAAGGAAGGAAGGAAGAGAAAGAGAGAAAAAAAAAGAATTCCTAGAAAAAAAATTTGTCTGTGTTGGCACACAGACGTAATAATATCAATAAGAATTATAGATGAGACATATCAGGATAATGTGCCCCAGATCAACAACTTTCTTTTGTGTGGGAGCAATCGTTAAAGCCCAAACCATGCTGAGAAAAGCTGTTGACTGAGAAAAGACTTTAAACTCATTCTTAGTTCAAGAGAAAGCAATCTTCAGGTATTCACATTTAACTCTATCAACTGCAGGCCTGCCCTAGTCCCCTCAGTTGCTTAGCAACAGAACTATGCATCCGCCATGATGAGGGCACATGTACCAATAATGCAACTTAAGCATCCAGAAATAACACTTTTTCTGCCAAACAAATGGAATTTTCGAAATGTGTGTAAAATGTGTTTAGTATCTTGTATGTTTTAAAACTTAGTGAATAACATTCCTACTGATTTTTACTTTGAAGAATTGTTACTTAGTGTCATAGAAGCTTATTTAGCCATACTTAATATCTGAATCTACCCCCTTCCCCCCCCCCTTTGTGTCAAGTTCTTTACTACAGCCTAGGTGGCAGCACAGAATTTTGAACAACTTTCTTTCCGTTTCTTGCCCTGCCAATTTCAGTAGCTTTTTGCCTTTGAGGATGAGTGTTTATAGTGTGACATTGATGCTTCAAACTGTCTGAAGGGCCTTTGAAAACCCTTTTCATTCAAAGTATGAAGACTCTTAGATTGAAGAGGAAAAAAGTGGAGGGTCCTCAACCAAGTGTGTTGAGACTGTCTGATTCCAAAGTGTTTAACTCACAGATCCAATGTAGTAGTTCATAAGATAGTCGAGGATTCCAATGTCAGATCTTTGCCCATGACTTACGAAATATGGAAGAATAAAATGCGGTTTTTATATGACCATATTTGGTTGAGCAGTCGTGGAGGGGACTAGGCTTTGGTCATCTGATGTTGCCTTCATGTTCAGACACTTGATCATCCTTTCCCCCTGTACTACTTATGGCTTGCACTGGTTGACTGTTTAGTGGCCTCAGACAGCTGTGTTTATGGAGCCAATCAGGTTGCTTTCATGGTGCTCTCCACAGCCAATCAGGTTGCTTTCATGATGCTCTCCACAGCCAATCAGGTTGCTTTCATGGTGCTCTCCATAGCCAATCATACTGTGGTAAAATTGTATGAGCACACGACATGCTGGGAATATGTATGTCTCTTTAAAGATTTAATCAATTTTGGAAGGACTGAAGTTGTAAAAATAAATGAAATATACACCTGTAAAATGTTGAGGTAAGATGGAACAATGTGTGTGTGAAATGTAAATTAATTTTTGTTTTAAAAATCTGGGTTTTGTCTGAGGATTGGCAACATATATAATGCTGTTGTATGGACATTTCATGCTAAATTTGCATATTTCATCCTGATCCTAAACATGTGCAATTTCTTTATTGTGGCAAAATGACCAAAATAGTTCATCTTGCAAGACCAGTGGAAAAATTACCACAAAATTGGATCAGATTTGCAAGATTTTCTTCCATGCAATTCAAGACAAAGAGATGGGCAGTTGTTTTTGCCAGACCAGGAAATCTGATGGATACTGGTTCAGCTTGAGGCTACGAGTGCTTGTCCTATACACTGGAGAGACATATTTACTGATTACGCTAAGATTGGATGTGACCCCTGACCCCTGAGAAGGGATGTGCTGCAGGGTACCTGTATAACTAAAAGGCGTCTTACCAGAATTGTATGCCCTGGTGATCGCAGCTCTCCTAGGGGTGGGGGTGGAGTAATTATGTCGAGTGTGCCTTAAGGAAAAAGCAGTTGAATCTGTATTAATATAAGCAGGAAAGTGGGATGACAACATAAGAGGAGGATTAACATTTGATTTCAGAAATTGGTCAACTGTGTCTGGTTATTTAATCCACTGGACCCCAAGTATTTTGCAACATAATGTATAGGGCTGATATATCAGCTCCTGGGGGGTCAGAGAGTTAAGCTGTTGACTGAAATACCT
>OZ026625.1:55225333-55303333 GCA_964020975.1 Hermodice carunculata
TTCCTCAGGGCACCAAGTATGAGATAAATATGTAAATTAATAACATGTAAAGCAACATTGTATTACAAGGAAAATCAAGATGATCTGCTGATGGACTGGCTATACATTAATCTATGGTGCAAATTGAACCAATGAAGAAACTTGCAACTGTGAAGAAGGTGTTAATGCAGAAGTACAAGTGCATGTCTGTCTGTATGGTTCTGAAGCCAGTTTTCGTGCCATGTCAGTTTTTGTGGTACGCTGAGTGATTTTAGTCCATGTCTGACTGTCCAGTGTGTTCACATTTTAATCTATTTAATATTGGGTAGAGTTTAAGCATAATTGATATTTTTCGATGCTGTTTTGATTAGAAATTTTTTCTGACATCATGGCAATTGGGCACAAAGTCAGTACCACAAAAACTATAATCCCCCCGAAAACTGGCCAAGCCACCCTATGTTTTTAGAACAAGAGACTACTAGAAAACTGTTCAGGGTGAGCTATATGTGAACATACAGCAGCGGGCAGGAGACGTGGGTGGACTTTATCAGTCCGGCTGACTGCATGTGCAGCACATTTAACTGTTTTTTGTACCAAGTCCAGATTTTCTTTGTATATCTTACAGCTTTCACCACTGTAATCAACAAGTTAAATATACCTTCCTTGTAATGAAGCGTGTCAACAGTGCTCTGATACAAAAGTTTAACTGAGTCCAAGTTCACAAAGTATGTATTTCCTTGCTTTTTTGGACTAGTATGGAAGATAGAACAGACTGGATAAGAGAATTTATTATATCTGTGCCTGGTTTTCCCTGGTAGGTTTTGGCAACAAAGTGGTGAGAAAAGTCCCTGATGCAATCTTTTGTTTGGTCCTTTCTCCCTTTAACTCTCTCTGTGCCAAATGGGACTAAACTCAAACTACACAGAAGGAACCATATACATGTATAAGGGGGCTAGATTCATGGTCCTTGTCAAAAGACCGTTGGTTCTAGCATCAGTTTGGCTGTATAGTTACATGTGACATAATAGTCCAGGTCAATAGCTTAAATCCTTGGTGTACTTTGGCCACATTGCACCCAAAGCGGGCAGAGGAAAGTTGTTGACTCAGTCCAAAATGTGGCACTGAAAGAGTTGAACTGAGCAAAACTGACTAGTGGTCAACTGTCATCACCTTTTGTGTTTTTCACTGGTTTCAGCAGTACAGTAGTCCCTCTCTCGAAAGACCACTCCTTTGGGAGACCACCTCCTTTGAGAGACCACAGTTGTTGGGTCTTTCTGTAGTACTTTTCATGTTATTTATACCTCCTTTAAGGGACCACCTGCTTTATGTGACCGCCTTTTGGGTGGCACTAGGGGTGGTCTGTCAAAGGAGGGACTACAATAATGAAAAACAATTTGTAAGGGAATTGTTCATGTAGATCAGAGACTTATCATTTAACAGGTCCAGGATCTACAGCTTTCAACACCAAGGAAAGCTTTTGACTCAATCTTAAAGTCAGTCTTGTAATAGGAGGTATTCATGTCAACTGGGATACTGTGCTGCCCCCTATCCCAGGGTATGGAAATTGACAGGAAGGGGGGGGGGGGGTTGATTCGTGTATTTAAAGCAGGACCAAACAAGCTTCTGTGATAAAAGTGACTAGTGGAGAAAAAAAGTTGAACTAAAATCATTCACTAAGTTTTAAAACATACAAGATGCTAAAAAATATTTAGAAAATTTCATTTGTTTGATAGAAAACGTGTTTTTTTTCAGGATGGTTAAGTAAGATAATAGGAAAGGTAAGAATTAGCTCTAAAGTGTATATTCACCCCAATACACAGCTGAATACACAAACCTTTGGAGGACTAGAGCTATGTATTCAGATTAGTTTATATGTTAAAGTAACCTTAGATAAGCCAGTCACTTTTGTAGGTGCGGTTATATGATTTTTGTGAGGTATTTAGCTATGCATTTAGATTTTCTGTCTGAAATTTAGTGTTTCTATGTGTAATAGTTTTAACATTATCAAGTTGCAAATTACAATGTAAAGTAATTGGGATACACAACCCTAGCCCTCCACTGACTGCAGTGCCCTCTTTTAGGCAGTTCTTGAACCCTCTGTTCTTGCTCTTGCCTGTTGGCAAAAGTGCTATCATCATGGCGGAGGCATAGTTTTGTTGCCTAGCAACTGACGGGAGCAGAGCAGGTCTGCAGTAGATACAGTTGAATAGACACACTTACTATTTAACATGACAATCATCAGGTCCAGTGAAGCCATTTTTTCAGGAACCATAGATAGAAACTGGTACTAGCAGTTCCTTATATACTGGCAATTACAGCTTGTAGTGTTCCCATATGTTTGCTTAAGGTACTACCACAGCATGCACAATGAAATTTCCAGTAGGGTGCAGTTCTGGGTACAGTTACATTTCCTGGTGAAAGTGTGCCCTATTTACATACATCAAAGCAATTATGGGGCTCAGGTGGACAGCTCAATACCTGTGGTGTGGTGTATACTGGTTGAAGATAATTATATTTCCCTGGATATTTGAGAGGTCATAAAGGATAAAGGGAACTGATTGAGATATGTTGTCCTGCATGTATGGTAACCCTTTTCTGCTGCAATTGGTCCAGAACTCCCAGATGTAACTCGTCGTCTACCTTAACATGTTTCACTTGAACTACACGATGATCAGGCACAAAGTCAGTACCAGGAGAACTGTGATGCCCTGAAAACCGGCGAAGCCATACTGGAATTAGCACAGAGTACATGTATATGTCAAGATAGCAAGAAGACGGACTCTGTGGATCTCTGCATCACAGACCAGTCAACATAAGTCCTACCCAGTTAACAACTTTGTGAATGCAGAAAAGTTGTTGACTGGGCTGTTTAAGTTCCATGGGGGTAAAGCCTGTACTTTGGGTCAGAAAGCTGACCATGTATGGTATTGAAACTTCTCTGTCTATGTGGGAGTGGCCACAAGTGTCTCATCCCTAGTCCAGTGTATTTGTCTGGTAAATTGAAAAATTGTCCTGTCAGACCTGGTATTCCAAGAGCAGAAATGGTCAGATTATAGTTTTAGATCAGTTGAGTGAGCGTATAACACAGTAATATCCAACATGTAGAATGTCCTCTGTGATTTGCATTAAGAAGACTTAGAGGAAATGATGGATGATTATGTCTGTGTGCCAATACAGACATTCTTTCTTTCTTTCTTTCTTTCTTTCTTTCTTTCTTTCTTTCTTTCTTTCTTTCTTTCTTTCTTTCTTTCTTTCTTTCTTTCTTTTTTTCTTTCTTTTTTTCTTTCTTTCTTTCTTTCTTCTTTCTTTCTTTCTTTCTTTCTTTCTTTCTTTCTTTCTTTCTTTGTTTCTTTCTTTTTGTCTTTCTGCTGCTGCTGCTCCTCCTCCTCCTCCTCCTCCTCCTCCTCCTCCTCCTCCTCCTCCTCCTCCTCCTCCTCCTCCTCCTCCTCCTCCTCCTCCTCCTCCTCCTCCTCCTCCGACACTAGTACACTTAGAAACTCCAAACATGGTATGATTATAAATCTACATATGAAGTCATGTCATTTTACAAAGACAGGTGAATGCATTTTAAATTATGCAAATTTATGTCCCAATACATTACCTATCCACTACATTTGGCAGGTCCCATATGAGATCGTGTCTCTGCCAACAATTTATTCCTGACATTTTTTCTTCTTACAGAGAATGTCCAGAAGATAGAAAATTTTCCACTGCAACTCCCAATGCCACCTCATTTTGTGCTTGGTTTGCCAATTGTCTCTCCATCAAGATTGCATTTTTAACACAGATACAAAGGGAAATATTCAGAGCATTTTAATTATTCATATTATAAGGCATACAGACAGATTTGCTGTCAAGAAAATAATCTTTTCCAGTTCATTGTACTTTTGGAAGGTGTGAATTATTACACTATGTGTGTGTCCAGTTATGTTTTTGTATGGTGAAGCAGTCTTTTGGTGTGTTATGAAATATAATGTACCTTTTTCCTCTATTTGTAGGTAAGTGTGATCAGTTTCCTGACATGGGGGAGAGATGTGTAGTTGACCTCACCATGGTGTAAGTGGACATGCAGCCACTACTGCCCCAGTAAGATAAGCCACTATCACAGGTAACATTATCATTAAACTAACCTGCTCACCTTTAAATTAACTCCGAGTGGCCGGCTTTGACTTGTCATCTGTGGGATAGGCTGCCAACTGAAGTCCTCAGAGGGCACCACGTATGTTTAACACTTTTCCTCTCAAATTGCCCCAAAGCACCAAGATGTATATTGTTGTCTTCATTTTGTTTTGGCTAAAATTTCTTGTCAACAGAAAATATTTGGGCTGTCAATGAGATGGTATATCATGAGGGCATTCCTCGGGACATTGCAAGTAGGACACAATGTGTCCAACTTGCACTGAGGAAAGCTATTGACTCAGTGGTATTTTGACCAGGAAAGGGTTAAAGGTGAGTCTGCCAGCTGTATCTGGTTGTCAAGAGAACTATTAGCTGACCCCTTATGATCAGTGGTGCCCTCTAATGAGGGGATTCTTATTGGCCCATCCCATTGCTTTACTTCATTTACTAACAGTGTAATTGTGTATGAGGGACATAGCAGCTGGGGCATGACTTGCCAGGCAGTCCACAATTGATATCACGGCTTAGTTGCTCCAAAAAGCCATTCCATGTGCAGCGGTAGTGATGATATATAGTTTAAACTCCAGCTTTGGCCGTGTATGTTGAGAACCAAGTGTAAAACTTGGATAGAAAGAGCTTCTTTCAACAATTGTGGAACAGGAGTTACATAATTGCCCTTACATGGGTATGATAAGAGTGTGTATTTAAAATTTTTTTCCAGAAACTGAGCCTGTTTACGATACTTTCATTGCATTTTTTTTTACGCTTAGAAGGCAAATGGGGATAGTGTTCAGATGGACCACTAGGTGTCTATGCATGTCACATGAAAATACTCAAATAAACACCTTGCATTGGTGGGAAACCATAATGGCAATACCCTTAACACACAGAGCACTTACGTTGTACTTTATGCCAGCAATTTGTCTTCCTGGGAATGGGATCAAATCACGATAATGTGTGATTTGTTTGATCTTTTTTTTTCTATAAGGGATTATTTTACACTTCATGTGCATGTTGCACAGATGTATGTAATGATGAAAGAGACGAACAAAATACTTCAGTTGTCCAAATTCTTAGCTAAGCTAGACAGAAAGAAAAAAACAAAAACAAAACTAGAAAAGATGATTTGCTGCATAGCAAATCAGTGTGTGTGTCTTCAAAGCATATTAGTATGGCAATGTACAACTATTCCATAACACAGGAGTAAAAGTTGGAATGGCATCTCTATCTATTACAGCTTTGAAGTTATTTAAGATTTAAAATTTCTAATGGTGCTATTTGGCATAATTCAAATTGCTACAACTTTTGTTTTAGATTCATTACATGCACAATGGTCAGGAACCCCCTATTAAAAATTAAACTGACATGAACATGAACCAAATCTGATGAAAATTTACCAAGTTATGGCAAGATGAAACTTTCAAAGCGCCAAATGAACTTGACCTTTGCCCTTTCGAGGTCACGTGTTCTTATAAAAATGAGCAGTGTTGCAATACCTACAATTTAAGTCTAACATGATAAGAATTGGATGGAAAATAGCCAAGTTGTGACTGGATGAAACTTTCAAAGGTTCAAATGACCTTGACCTTTGACCATTAGAGGTCACACAAATTTTAAAATATGCAGGGTTACAATAGCTACAATATGAGCCCAACATGATCAAAATTAGATAAAAATTAACCAAGTTATGGCTAGAAGAAGGCCACCAAGGAAAGTGGCCTTTGACCTTGAAATGACCTTTGACCTTGAGATGACCTCTACCTGAAGTGAACCTTGACCTCAAAAATGACATTTTGGCTTAAAATTGACCTTTGACCTTGACATGACCTTTGACCTTGACATGACCTTGACATTTGAGATGACCTTTACCTTGCTATGATTGAACTCCTAGACACTCGGGACCACATCTACTATAGTATACAAGATATTGAAGATTTATAACTTTAATTAGCCCTCATTTGCATAATTTTCAAAAGCATGACCTCTCAATATAAAAAGGCCAGACTTTATCCATATAAGTATAATTGTGCAAAGTTTGGAGTTTCTACATGTAATACTTTTCAAATGAAATGTCGGACAAATTTGCCGGTAAAGAAAGAAAGAAAGAAAGAAAGAAAGAAAGAAAGAAAGAAAGAAAGAAAGAAGAAAGAAAGAAACTAGAAAAGATGATTTGCTGCATAGCAAATCAGTGTGTGTGTCTTCAAAGCATATTGGTATGGCAATGTACAACTATTCCATAACACAGGAGTAAAAGTTGGAATGGCATCTCTATCTATTACAGCTTTGAAGTTATTTAAGATTTAAAATTTCTAATGGTGCTATTCAGCATAATTCAAATTGCTACAACTTTTGTTTTAGATTCATTACATGCACAATGGTCAGGAACCCCCTATTAGAAGTTAAACTGACATGAACATGAACCAAATCTGATGAAAATTTACCAAGTTATGGCAAGATGAAACTTTCAAAGTGCCAAATGACCTTGACCTTTGCCCTTTGGAGGTCACGTGTTCTTATAAAAATGTGCAGTGTTGCAATACCTACAATTTGAGTCTAACATGATTAGAATCGGATGGAAAATAGCCAAGTTGTGACTTGATGAAACTTTCAAAGGTTCAAATGACCTTGACCTTTGACCATTAGAGGTCACACAAGAATTTTAAAATATGCAGGGTTACAATAGCTACAATTTGAGCCCAACATGATCAAAATTAGATACAAATTGACCAAGTTATGGCTAGAAGAAGGCCACCAAGGAAAGTGGCCTTTGACCTTGAAATGACCTTTGACCTTGAGATGACCTCTACCTGAAGTGAACCTTGACCTCAAAAATGACATTTTGGCTTTAAATTGACCTTTGACCTTGACATGACCTTTGACCTTGACATGACCTTGACATTTGAGATGACCTTTACCTTGCTATGATTGAACTCCTAGACACTCGGGACCACATCTGCTATAGTATACAAGATATTGAAGATCTAAAACTTTAATTAGCCCTCATTTGCATAATTTTCAAAAGCATGATCTCTCATTATAAAAAGGCCAGACTTTATCCATAGAAGTATAATTGTGCAAAGTTTGGAGTTTCTACATGTAATACTTTTCAAATGAAATGTCGGACAAATTTGCAGGTAAAGAAAGAAAGAAAGAAAGAAAGAGAGAAGAAAGAAAGAAAGATAGAAAGAAAGAAAGAAAGAAATAAAGAATTCCTAGAAAAACAGAAAAGTGTGTGTTGACACACACACTTTAATAAAGAATTCCTAGAAAAACAGAAAAGTATGCGTTGACACACACACTTTAACTATGAAAGATGATTTGCTGCAAAGCAAATCAGTGTGTGTGTCTTCAAAGCATATTGGTATGGCAATGTATAACTATTCCATAAAACAGGAGTAGAAGTTGGAATGGCATCTGTATCTATAATAGCTTTGAAGTAATTCAAGATTTAAAATTTCTAATGGTGCTATTTAGCATAATTTAAATTGCTACAACTTATATTTTTAATTCGTGAGGTCAGCAATGGTCAACAACCCCCTAGTAGAAGTTGGAATGACATCTTTATCTATTATAGTGTTGTAGATACTGAAGATTGAAAATTTCAAATCCTGCTAATTAGCATAATTTAAATTGCAACAACTTTTGTTTTAGATTCATTACATGCACAATGGTCAACAACCCCCTAGTAGAAATTAAGATCACATCTCTATCTATGATAATTTTGAAGATATTCGTGTTTGAAAATTTCAAATGCTGCTAATTAGCATAATTTAAATTGCTACAACTTTTGTTTTTATAAAAAATGTCCAGTGTACCAATTCCTACAACTTGAGTCCAACATGATCAGAATTGGATGGAGATTGGCCAAGTTATGACTGGATGAAACTTTCAAAGGTTCAAATGACCTTGACCTTTGAACTTTAGAGGTCACATGTAAATTTCAAAAATGTGCAGGGTTACAATAGCTACAATTTGAGCCCAGCATGATCAAAATCGGATAAAAATTGACCAAGTTATGGCTAGAAGAAAGCCACCATCGAAAGTGGCCTTTGACCTTGAAATGACCTTTGACCTTGACATAACCTCTACCTGAAGTGAACCTTGACCTCAAAAATGACATTTTGGCTTAAAATTGACCTTTGACCTTGACATGACCTTGACATTTGAGATGACCTTTACCTTGCTATGATCGAACTCCTATACACTCGGAACCACATCTTCTATAGTATGTAAGATATTGAAGATTTAAAACTTTAATTAGCCCTCATTTGCATAATTTTGAAAAGCATGACCTCTCATTATAAAGAGGCCAGACTTTATCCATAGAAGTATAATTGTGCCAAGTTTGAAGTTTCTACATATAATACTTTTCAAATGAAATGTCGGACAAATTTGCCTGTAAAGAAAGAAAGAAAGAAAGAAAGAAAGAAGAAAGAAAGAAATAAAGAATTCCTAGAAAAACAGAAAAGTGTGCGTTGACACACACACTTTAAAAATATCTGACAGATGCTCAGTTAAGAGAGACAGGACATCCTCTGGTACTATTTTGAGCTCAGCTGACCTAATGGCAAATAGCTTAATATGCAAGTGCTCATGTCTACGTGTCCATCTGTCTGTCCATCAGCTGTTGCTTGTTAGCGTGATACCATTCATAGTTTACAAGTATAAGCCCAATATAACTTTCAGGACTTATAGGCTGTATTAAATCTAGGTCCCTTCGATATTGGTGGCGCCACCTGTAAAATTATGTAATATAGGGTTCGAAATATGAACATCTTGTGAACACTCTAGCATCTTTAATTTTAGGGGCATCTTCGTGAAATTTTGCTGGGATTGTGGGGGAGGTCAAAGTCCAAGTTACTAATGATATTAGTGGTGCCACCTTAATTTGACAGAAATCACGAGCCAAAACTTTTTTTTAAGATATAAAATTCCATATCTGGAAAAGTATTTGCATAATAGACTAGCGAATTTATAGGATATATGGACCATGTCCAATGCTAAAACGTTATATAATATCTATCAGTGACCTTGACATATTGTTGTGAGGTTACCATGCCTGTAAAGTTGAAAGAGGTGATTTTATAATGGTAGGGTGTAGCTTGGATATCAATTGCAAAGAGAATTGAGCCTCCAGATCAAAATTGCACATGATTACATTGTACATAAAACTGTACTCGGTGACTCACTTTTTGGTTCATCATGTCCCAGTAATTAAGGAGTTTAGCACATGTCCACATTTATTGTTTTTCTTCAATAACTTGAAAAGTTATTACCCAATTTGAACAAACAGTCCATCTATGAAAGCTGGAAGTGGGGCACCTATTTTGAACACTAATATTTTTTAAATTCAAGTTGAAGGTCAAGGTCAAGTAGCCAGTTTGAATATAGGGGTCATCTTGTGAATGCTCATGCACCTAATAATTTTCAAGTTAGGCCCATGTAAGGTTTAGAAGTTAAAAAGTGTATGAAAATCTTTTTGTGGATGCAATGTTAGTGGCACCAACTGCATATAGTATGTAATATACAGGTCAAAATATGAAAATCTTTGTTACCAGTTCAGTATTCTTAATTTTTGATGGATCTTCATGAAATTTGGTGTGATTGTAGAAGAGGTCAAAATCTCAGTTGGTTATACTAGTGGCGCTACCTATAATTTGAGAGAACTCATGAGAGTCTTGAAAGGTACAAAATTCCGTATCTTAAAAATTAATTGAATTACATAAGCCAAATTTTTAGAAAATATAGATCATGTCTAATGTGAATATATTATGTCAGATCAGTGACCTTGACCTATTTTTGTAAGGTCACCAGACCCGTTAAGCTGGAAGAGGTGATTTTGTAATATGGTAGGGTGTAGTTTGAACATCAGTGGCAAACAGAATGGAGCCCGTAGATCAATGTACTGGAGTACATTTTATATAAAACTCTACTTGGTGACCTACGTTATTGGTCCCCATGACCCAATGATTTTGTGTCCTTGACGTAATTTTAAGGTCATGAAACACTTAATGAAAGAACATTTAATTCAATATCTTGATAAAGAATAAGACAAATGATGCCAAATGCACCATTAATGTGTATCATGTGGAAGTTTCATATTACATATCGTTAACCGTCATTAATTTTTCAAGTTTGTGGATTGAATACATTTCAGTAAAATGATGTTTGGTGATGGTTGTCAGTAGAGAATTAGGCTCATGAAACACTTAATGAAAGAACATTTAATTCAATATCTTGATAAAGAATAAGACAAATGATGCCAAATGCACCATGAATGTGTATCATGTGGAAGTTTCATATTACATATCGTTAACCGTCATTAATTTTTCAAGTTTGTGGATTGAATACATTTCAGTAAAATGATGTTTGGTGATGGTTGTCAGTAGAGAATTAGGCTCATGGGCCTAAGGTTTTTTTTTAAATTTTTTTTTTGGATACTCTATGCTGAAAATAATATAAGTTTACCCACAAGTATAAGAGCTCCACATCAGAGAAACAGGCCTTGTAATAATCAGGTTGTCTGTCAATGAATCCAGATTTGGTTTATGGATGACAACTTTTGTAATTCTTGCTTAATTTTGTTCAATTTTGTCACAATATAGATGTCCCTAAGACCTCTCCTGGGATAGATTATGGGTGACCTTGACCTCAAGGTCAAAGTCTCATGTTCATTTGAACAAATTTGGTTTCCATGCAATAACTCATGGATGATTTGATGAAAGTTGAAAGTTGCTTAGGATATGGATTTAAGTATGACTTCACTTGGGATTGCAATTGGGTTACAGGGCTATAAAAATGTTTAAAAATCTTATGCTTACAGGGCTATAAAAAGCCAATGTTTACAAATCTTATGCATGCAGGGCACTTGATAAACTGGCCATTGCTGTATAGGTTACAATTGGCTTCATGTACTTTTTGTATAACCCAGAGTGCGTTGAGACTTGTCTTTCAAACAAATGATTTACACATATTTCGCTTCAAAACTTAAATGTCCAAAGACACCCATGGAAAGGTATCATCCTGCATTGGCGACTGTCAAGCCGCAGATAGAGTGACAGCCTTTAAAGTACTGACAGCGTGACCCTGGGAGCATGAGTTATACAGCAATACAGGAGAGAGCAGACTGATAATGTTACTGTGTACCTACTTTCATGTTAAGTCTTACTTGATAACACTACTCCTGAATCAACAGCCTTCCTTGGCGCAGATGACACCCATAGCTCCCTACTTGCACCAAGGAAAGATGGTGACCTGGGACATAGTAATATTCTTAAACATCTCTCATTCCAATCAGACAACAAGATGGCGGTGATCTCCTTTGAAGACTTGCCAGAAATACTGTTTACTTGTATGCAATATTTGATTCCTTGTGGGACCCTGGTGTCACTGATCAACATTAATATTTAATTCCTTGTGGGACCCTTGTGTCACTGATAAACATTTAAACTAATGAGGCATGTGCTGAGGAGAGTCCAATGCTAAACCACTGCATTGTGATTGTAGGACAACATGGATGGGTCACAGGCAGTAGATCATCTCTAACTGGGAAAATGGCCGTCCTTTCAACATTAGTTAGCACAAGTAAACACAATGGAAGAGAATAATGGTATTATCATCACCCATGTTGGTAACCTGTTTTACAAGACATGTACCTCCTTTGAAAAGAAAGTATATATATGTGCTGTCCATTATACCATGTTGGTATCCTGTTTTATAAGACATATACCTCCTTTGAAAAGAAAGTATCTATATGTGCTGTCCATTATACCATGTTGGTATCCTGTTTTATAAGCCATGTACCTCCTTTGAAAAAAAAGTGTATATATATATATGTGCTGTCCATTATACCATGTTGGTATCCTGTTTTATAAGCCATGTACCTCCTTTGAAAAGAAAGTATATATATGTGCTGTCCATTATACCATCATGGATGTATTTTTGGACACAACGTGTCACTTTGAGCAATAAAACAAGAAATGGTATGACTGGATTTTTTTTTTTACAGGAAACCTGCTGGATGGTATAACAGACAGTCAACATCTTACAGGGTATTACATGTATATTGCATGCTGTTTGTAAAATCTTATGACTTCAACACACACCAGGCTTTTTGGGGGACAGTATGCTCAAGTTAATTACCAATAAGAAGACAGAGACTTGAAAAAAATAATAAATAAACAATATTATAAGAACCTGTTGTGGGAAATATTAACATTTTGTTGGTCCAATAAGACTTTGTGTTTGTACAAATTACATTCATTTTGTGATGAAATCTGGTGGCATCTAGTGTGCTGAGCAACGTATCAAAAGAGATGCCCATAAACATTTCATCTGTGCCATTATTTAGTTAGATTAACAGCCACTAGGTGGGGTACATGTATGTGGATTGCAAAGACACCACTGTTCGTGATGCACCTGGTCCAAGATTTTCATTAACTTGTGCTCTTCTTAATTCAGATTTTTTAAAAGATAATGGTTCATTTAGGTTAATACATGTAGGTTAGGTCTCATTGTTAAACTTCTCCTGCATCAAAAAAAAAAACAAAAAAAAAAACAAAGAATAGTGCATTTTCTGCAAAGGGAGAACATGGGAAGTACATTTAAAAGTACATGCATAGTAGTGTGCATCATTGAATAAAAAATTAAAATATATGTTGAAAAGGGAAAGTGCATTGAAATGAGCTCCCACCATTGCTGAAACCAGATAATTTGAGTGTTAAATGTAAAAGATATGTACCCCAAGACATGTGTTCCTCTTTAGTTATATCGTTAAAGATTTGTCCAATTCAAGTCATTTTGTGAAACTTATATCAGTTTTTGCTATTTTTTTTTCAAGAAATTATTCCTCTGAAAATATCTGCGATTAAAAAAAAAAAAACGAAAAATTTGTTTTAAAGTAAATATGTAGGTCTTTGAATTGGCGTAAAATTTAATGTTGCTGCATCACTTGTATGTGTGTATGTTTAGGCACTAATTAAAAAAAATAAAGATCATGGTGAAATTAGAACTATGATTACATCAGACACAGTTTCATAGATGTTCCATAGATACTCCAGTAATTTTTTATGACTTTTTTGGGGTAAATCTTAAAAAATCTTCTCTGGAACCACCCACCCAATTGCTTTGATATTACAGGAGAACATTCCAAGGAACTCCTGGCCTTTAATTTGTTCACCAGGTGGTACTGTAATTTTTTTATTTTTTTATTTTTTTTTTCCGGTGTGATTTAGGTATTTTCGACTTCTTCTCCAGAACCGTCACTCAGAATTAGCTGAAAGTTGTTGGATATATGCCTCGTGAAAGGGTCAAACAAACTTGTTCACTAGGTGGCACTGGTGTGGCTTTCTGATTTTAAACGATTTTTTTTCAATTCTTGTACTTGTGGTTAAATGCACCTTTCCTATTGATTACTGGGCAAGTCAATTGGCAGTCTAATGGTAATTCACATTTTCAATTTCTCTGAAACCTTCATCCAGATTGACTTCAAAAATGGTGACAATGTACCTGGGTGGATCTTTACCAAGTTTGTACAAATGGTCACGCTTCAGTGATTTTTGGATTTTGTAATGAATTTTTTATTTGGGCAGATCTTGAAAAAATCTCTAAAACTGCTCATCCGTTTGCTTTGATATGACACAGGAACACTCTGCTGGACTCCCTAGTTCGTAATTTGTTCACCAGGTAGCGCTGCATTTTTTAGCTGAGCTGAGTTGCTAGTCAGATTGAGGTTTTAAAGAGCTGAGCTGTCCGACTTAGAAATACTTCTGAATGTCATTCATATGCACTTAACTAATCAAAGCTCAACACAGGTCTATTCAGTTTCAAGCTTGGTTTTGTGGGACAATCTTAGGTCAGCTGAGCATGGACTGTTCACACAGCCTACTAGTTTTATAGTCTGAAATTATTATTTGTATTATCTAATGTGTCAATATATGTTATGATTATCACCTTCTCATGGAGATATGATTTATCCCATCTGCTGCATAATGGACTGCTAAGCAAGTCTTTGCTGATAAGAAGTACATTGACTGTACACATTTTGCAATACTCAGCTGATAAGTCACTGTAATGCAACCCGCATTGCTTGTAATAAATGAAATGATTATTTACGACTACATTCATCCATAGTAATTTTTCAGATATCAAAGTTACATAATGAGATCCTTTTCTGTGTCTTGTTGATCTACATTTTGTATGTGTATGTGTGTAAAAATACGTTTTGGCCTAAACATGTCCATAAACAAAACGACAGGGTCAAGAATTCACAGCAGCTTCTTTTGAAACCTGTAAGAAGAACCATTCCATTCGTCTGCTATTTGGATTCTTGTTTTCGTATCTGTTTAAAGCAGGACATCAGTTAAGGATATATATCAGGTTACAATGGGTTAAACCATCATTTTTGCTATTTTCACACATGTTATGCACTTTTCCTTTAAGTTTTGTATGCCGGAATCAGATTTCAGGTTGTGTAAAGGAAAATTGTGAATTTTTGCAAAAGTATTGGGCCTGGTTCTCACTGTTTGGTGTGGCTTCGGCTGGGGACTAGCTAAGCTTCTAAGCTCCACCCTGCAGGAATCCAACAGGAGCCTCATTTACATACAGCAGGTGTGAGCGCTTCTGCGCTCGCTCCGCACAAGCAGACTACGATCAGCTGGGCAGGCAAACCGCATTATCGCTTTGTGTACAACTCTCGTTTGAACATATCCATATAAACTCAGACTTCCATCCTCTTGTTGCTCCAATACTTGTTCTTTCGCTCAGTTTCAGAGTTCCAACTTTACAAGTTGCACACACAGCAGCGGCATCAATACAAGCCTGCAACTGAGAACAGTCCCATAATCGGTATCCCTCTGGCTGTTCATTCACATCTCCTTGTTCACAACAATCTGTAGATCTAGCCTCGTGGACCACAAAGTCTCCGAGTTTCTGGGCACTAGCACTGCAGAAGCGTTTGTCCAGACCGGGTTGGCTTGTGGATGTTGTGGTGTTCACCGAATCAGTATCCGTGACCTTGGCCGCGACTTCGTTCGACCCTGACCATGCAATGCCAGACTCGCCCGGGGTCTCCGTGAGGCTCACGTCGGGTTGCAGGGTCGTCTCCACTGGAGGGAACTGATTGTAGTATGATCCTAGATCAGACGCTTTGAGTTCACTTGCAACTGACGCGGGCATCGGTCTGCCCCTAGGTTTTTTCTTTCTCGGCATCTTTGCAATAGCACTTTCTGATCACACAAATGTAAGCAATGATCCTGTGAACTTGATAGAAACTTTCTGAACTGAGACTGAAGTTCCAATTTACTGACACCTATACTGGGCCCCACGCAAGACGGCAAACATCGTAGAACCCGGTTGCCCCGTAACCACCTGTCAGTCATTTGTCGGCCAATCAGGTTAAACTTGAGAAACCCCAACATGGAATCCAAAGTGACAGATGAGCATGATTATAACATTTTTGGATGTAAAACCTCTAAAATAAAGTATTCTTTGAAGTTTGATGCTCCAAACTTGTCCATTTACTCAACAGGTAGGAGTGCGTAACGGAATACCAAGGTGTCATTGCGATCAAAGGCCCAAAGAATAGCGTAAGTCCTATTGAAGTCGGCATTTGCTTTGAAAGCGTTTTTCTCGGCATCATTCCTGGCCTTTGTTTCTCAACTTCTTGTGAAATCAACTTCGTCAGTTTTGCTCATAAAGACCTGGGGTTTGTGGCAAACTGTTCACAAGAATGTAATCTTTAAAAACGTGTCTCAGATTTTTTCTATGTTGAGTGGTTTTCCCTCCACAGCGAGCCAAAAGTCAAAACCTTTGATGTAAGAATGGAATGTCATCTTTTCAACTTTAAACGGGAGTATCTCCACAATAGCGCAAACAATGACAAAAATGAGACACGTTTGTGTAGAAAATCATGTCTGCTAGCTTTTGCAACCGAAATGCACATGCTCAAGCTCAAAATAAAAAAGTAGATTTAATAATTGTGTGATTTTTTTATGATCACTTTACCTGATTGTTGTGTCAACACAGAAGAACTTGTAAAAGTGAAAATGCTATCATCTTATTCCCAGATTTATTAGCTTTCAGGAAATATATAGTTTATGGTACTTTTAACGTATTTTCAGACTTTTATTAAGTCATTTGTAAGACTCACGCGTAACCTGATATATACCCTTAAGGAGTGAATGCAGTAATTCAACATCCTTCAGAGCATAGCAATTTTCTATGGTGACAATGTTTCCGTGGCGTTTGGCAGACAAGTCAGCAGCATTAATCGCCCTCAGGTTAGGGTTGGCTGAATAGGACATGCTATATACATGTAACTAGTTAAGTTGTCTCTATTGTGCTGGGCTTTCAGGCCAGGTTTGCCACGAGTCCCGGGAGGTATGTGGGCCAGTGAACATGACCCAGCACATGGAGGCAACTTAACTACTTAAGTATAGAATGAGCAGATGACTGGGCAAGTAGCCATAGAATCTAGGAGGCAAGTTCGACTAGTTTCAATGCTCTATGCATCTCATCACGAACTGCTGAAAAGAACGCAATATTAGCCTGTTAATGTATATGTACTCTGTTAAGCTACCATGGTTTCTATGTAAAGCTTGTTGCTTGTGTTGTATAGAATATGCTTTGATTTTACACTCATGCTTGTCCGATGGGCCTGTAAGATCTGTGGAAACAAGATGATCATGTGATACTTATTCAACTTTTGAATGCACTTTTTGTTTTATTTTCTAATTTTTTGGACAAAAAAATTCCAGGACCTACTTGGCAATTGCACACAAGGGCACCTGTGATCACCTGGTTCTTATTTTGATACACCAGCTGACACTGCAATCTTTTCATTCATTTTTGTGTGTTAAGTTTTTCGTCAACTTTTCTTTTTGCCGAATGGCTGAATAGAATTGTTCAAAACTTGATCTTAATATAATCTGATTAAAAACTATGAATGTGGGTGACAATAAGAAGGATAGCTGACACTGCAATCTTTTCATTCATTTTTGTGTGTTAAGTTTTTCTTCAACTTCTCTTTTTGCAGAATGGCTAAATAGAATTGTTCAAAACTTGATCTTAATATAATCTGATTAAAAACTATGAATGTGGGTGACAATAAGAAGGATACGTTAAGTTTTGATGAATCCATGGGGTATAAAACTTTGGCACCATCAAGCCAGGACCACAAAAAAAATACATTTCTCATTTGAAACACAATAATTATAAATGAAACATACAAAAAATAAAACAGAACACATGTTTGTCATTTGTCAGAACATATATTTCTCATTTAAAACAGAATAATCACAGATAAAACAGACAAAAAAATTTTTTAAAAAAGAAATACAATACAACATACTGGTTATTTAAAACAGAATAATTAAAAATAAAACAGACCCCCCCCCAAAAAAAAATACAGCAAAACTGATATTTGTCATTTAAAACAGACAAGTCTCATTTAAAACAGAATAATCGTAAATAAAATGGACAAACCCCCCCCCCCAAACAACGAAACAGATATTTGTTATTTCAAGCAGGATAATTGAAAAAAAAAAAAAAAAAAAAGACCCCCCCCAAAAAAACACACAAAGAAAACAACAACAAAAAAACCCAGGCAGAAATGATAAATAAAACAAGACATTTTTGCCAAGGGAATTGTCATCTAGATCTGGTGGACAATTTTTACATCAAGCTTTATATGTTCAGAGGCCACTTAAGGACTCACAGCTTTGAAATGAACAGGTGCAATATAGCCACAATGGTAGCAGAGCATTAGGCCCATGGGCCTCTTGTTTTTCCACTCACCATGATAACAGTCATGCGTTCCATTCAACCCCCACGTTTGTGGTCAGCATAATTTGCAAAGAATCCCCATTTGTGATAAATTAATTCTTGCTAAAATATGTTTTGATGAATCTTAATTTAAGTTTCATCAGTGCAAAGTTTTCTATCTTTTCCATAGAATTAAATAAAATGGTAATTATATTTGATAATGCATCAGTTTTAGACCCGCCTAGAGACAGCTGAGTGTGATGTGAGTGGGAAAATAATGGCGCGTCAAGGTGTCGAAAATGCGCATGAACCGATCAGTGAACAACTTTCTGAAATCTGTGCACATTTGCTGAAAGGTGACGACACAGGTGGGTAAAGTTAGAAGTTTTATCAACAGACAAACAAATGTCGTCTGAACATCCTGCCACCATAAGATGCAGGGATCAGCAATTTTACTTTTTACTTGAAAGGGGTCTGCATGCACCTCTGCTGAATGGGTGTGTCCATTATGTTCTTTTCAAGAAAACGCTAAACAGAAGCCCAACCCAAGACAAAAATTGGAGTGTCTTAATCAATAACATGTTAGTAAAATTACTCTTTCTTTTAACTCAGAAGATATAAAGATTATCCATGCATAAATCTGCTACAAAAGAATAGGCCTAATATGGCCTCCCAGAGTCCCGTCTTGGCTAATGACTGGGGAGGCAAATTATGTCGTAAAAATGAGATACCTTCTGGTAATAATTGCTCACCCAAATAATACCTAAATTTGCATAGTAAGCATTCATTATTTTCAAAACCACTATAATTTGTGTGTATTTGGCACATCCTCTTCATGAATTGGTATTATTTATTTATTAATGTATTAGATAATAATTCATATCAAATTCACAAGAGAGAGCCACAAGTGCATTTGAATTTTGACAGCAAACCACATGATGGCAATGGAACGTTCAAATAGATCTAGTCATTTGCTGATAAAACTTCTAGTATAAGTCTGCTCTCTGTGGAGCTTTTATTTCTGTGGATTGTGGGTGCTGTGGAGTCATTTGGGTTTCACTATAGTCCTGTTTTATCCTGCAGATTTACTCCCTCTGATATGCTGTTCCAATACTGGGAATAGCGGACTTTGCGCAGGAGGTGAAAATAGCAGAGGAGAGTTTCCTCTGCAACATCAAAATCCAACGACTTGTTCAACAAGTATGATGAATTGCAAAGCAAATTTAAAAGCATGAATACACACACACACACACACACACCACACACACACACACACACCACATACACAGAGGAAAAGGGGAAAATAGAAATATCAAACAATTTTTGTCCTCAATTGCATCTGTGAAAGCATTCTTTCTTGTGTGTTTACCATTTTCATAAGTTGGATTCTACATTTTTTTAATAATTGAAGAAAAGGCAATAATTATGTTCTAGCTGTTATGTTTTGTCCTGTTTTGCTCTGGCTTTTAGACTCTTCTGTCACCTTGGCATGTGCTAACTGGATCTAATTTTTGCCTAACTGTAGATTCTTTCAAAATAGTCTGTTTTATTTGATGATAGCCTGTTCCATTTAACAGCGCCACCTATTGTCTTTTACACAAAAGCTTACTGGAAACATTGCCTAAATTCAAAGCTACAGGGCTATGAGCCAGGCTTGAGTATAGGGACGGTCGGGGGGTACATGGGTAAAAGATTTAATCATCAATCAAATCTTTCATACAAGCAACTTAACATACCACTCCAGAAGCATTCTGCTAACACTAGACTGTCATATCTCTAATGTTACAAGCACTTAACAAGTCAGAAAGTTTTGTGAGAACTGGTGGCATTCTTTATTGATCCAACTTCACCAAAAAGTTACAAAATGTAGAGTTTTGTCAAAACTAATCAGAGCTTGGTATGATAATCAATAGCTGGTTTGATGTGTCAATGGATGCAAGTTGAATAGTGAAAACAATTTAAAAGTATAAAATACTATAAAGTGCTTTATTTTCGTGTGTATAAATTTTCACGGTTTTTATATGTTTGACGTTTCATTGTAGTCTTAATTTCACTGTTTTTTGGACATAATTCCTATTCAGACAATGTTAAAATACTATTTCACTGTGTTCTTCTTTTCACGGTTTTGTGCCATCAGTGAAATAAGTGAAAATAAGAATACAGCGAAATTAAAGCAATTTATTGTAGTCAAATCAAATGAACTGAAAGAAAATTTGAAATATGAGCAGCTCTTCGGACAAGTACGTCCACCATTATGCATGGATGGTATATAGCTCTAAGTTGCAAAGGTATACTTAATTTTGCATCACAATGTATAATCATGTGTAACTCACATACCTCATATTCTTATGTATGTGACACATTACTCACACAATTTCATCAAATTAGTTACAAAATAATGATACATATATCTCTTAAATTTAATTTTTTGAGAATACATTACTTTCTTCTCAACTAACGATTACTCCCACAATTTCATCAAATTATGTACAAAATAATGGTACATATATCTCTTAAATTTATTTTTTGGAGAATACATTACTTTGTTCTCAACTAACACTTACTCACACAATTTCATCAATTTAAGTAAGTAAATCCCAACCCCTTGGCAATAGTTTATGGAAAAGAGAGGGTTAAGTTTCAAAATGAGGTTACTTGGCAAAAATTTAAATCTCCATACACAACTTAGCATTTAACTTTTAACACTATGACAATTTCTCAAGAATTTCCTTGAAAATGCATGCAAAACACCATCATATAGCTATTGGCAACCACACATCAGGTACCGTTAACAATATATAGTAGTCTGTGGCATATTGTACCTCTCAATAGACACCAAGAACTTAACATGGACACATGACCAGTAAACTCCACACTTTTACTGTGCCTCCATACTTTATATGTTACATACATGTTTAGTCTTGGATATACATGTAAAGTTTGTCATTCCTCTACTCTTACAGTCTGACCCCATTACGACCATGTACAAGTATCTATGAACAGTCTGGAGGCATCTAAACCCTGAATTTGGGAGAAATCCCAGACACCATAGAAATGAAAGTCCACAAAAGACCAGGGCACACAGCCAAAGTGACAACAAACCCCAAAAGATGGGGCACAATTTAGCAATGCTTATGGACATCTTTAATGCAAATATGTATCTAAGAAGGTTTCTTGGAAATGTAAAGCCTATCAATCTGATACTTCTTTGCACATATATTTGCCTTATAGTCAACTGGCTTCACATATAGAAGGCCAATTAAGTAGTTTCTGACAACACAATAGCTCCACATTCCTCAGCCCAGTGAACTTAGAATATATGTGCTTATATACATGGGCCACAAAAACCCATTATATTGCAATGAAAACATCCCCAAAGTCAAGTGAACATTTACAAAATGCTTTAAAACCAATTTTTACTGGTTGACCTCATAATTCCAAGGCAAACACTTCCAATGCTTCCTTTGGTTTGTATACAATGCCAAAAAGAATTCACACAGTTTCCAAATTTAGAAAAACATATGAATTTGTGTACTCATTAAACTCTAAACTATTACACTCTGCTTCCAAAACTATTTATATATATAATTTGAGCCATAAAGTTCTTCATTTAGTGTTTTTCGCAACAAACTTGTATTGTCTTTATTCACATATCTCATATTCTTATGTATGTGACACATTGTGTGCTGTAACGTTTGTATAATCATGTGTAACTTATATATCTCATATTATGTATGTGACACATTGTGTGCTGTAACGTTTGTATAATCATGTGTAACTTACATATCTCATATTCTTATGTTTATGTACGTGACATGTACATATTATAATAATAATAATATACTTTATTTCTTTAACAAGGATCGAAAAAGTAGCCGTAGGCTAATATCAATTTCTCTCCTCAGGTAAATACAAATGACATTTCAAAGACAATATAATTCAACATAATTAATGCAGATATATACAAAAAAAAAATTACTGAGTGAGAATGATGGAAATTCAGAAGAAACCATGTTGAACACTTCCTTTTTGTACATAAATATTTCAAGGGAAGCACAAAAATGTATCATACATTTTGTTCAAGTAACATCCATATCATCAGAGTCTAAAAACCAGGAAAATCACCTAGAATTGATTGTATAATTGGATGTTGCCTCCATTATTAAACAATTACAAATGTGAGAGGCAGATGGACTGTCATAAAGTAGTAAGTGAACTTTATCAGATTTGTTCAAACTGTCTAAGTTAATATCAAGAAGACCACGTTGTAGGACATCTGATACACCTGCCATGAGTATCTGTCTATGTGTTGTGAACAGTGGAAACTGCAGCAGATAATGAGTCACTGTTTCAGAACGAAAACTAAAAGCAGAGAAAAGACTGTCATACAGGCGACGTGAACGCATATCTGCATTTAAAGCGCTAAAATATACTCATAAACGATTTAACAATGAATTTACTTTTCTGAGTCCATGCCATAGGTTATCAAGCCTGGCAGGAAAGTACAGAGTTTTTACTAATCTTTTGAAGACTTGCAATGAGGGAGCATTCCGAAAAGTTAATGGTCAGTTATTCCATAGCCTGGGGGTAGAAGGTACAAACATATTCCCAAATGAGGAGGTGCAAGGTGAGATCAGTGAGCAATCGTTCATATTACGCAAAAGGTAAGCAGCTCGAGTCATGTTAGGTCTCGGGATTAAAGCTTGGAGATGTGGAGGGCATAAGGGAAGAGCAAAAACGCGCAAAAACCTTACCATGGATACAACAGTATTCCTTAAACAATGGAAGTATCTCCAGTCTTCATCATCAGTTTTCTTAGCTTTTCGGTACGCCCTATCTCTGACATTCATAGGGTACGTGTCTCAATTGACCAGTCATGAAGGGTTTGTCACAACGTCTTAGTGTGACTTCCTTGTGGGGTATACATTCATAAGAAACTTCATTAAAAAAAGTGGTCAAATTATTACAGATATCATTTACATCATTATTAATGAATATGACATCCCAGGGAGCAGATGATAAATTTTCATGTATTTTGTCACCATCCACCTTAGAGTAATCCAATAAAACTTTTTATAAGCAGTGTTCTTACCGAGCTGGACATATGTTGACAAAAGGAGGCACTCATGATTGCATGTAGGTATGGGCGGAATATGAAGTACATTGCTGTTTGCAAAGTCATTAATTACAAAAACAAGATCGAGAACAGATCTGCCTCTGGTGGGCTCAATAACCAGTTGTCATAAATTAAGTATGTTACAAGTGTTGAAAAATTCCTAATCAAGCACAGTATTAAAATTACCATCGTTCAAGAAAGATTGGGTAAATTTAAGTCTCTTATAATAATTAAAGCATGAGACAATTCACAATTAACTTTCCTATAATATCTTGAAAAGAATTTAGAAAGTCTCTGGATTCATTTAATTTTGACCTGGCGGTCTGTAAAAAGTACCTATGAAAATCTTACACTTGTTTATAGTAGTTTCAGTGATCAGCGATTCCACATTGGCATGACACATTATGTGCTGTAATGTCTGTATAATCATGTGTAACTCACATACCTCACCTTATGTAAGTGACACATTATGTGCTGTAACGTCTATATAATCATGTGTAACTCACATACCTCATATTCTTATGTATGTGACACATTGTGTGCTGTAACGTCTGTATAATCATGTGTAACTCACATACCTCATATTCTTATGTATGTGACACATTGTGTGCTGTAACGTCTGTATAATCATGTGTAACTCACATACCTCATATTCTTATGCCTCACATTTTACAAGTACATGTGTATATTACTCAGACAACTGATTGCCAATTAAAATGTTGGCTTTAATGGTGGGACTCACCAATTATTACACCTGTAATAAATCAAACCTCATACACCTGTGACCTTACGATATTTGCAGAAATGAAGCTCCACTCATGGAGAAATGACACAAGATACCTACTTATATGTTTGCAGTACAAGAACTTAAATCCTTACTAACCACACTGTTTACTGCAGAGTAGGAAGAAGTTTTAAACTATTTACAACTTATCCACAAAATAAATCTTCTCCTGGGAAAAGCTTCGTCACCTCACAGGCAAGGCAAATCTCTGTCAGGGAAGTTTTATCACAGTAACTCAAGAAAAGTTATACAGCTTCTCCACACACTTGGCAGTCTGGATATGAAGAATTGCAGGTTCAACCCCTATTAAAAATGAAGCAGGTCACAGTACTACATCGAAGAAAAAGAAAAAGATAAAAACACCATTAACACAATACTTAAAATTTTTTAATGTAGCTTCATCAATTATTTATGTCAGTTGGTTCTAAGGATGCCTCAGACACCCATTGATAACTAGGTCACATATTTAGGTCTCGCATGCAGGCATATTGTCTTAACCCTGGCCAAGGGGTTTTTGATCTCTCACCGGCTTCTTTTTTTTTTAACCAGTTGTTTTATGATACAAAATTAAATTGTGCTGGTTTCACGTGTACAGAAGCCATATTACTACACTCTTGATGGTTCTGCATGTGTTAATTGAGAGGAGAATAGTATTGTCTTAAATTTGTAGATTGTACATCATCTCAATAGCAATATACTAGCTTCTATGGAATCAGCTGTTAGTTACTTTAGTGGTGCATATTTTAAGCTGGATATTTCCCTGTCACTGCCACCAAGGCTCACAATGACTTCTTGTGCCTCACCCCATCTTTCTTTAAATATTGCATCAGTGAGTTGACACTTTGTGCTGTGAGCCAGGTTGTTTCTCAGTTTGAACAGCCGTAGCAGATCAGCTGCCTGGGTCAGGTCAGATGAATCTAGTTTCCCAAACCAGCCATTGTGTGGTGGAGGGAAGTCATCAAGTAGTCTCGTGAAGACTGAGTTAAGTAGAGTCAAGTCTAGATCTGCCAACTGGACTGAGCCTGACTCGGGGTACAGTTTCTTATGGATCCACTTACTGGGACCTTTCAGCTTGTCTTTAAACTTCTCCTTGTTCTGTTGCAACCATTCCTGCAAGGTTGTTTGTTTTTTACTAAAATGCTGCTCCAATATCCTGCGTGCCGTCTTTGATCCCCACTCCATTACAAGCTTCTGGTATCGAAGAAAGTTGCTATCCTCTCTCTGGTACTGGGCATCAAGTGTTTGGAGAACTGGAAGAAATGTGTAGATCATTACACAGAGGAAAAGTCCCACATGTAAACAAATACAGGTCAATTATGTTTGTGCATGTAAATTGTATATTTGATATGAAAATAAATGTATGCCTTGCAAAAATATAATTTTCTTGCTTTTTGTGATTGAAACATGCACAAGTAGCTATTTTACTATCCTAAAAATATGTCCTGATCCTTCCCATGTATTGTTAACACTGGAATGAAATTGTGTAAATTAACATCTCTCGGCACACTTGCCACAAAAGTTTGGTTCAGTTGCGAGTGGATTACAGATGGAAGTTAGGATTCTGTGTTGCTGCTTTTCTTCATCATAGCAACTGGATCCTAAACCAATTTGGCCCAAAGGGTCATCTGCTTGCTTCTTAGAATACATCAGACCAGTACAACAATTGCCTACATGAGGTAGGCATCCAAAATGTTCCTTCTCAGCACCAGCCTTGCAGCTCTGTTTATTTTGTTTGTTTGTTTTCTGTTTTTTTTATTGTGAACTTTCAAGCTGCAAAGCACATGAGAGAAGCAGAAAACAAGTAGCCTTTGCCTCAAGAGCTTCCAAGACGGCAGGAAGGCCTGCACCAAATCAAGATCTGGATCTGTTGCTATAGCTATTGAGAGCATACATGTACCCACTACTCGATGTCAACAAATATCTTTCCCCCCCCCCCCCCCCCGCACTCAAAATGGGCCTAGGGTTCCCATTTCTTTTTGCAGACTAGTTGCATCCCCTTGTGAACCTTTGTGCCCCTCTGAACAATGGATAATACAACCTATGTTGTATATGAATGTGTAATATTATGAAAATTATATCTTATGTAATGTCCCTATATTTTTGCTTTGTCTTTTCCAGTAATAGTTCAAAGTTTATACATGTACTATTGCTTTTTCCCCATTACAGCTCGCAAAACATTTGGCTTTGGTGTCTTTGTGCAATATCTATCTATAAACTATATAAAAATGCTTAATTGGATTTTGGTGTTTCCCAGCGTTAGTCGGCGTTTGCCAGTGTATGTAACACCGGCTAACTCTGTCTCATGCTGGCAAATGCTGTGTAATGCCAGGAACCACCATGAAACGCTGAAACGCACCCACTGACACTGAAACAAGTTACTAGTGAAGGTAATTTTTTTTTTTAAATGCCTTACCATCAAGTGGTGGATAGACCGTATCTGCTCTGATTGGCCCAGCAGTGTCCACACAGTTGTTGCAGAGGATTTCTGAGTCAGGACAGGCTTCATACAGCCACTTGTCTGTGTGCAGTGTTGGGTCTGGCAGCATCTTCCTGGTACAGCCTGGACATGGCACAACTTTACTAAAGATCAGGCCAGGCCACATATTTAGAAGAGCATCCATCTCTTTGTGTATGTTGAGTAGAACTTGCCACATTGGATGCAGATTTTTGCCACGAATGTACACAAGGGCAGCCTCATTTTCGTTCTCTGTGATCAGTTTCAGTAGTAGTTTGGTACCCTGCCCTGTTGTAGCTAACAGTCCATACTTCCATTCATTGCTCTGATTTACATATGTCTGAATCCTGACACAGAGGGAAGGGAGCAGTGTGGGTGGAGCCCATCTGTGGAACTCAACCCTGATGGCAATCTGTTGCTCCTCATTTGGAATATGTCCTGGCCATTGTTGAGCAACAAAATGTGGTTCTTCATCTCTCAGAAACCAGGGGATCTTTATCTCCTCCACCCTAGACATATCTACACAATTTCCCTGCCTTGGAAGGATGTAGCCAATGTCAAACTTGACCATAAGCATCACCAGCAGTTCAAGTGAAGCTTCATTGGGAGTGAAGTCCTTCCAGATGTATTGAAGGAAATGTTTTGTCAGTTTCCCTTCTGATACTAGGTCTGCTTTTACTTTGGAAAGCTGATCATTAGTGAATTCGCTGAAACGTGAATCTGTTTTGGACAGTTGTTGATTCAGATCATGAGAAATGAGGGCCTTGAAGATTCCAATGAGCTGATTGGGTTGATTGAAGACAGTGTTCCTCAGAATGTCATTATCGTCATACCAGAGAATGTCACTGCTATGTTTCAGGTACAGGAGGGCTTCTGTGATGGATTTATCTTCAGTCTTCAGCTCAGCTTGGATGGCTAGTTGTATCACAGTGTCCCATGGTAGCCATGGGGTCAACCCTTGGTGATCAGTTTGTGCTGACAGTAGATCCCTCAAGTGATGCCAAGTCAATGGTATTTCTTTACTGGGAAACTGAGTTTTATCCTCAAGGATGGACAAAATTTTATCTCCAACATCCTGAATGCCTTCAAATGTCTGGGAGCTCACAGCAAAGGTCTCTTGGATTATGCTAGGTCTCTGTCTAAGCATCTCCTGTAGTTTGTTATACTTGTGTCCGTGACTTTTCATATCTCTCATGCTGCACCTAATTTGTTGCTGTTTGATATGTTCTTCTTTGTTACATTGATCAAGTACCTCTTTCAATGTTTTTCTGGTTTGTATGTCTGTACATTTGTCCCTGTGAGTTCCCACTAGAAGTATTCGAGCATTTGGAATGGCTTCTGCTATCACTTCTATCCACTGCCCAACCAGCAGTCTGTATTTACTTGGGTCATATGTGTCCAGGCTAAAGATGACCAGAAACAAAGAATTTTCATTCAAGAAAAACACAGTGGTTATGTTGTAACAAGCATGACCACCAAAGTCACACATTTCTATGTTCAGGTCTGGATCAGGTTTGTTTTCAGTTCCCCACACCCATGTGTGTTTTTCCATTCCATGTGTGCGGTCCTCAACATTGGTCAGATACGGCCTGCCAGAACGGAGGCTTTCCATTAGGCTGGTCTTACCTGCCAATGTGTTGCCCAAGAACATAATGTTTCTTTCGTTATTTTGGATGCTTCCTTTACACTGAATCTCTTGAAGGTAATTGAATATTGTATCAATACCAGAAGATAAAACACTGTTAGGGATGTTTAATTTATTGTAAAGAGCATTAAGTCGTTCAAGTCTAGTGCACATAAGGATTTGAAGAGGCAAGTTTTTCAAATTGTTATCAGAGACATTGAATGCTCTTAGACAATGAAGCTCTCCAATTTCCTTATGAATGTACTGCAGCAGATTGTTCGATACATCTATGATCTCCAGTTGTTTGCATTGATACAGTGACTGTGGCAAGGAAGTCAGTTTGTTGAAGGTTACATGTAACTCCTTCAGACCACTTAAGCAACCAATGTCTTCAGGCAGAGAATGGAGTTGATTGTGATATAGATCTAATTTCTCCAGTTGTTTGCATTGATACAGTGACTGTGGCAAGGAAGTCAGTTTGTTCTCATTTACATTTAACTGCTTCAGACCACTTAAGCAACCAATGTCTTCAGGCAGAGAATGGAATTGATTGTTAGATAGATGTAATGTCTCCAGTTGTTTGCATTGATACAGTGACTGTGGCAAGGAAGTCAGTTTGTTGTTCCATACATGTAACTTCTTCAGACCACTTAAGCAACCAATGTCTTCAGGCAGAGAATGGAGTTGATTGTAAGATAGATCTAATATCTGCAGTTGTTTGCATTGATACAGTGACTGTGGCAAGGAAGTCAGTTTGTTGAAGGTTACATGTAACTTCTTCAGACCACTTAAGCAACCAATGTCTTCAGGCAGAGAATGGAATTGATTCCAAGATAGATGTAATTTCTCCAGTTGTTTGCATTGATACAGTGACTGTGGCAAGGAAGTCAGTTTGTTGAAGGTTACATGTAACTCCTTCAGACCACTTAAGCAACCAATGTCTTCAGGCAGAGAATGGAGTTGATTGTGATATAGATCTAATTTCTCCAGTTGTTTGCATTGATACAGTGACTGTGGCAAGGAAGTCAGTTTGTTCTCATTTACATTTAACTGCTTCAGACCACTTAAGCAACCAATGTCTTCAGGCAGAGAATGGAATTGATTGTTAGATAGATGTAATGTCTCCAGTTGTTTGCATTGATACAGTGACTGTGGCAAGGAAGTCAGTTTGTTGTTCCATACATGTAACTTCTTCAGACCACTTAAGCAACCAATGTCTTCAGGCAGAGAATGGAGTTGATTGTAAGATAGATCTAATATCTGCAGTTGTTTGCATTGATACAGTGACTGTGGCAAGGAAGTCAGTTTGTTGAAGGTTACATGTAACTTCTTCAGACCAGTTAAGCAACCAATGTCTTCAGGCAGAGAATGGAATTGATTCCAAGATAGATGTAATTTCTCCAGTTGTTTGCATTGATACAGTGACTGTGGCAAGGAAGTCAGTTTGTTGTTTCGTACATTTAACTTCTTCAGACCACTTAAGCAACCAATGTCTTCAGGCAGAGAATGGAGTTGATTGTAAGATAAATCTAATATCTCCAGTTGTTTGCATTGATACAGTGACTGTGGCAAGGAAGTCAGTTTGTTTTTTTGTACATGTAACTTCTTCAGACCACTTAAGCAACCAATGTCTTCAGGCAGAGAATGGAGTTGATTGTGATATAGATGTAACTTCTCCAGTTGTTTGCATTGATACAGTGACTGTGGCAAGGAAGTCAGTTTGTTGAAGCTTACATGTAACTCCTTCAGACCACTTAAGCAACCAATGTCTTCAGGCAGAGAATTGAATTGATTGCTAGATAGATCTAATTTCTCCAGTTGTTTGCATTGATACAGTGACTGTGGCAAGGAAGTCAGTTTGTTTTTTTGTACATGTAACTCCTTCAGACCACTTAAGCAACCAATGTCTTCAGGCAGAGAATTGAATTGATTGTGACTTAGAACTAATGTCTCCAGTTGTTTGCATTGATACAGTGACTGTGGCAAGGAAGTCAGTTCGTTGTCACTTACATGTAACTCCTTCAGACCACTTAAGCAACCAATGTCTTCAGGCAGAGAATTGAATTGATTGCTAGATAGATCTAATTTCTCCAGTTGTTTGCATTGATACAGTGACTGTGGCAAGGAAGTCAGTTTGTTGAAGGTTACATGTAACTCCTTCAGACCACTTAAGCAACCAATGTCTTCAGGCAGAGAATGGAATTGATTCCAAGATAGATCTAATTTCTCCAGTTGTTTGCATTGATACAGTGACTGTGGCAAGGAAGTCAGTTTGTTGTTCCTTACATCTAACTCCTTCAGACCACTTAAGCAACCAATGTCCTCATGCAGAGAATGAAGTTGATTGCTAGATACATCTAATGTCTCCAGTTGTTTGCATTGATACAGTGACTGTGGCAAGTCTTCCAGATTATTAGCACTGATATGCAACTTCTGCAGCCAGTTTAAATGGCTAATGTCTTGATCAGGTGGGAACTGCACGGGCCTATTGAGACTGAAAATTTCAGCCTGTAAGGGTGTAATAAAGATTTCCTGAAACCCTGGGCAGCCAATGAATGATTGAAACACATTTGTGAAGTCGTGAAGGCTAATTGCTATACGCCTGACATCATATAGTTGGATGTACTCCTGTGGCAGCTGACGACGTTCTTTGTCACACAGCAATGGGAACACAGCTGCTATGCTTTGATTAACACCTTTTGCCCGTAACACAGGAGTTTTCTCATTAAAGTCAACACTAGCAAGAAGCTGCTTGCAGTGGTCCTCTAAATTTAAGGGCTTGACACTGGACATACTGAAGTAGAGTCTGAAGTGGGATTTGAAGTGGTTTCTGAACGGTGCATTGCCCCATCATTGATGGCATTTCTGCTTATTTACATGTGTATGACCTTTGAAATATGTCACATAAACAGCCTGGTGCCAGTTGTCAATAATTATGCTACCTATATCTCTCAGACTCTGGATACATATTCTGTAACCACAGCAATGCCTCTTGCAATGTTTGATGGGACAAATCATTAGACCTTCAGTAGCTGTCACTCCTGGGCTCATGGTGTAGTAGTCTTTGTGTATTACAGGCACAGTCCAAGGTTCTGCATATGTCATTGCCCCACCTGCAAATAAATACAACAGAAGGCTTTAACACTATTCCACAGAAAGGAGCTAAAATCAACCAGATATCAAATATCATCTTTGTGACTGTGGTCAAGAAGACACCAATTTTCCATTAACGGCAAACATTTTATACAAGAATTGTGGGTGAGGCGGGCTAAGACAGGGTATCCCTATTCAACAATTTTTGTAGGGATTGCTCACCAGCATGCATACATTGCTAACACACAATACCACTCCAGGGAAAATTTGTTAACATGACCAGTTTTATTTTTCATCTTGTTAAGCTCTTCATTAACCCATACAACACTATACAAGGGAAAGCTGTTGACCTGATCAGTCTTATTTTGACAATGACAGTATTAATTCTCATGGTTTGGAACCATGTGGTGAAGAAAGTTAGTGACGCCTAGATATTGCCAAAAAAAATTGATGATTCTCTGTCATTCATCCATATGTAGCTTTTTGAAGAGTTCAATGAATTTTAACTTTGATGGCACCCATTGCATCAGTGTACATAACTAACTTTGTTCTAGATCAGGGCAGTGGTGCTTTCTACGTGCCTTGCTGTTACTGAACATGTACAGCAATAAAATATGTTGTTTTTCTGGGATCATTACTTTGGACCTTGAGTGACCTTCAAAGGTCAACTTAAGGTCAATGGGTGTACAAATTTTTATCAATTACTTAAAACCAATTGAGTGGTTTCACTTGTAATTTGGTGGGGATATATATCGGGTGAATCTTTACATAATACTTTTTATTGTTCATGCTTCTGTGATTTTTTTTTTATTTTTTGTGTTTTTGTTTTGTTTTTTGTTGTTTTATCGTAAAAAGATCTTTGATGTATTTTTAATGTTAATTTTTTTGGCATTAATGTGTTTGTTTGCTTGTTTTTAAATCTCTGAAACTGGTCAGCAAATAGCTCTGAAATTAGACACATTTCTGGGAATCCCAAGACCTTAATTTGTTTGACAAGTACGGTTGGAATCAGTTGATGTTTTCTTATGAATTTTTGTGTGTTTTTGGCATTGTTAATAGGAAGCATTCATGTTAAAGTCAGTGCAGAACTGTTCTTGCTAATTATGTTGCTAGGCAGCAGAATTATGCCTCCACCATTATGAGGGCACTTGCTTCAATTTGTTACTGAAAGATTTGAAAAATACATTTTTTTGATAAACAAGTGAAAAGTTCATTAATATTTAATGTAAGTTTGTATGTTTTGAACTATGTGAAGGACTTGTTTTTCATAGGTTTTTGCTTTCTCAATTTGTTATTTTTGTTGCAAATACACATTTTACCCTGCTAAATACATGAATGTCTGTGCCCTCTTTCCTGGCATTAGTTCTTTGTTGCAGCATAGGGGCAGCACATTACCACAGTTACTTATGAATACCTTCTATTGACACCTTGAGTAACCGTGAAAGGTCAAACTAATATTAGTGGTTTATATCTTGGCAATATTGAAACTTTTTTTCAACTATTAATATTATCAAAATCTTATACCCACTACTTGTGTACAGCCCAGCTAAGTGTGCACCTGAGGAAACAAATTCCTGTCAGTAGAGCACAGAATTACCATAGTCCTCTTGTTTTTACTTTGAATGACCTTGAAAGGTTATCTTCTTCAAAGTTAACAGGAATGTATCCAGACTTTCTCTCCAGAAAAATTTTGTGAGTACATGGCGTAACTGTCATTTTCTCATTTTATCCAATTATCAAAACTTTTAAAAATGGTTGTGATTATATGTGCATATTAACATTATTACAATGATGATAGCAGCGATCTGACATACTGACTTTATTATAATATGTTTTAAAAATGGTGGATCCAAGACCTATACTTACTGTTTCTGTTGGTTTTGTTAATTTTGACTCCAGGGACCTTGAAAGTTCAAACAGACATATTTGCTTTTATCTTGCTATTATTATCAACTAGGCCCATGGTCACTATAAGACAGTTAGGAAAGTATGAGAGAAGACTGATATTACAAAAAGTGAAGTTAGTTTTAAACATACATGTATATGACCTTAATATTATTCCACAAGTGACATCTGTACCTCAAATTTAAGTCAGCTAATCATAGGCCTATAACAGTTCCTGTAAATAGTTTTTTTATTAAAAAAATTCTTTTCAACAAGGATTTGGCTGATTGCTTTGATATTACATATTGGGTCACCTGGGGTCACATAGTTAATATTTTAGCCAACAGGTGGTGTTCATTTTTTTCCCAACTTTTTAATCATATTTTTCATGTGAAGGCTAGGTTTGACTTTTCTAGAAGGGCTAAATAGAAGTGTCTTAAATGTTATCATGATATTATCTCACTATTAAATGGTAATAAAAGTTTACACAGGTGATATGTTGATTTTTACCTCTGCTGACTTGTCAGTCAGGTGAGATTACAGGATGAGTAGGGATCAGTCGTCTATTAACATTTCACATTTTTACCCTTCGGCCTTATGAGGCCGACGAGTATTGTCGTAACTGGCGCCGTCCGTCTGTCTGTCCGTCTGTCTGTCCGTCCACCCCGTTATTTTACCATCATAATTTCAGAAATTTTTGAGACAGGACTTTCAAATTGCACATGATAGTGCACTTTTATATGGCCTACTTTGTGTGTAAGCATAGTTGACCTTGATGTAATTCTCAAGGTCACACAGCGGTCACATTTGCTAAGCAACGTTGCCACTCTAACTATTGAAAGCCTGTATCTAGTAATCCAAATCTTACACACAAGAAGCTTCATAGAGTGTGGTCTAGAAGCCTATTGAAAATAAAGGTCATAGCTTTATATTTGACCTACTTTTTGAGGCCAAAGGTCAAGTGCACAATGGTGGTATTGGTATAAGTAAGGAAGTCTTTAAGTCAGTTACATGAAATTTTATACACACATGTATCACAACCAAAGAATGTGTCATGAATCAAAAGTAGGTCACTAGGTCAAGTATCTGGGTCACAGTGACATTAATTGAAATATTGTTGACCACTTTATCTTCAGAAATGTTTGAGACAGGACTTTCAAATTGCACATGATAGTACACTTCTATATGGCCTACTTTGTGTGCAAGCATAGTTGACCTGGACGTAATTGTCAAGGTCACACAATGGTCACGTGCTAAACAACATTACCACTCTTACTATTAAAAGCCTGCATCTAGCAATCTAAAGCTTACACACAAAATGATTCATAGAGTGCTCTAGAAGCCTATTGAAAATGGAGGTCATAGCCCTATATTTGATCTACTTTTTGAGGTCAAGGTCAAGTGCACTATGGTGGTATATGTATAAGTAAAGAAGTATTTAAGTCAGTTACATGAAATTTTATACACACATGTATCACAACCAAAGAATGTGTCATGAATCAAAAGTAGGTCACTAGGTCAAGTATCTGGGTCACAGTGACCTATTAATTGAAATATTGTTGACCACTATAACTTCAGAAATTTTTGAGACAGGAGTTTTAAATTGCACATGATAGTACACTTCTATATGGCCTACTTTTTGTGCAAGTATGGTTGACCTTGACATAAAGTCTCAAGGTCACACAATGGTCACATGTGCTGAGTGACGTTACCACTCTAGCTATTGAAAGCCTGTATCTAGCAATCTAAATCTTACACACTAAATGATTCATAGAGTGATGTAGAAGCCTATTGAAAATGTAGGTCATAGCTGTATATTTGACCTACTTTTTGAGGGCAAAGGTCAAGTGCACAATGGTGGTATTGGTATAAGTAAGGAAGTATTTAAGTCAGTTACATGACATTTTATACACACATGTATCATAACCAAAACATATGTCATGAATCAAAAGTAGGTCACTAGGTCAAGTATCTGGGTCACAGTTATCTATTCATTTAAATTTTGTTGACCACTATTACTTCAGAAGCTTTTGAGACAGGACTTTCAAATTGCATATGATAGTACACCACTGCAAGCATAATTGACCTTGACCTATTTTTCAAGGTCACACACGGGTCACAAGTTTGCTGAGTGACGTGCATCTAGAAATCTAAATCTTAAAACAAAAGAAGCTACACAGGGTGATCTAGAAGGCTATTGAAAGTCATGGTTGTACCTCTATATTTGACCTAATGTTTTTGAGGTCAAAGGTCAAGTGTACAATAGTAGTACTTGGGTAGGTAACTATACCTGATACTATGGGACACTATTCCTATTCACTTACAGCAAGACATTGAAGGCGGTCGAAGGGTACTGCGCACGTTCTTTGAACAGTGTTTTTTTCTTCACCAAAATCATTAACCAGATTCTCTTGAGACTTGGTGGGGATGTACCTTGGTTGGGTCCCTACCCAGTTTGTTCAAATGGTCTTGCTCCAATGATTTTGTGTAATTTTTATGCTTTCTCTTGTTCATTTTTTTTTTTTTTTTGCAAAGTCATAAAAGATGATCTTCAAAACCCACCACATCAGTTGCTTGGAAATTACATGTACATAGGGACACTTCTGGAAACCCCTTAATCTTAATTTGTTCTCTAGGTGGCACTGTAATAATATTGACTTTTGGTTAAATTTTTGGGTACATCTTTTTATGAGAGGCTATTTCGTATTTGTGTTTACACCGACTTCTAAGAGAAGTGCGTAATTGCCCAACCTAGGTGCGAGTAAGACCGTGCCACCGGAGAGGAGGGAACAAGTCCAAGCGATCACCTGTTGGCTGTTGCATGCGAAGTTCAGTCGTGTGTCACTTCGGGAAACAATCGCATTTTAGCATTACCGCAAGGCCTTTGTGTGCCAATATTTGCTGGTATACGAAAATAAATAAATATATAAATTTGCTTTTAGCCAAGTTTACAGTTTCAAGGCAGACTTTGTTCGAAAACTTAGGCACATGTTACCGCAATACAGAACGGGAAACGAGCTTGCACGTCCCTGAAAGCTGAATGAATTAAGCCAGTTTACACATCCGGGTATACAAATGGAGATGTGCGGTCATCTGTTTGCACGAGGACGAATCTGGGGATGGTTGTGTCGAACTCTTTGGATTGCATAGACAAGAAAGAAAGACCAAAGTTTAATATAGAAGGCATATCGGAGCACTGTCCGCATAGAATGACAGAATCTGTTGTATTCTAGCAACGGATAGAGTGCTCAAACGATCGCAATTTCACCGCAACCCAAATGAGATCCCCAGCATACACATGCAAAGCAAGAGCCGATCAATATTTTCTGCGTGCCATGGGGCTCCCTTTGGGATGTAGTATATTAAATCAATTTAATGGAATAGAAATAAAAAGTACAGGTACATAAGAATACTTGAGGCCCCCCACCCCCCATGTCAAAAGATTGTGAAATTAACCGCTGAATTATAGCACTGCAGGCTTTAGATATTATTATGAATTTGTAAAGAAAATTAACATATTTCTCCATTTACTACTCTGGCAGATTGCCATATTGACATGCACAACAGAACTTCCAACATGTATCATTTTTCATCTTTCACTGTCTTTTTCCCACCACACTTCATCCAACGAGGAAAGGATGCCAGACAAAGATCTATTTGAAGCGATTCTGTAATATATATGAAGTGTGAAAGTTTAGTTTTATTTAGTTAAAATGCAAGGGAGGCCGACACTCGAACATATACTTTTAAATCAATCAACCAATACAACATACAAATTGCAATATATTTAAATAGATTGAAAGCTAATTGCCTGTGTGAAAATTTTGTTTGCATCATCAAAAAGGATGCAGCGCCAGTGTAATGTTTGTCAAGAATAATTTTTGTTTATAATTTTCAAGAATTTGTCAAAAAACATTAAATAATTTTTGGAATTCAATAGAATGTTGATGTCAGATAACTCCACTTGAGTACATCAAATCACATTGTGATTCAGAGATTCACAGTTTATAAAAATTTAAAAAAAAAATCCCTACCTACCTACCTACTCTACTTGTGTGCTTCGCTGCATAAGGAAACCCGACATTTGTTTTAGGCCTCACCAACGCTATTTGCCTGTCCAGGACTCCGCAGAAATGAAGTGCTAATATCTTATAACGTTACAGTCTTGTATTGAAGTTCCTGAATAAAGTTACCACCTGTAACATGGCTTTTTGACTCACGGTCACTTTTTGGCTCAGCTGACCTACCAGTCAGGTTGAGATATTAGAAGACTCAGTCATCCGTGGCTTCTCTCTGTCCATTTACAATTCACTTTTTTTTACTTCTTCTCCGAAATGGCCAGCCAGATTCACTTCAAACTTGGTGGCTATGTACCTTGGGTGGGTCTTTACCTACTTTGTTCAAATGGTCATGCTCCAGTGATTTTTAGCTCTGCTGACTTGTCAGTCAGTTAAACTTATCTTATGGTCCTCTGTCCGTTGTCCCCCATCCGTCAACAATTCACATTTTCAACTTCCTTTCGGAAACCGCCAGATCCACTTCAAACTGGGGGAACTTTGAGGGGGGGGGGGGTGTGCCTTGGGTGGTTGTCTACCTATTTGGTTCAAATGGTCATGCTCCAGTGATTTTTAGCTCTGCTGACTTGTCAGTCAGTTGATCTTTTCTTATGGTCCTCTGTCCGTTATCCCCCGTCCATCAGCAATTCACATTTTCGACTTCCTTTCGGAAACCGCCAGATCAACTTCAAACTGGGGGAACTTGGGGGGGGGGGTGCCTTGGGTGGGTGTCTACCAAGTTTGTTGAAATTGTCACTGTCCAGTGATTTTTGGATTTTTTTATGAATTTTTTTGTTATTTTTTCGGGCAAATCTTAAAAAGCCTTATTTTCCGAAATTGCTCACCCAATTGCTTTGATATCACACAGGAACACTCCCTGGGACTCCTGGTTCTTAATTTGTTCACCAGGTGGTGCTGCAATTTTTATCTTCTATTTTTTAATGAATTTTTGTGTTATAGCTATTTTCAACTTCTTCTCTAGAACCGTCCCTGAGATTAAGCTGAAACATGGTGGATATGTTCCTTGTAGAAGGGTAAAACAAAGTTGTTCACTATTTGGGACTGCTGCGGATTCTTGATGTTTAACAATTTTTTCAATTCGGCTCTTTTTCGGTAAATGCACCTTTCCTATTGATTACTTTGTAAGTCAATGGGCTTTGAATTGCCAATTTACATTTTCAACTTCTTCTCCAAAACCGTCATCCAGATTTACTTCAAACTTGGTGGGGATATACCTTGATCGGGTGTCTACCAGGTTTGTTCCAATGGTCATGTTCCAATGATTTTTCGATTTTTTAATTTTTTTTTTTTTTTTCAAAATTGTTTACAAAGTTTTAATAGGAAAGTTTAACATGGGAATTTCTTGTAATGGTTATAACTTAATTAATTTTGGCCAGATTTACTTCAAACTTGGTGGGGATATGCCTTGGGTGAATCTGTACCAAGTTCGTTCAAATGGTCACGCTCTATTGATTTTTGGATTTTTCATGAATTTTCTTGTTCTTTTTTGGGACAAATCTTAAAAACTCTTCTCCTCTGAAACCGCTCACACAAGTGCTTTGATATTGTACATAGACACTCCCAGGGACACGTAGGTCCCAATTTGTTCACCAGGTGGCGCTGCAAATTTTTTCTAATTTTTTTATGAATTTTTTGTATGGTTTTGCTATTTTTCACTTGTTCGCAGAACCGTCACTCAGATTAAGCTGAAATATGATGGATATGTTCTTGTGGAAAGGTCAAACAAAGTTGTTTACAAGGTGGCACTGCTTTTGATTCCTGATTTTTAAGGATTTTTTTCAATTAGGGTACTTACCAGTCAATGCAGCTTTCCCATTGATTACTTTGTAAGTCAATGGGCATTCTAATGCTAATTCACAGGACAACTGACACGAAGTTTACTGTTTACTTGATAACTTGAGATCTGTTTTGAATTAGTACCATGATGCAGCACATGTTAATGGTTCTTTATGAAGGTCATGCTTAGACAGTACATGAATGACCTTGACCTCATTCCTGGGGTCACTGTGCAACATACATGAATTTTACTGCTTGAACCTTGATGTCGCACATGTGAGTGTTCTTCTATAAAGATCAGACTTACTCAGGACATGGGTGACCTTGATCCTTTTCCAAGTTCACAGAGCTGCAAGTGTGATGAATGTCTCGGTCAGCTGAGCATGGGCTGTTCACACAGCCCACTTGTTTGGATTTTTTTGTTTGTTTTTTGGGGGGCAAATCTTAAAAAAAACTTCTCCAAAACTGCTCATCCAGTTGCTTTGATATCACACAGGAACCCTCCTAGGGACTCGTAGCTTCTAATTGTTCACCAGGTGGTGCTGCATTTTTTTCTATTTTTTTTATGATTTTTTTTAATTGTTATCACTGTTTTCGACTTCTCCAGAACCGTCACTCAGATTAAGCTGAAACTTTGTGGGTATGTTCCATGTGAAATTGTAAAACAAAGTTGTTCACTAGGTGGCATTGCTATGGATTCCTGATTTTGAACGATGTTTTCAATTCAGATACTTATTGGTAAAAGCACCTTTCCTATTGTCAGATTACTATGCAAGTTGATGGGTATTCTAATGCTTTTTCACGTTTTGGACTTCTTTGAAGAAACTGTCTGTCAGATTCACCTTAAACTTGGTGGCAGTGTCCCTGGGTCGTCACGCTCCAGTGAATTTCTGCCGCCGAGCCCCAGAAGTCTCAATAGGGTTTCAGCGGCAGACAGCAGCAGTCCGCGGGCCTGCCGCCGACCGCCGCTCTCTGCCGCTGGCTAACACTGTCTGCCGCTGGCCACCGCTCTCTGCCGCTGTGTACCGCTGTCTGCCGCCGAAATGCAGCATACGCCACCAAAAAAATTTACTAGTGTTAGTCAACTGAGCACAGGACTGTCACAGCCCTCTTGTTTGTCTCTCTTTTTACGACGGCTGAGGGCGGAAGTGTCACTGTCTGCATGGCTGTCATCTGAGTCGGTGGTATTCCTGGAACTTGAGTTGGCACTATTGCTAGAAACTCTTTCCCTGGACCGGTTGCTGTGCGAGGACAGTTCTTGGCGACCATGCCAACCTTGACCTTGCTTGGACTCCGGCTGTGAAAACTGTTGTAAACTCAGGGCCGTAATGTGGGAATCGGCCTGTTGTTGTAATTCTGCAAATTCTGTCAAGTCATTTAGAGAAATGGACTTATGACCATGGGATGCAGATCCTTTCTCTAGTTTGACGGCTTCCTGTCCCGACTTCTAGTTTACTTGTGTTTGTTACCACAGAGGGCCTGCCTGATGGCAGCAATTTTTGGATGATAGAGGAGGCCGTGTCACATTGCTGAATTTGGGAGTCAATTTTTGACCGTTCTTCTTTAAGATTCCTGACCTGGGCGGCTTTCTGGGCTTTTTTCAGCTCGGTCTGCTTCCTTCTGAGTGCACAATTTAATTTCAGATCCGATCTCCTGATTGACCTCCTCCTCATCGGCCTCTGTTGAGTCTTGGCTGCTTCCCAATGGACCATAGTCACTGTCATCATCTTGTACAAGGTCCAAATGACTGTCATTGTCCTGATCAGATGTTTCTGTAAAGTTCTGTCCGGGTGAAACATCTTCATCGGACATATCTACTGATCCACAGCCTTCTGATAAAGCTTTGTAGTGTCTATGGATGGCTCTCTTACTGGAGGCGAGGGCTATCAAGGCGATGACAAGCCAGATGATGGTCATTTTTGTCAAGCAACAGTACAACATAGGTCTGACTGGTATGACAGTGAAAAAACGAATGAATTCAAATGAGAGGGTTAATTAAAACATGTGAAAAACATAAAGAAACGAGGCACAAGGGAAGTTAGCTAAGGAGGAGGATTATGGGATTCAACCCTGACAGGGTAGCTCAAATATGGTCCGGGTGCAATTATTTATTTTGAAGACAAAATAGCACATTGATTGAATGTCATCTCTGTTTACTAATTTTTTTTTTTTTTTTTTTAATGACAGAAATAAAGTTCGATATTTGTTGCTATCATCGTATGGTGTTTAGGTGAATCTACAAAATTTATATTGATAGTTTTACGGGTGATTTTACTGACGTGCATATGATGACTGATCCAACTCTTTGGAAGACTTGCCATGGGAAAATTGGGGGGGGGGGGGTGTGCATATGATCGATTTTCATGGGCTGGATTTTCCTGTAAAAATTTTTTTAAGCGCAGAGTGTGCCAATTGGAATGAATACGGTGTGTGTGTGTGTGTGTGTGTGTGTGTGTGTGTGTGTGTGTGTGTGTGTGTACCTCATAATTTTACCATACGGTGGAGCACTTCCACATCATTTTAGTATATTTGGGCTTGCTGGGATGACATATATGTGTGTATTGGGGGGGGGGGGAGGGAAGGTGGGCATGCAGAGAATATAGGGGCCCAGGTGGTAAGGCCTATATTGACTTTTCTTATGTGTGGTCCCAAGTGTTTGGTAAGAAAGAAAGAAAGAAAGAAAGAAAGAAAGAAAGAAAGGAAGAAAGAAAGAAAGGAAGGAAGGAAGGAAGGAAGGAAGGAAGGAAGGAAGGAAGGAAGGAAGGAAGGAAGGAAGGAAGGAAAGAAGTAAAGAAGGAAAGAACAAAAGAAAGAAAGAAAGATGTTCTCGCTTTGTGCCGATTCCACTCCAACCACTGCTGAATATGCTGTTACTGCAGGACAGGGTATTTTTAGGTCCCCATCAATTAAAAGAGCCCTGCTGTGAGCCAAGCCTTGGAAGTATGCCTGCATTAACTTGTTCTAGATTTGTACTGACACAAACAATAGACCCCAGGCAAGCTCTCATAATATCTGAAGAGTTCTTACTTGTACTGACTCAGTACATTTCAGTACCAGTGAAAGTACTTGCATTTACTTACCATTGTTGGTTCAGTATAAGTCAGTACAATTAAGAGGAAAAACAACTAGGTCAGTACAGAAAGGTCAAATTCAGTACTTTTTGGTCCTCTTAGTGTTTGATACAACACATTTTCATCCACTGCACAACCTCCAATCCATCACTGTCATGGATAATGGTTAATATATCGTGTGACCTGTTCACATCCTGCATCTATCTAGGTTATTGCGTATTTGTGTCTTTTTGCCCAGAACCACTTTCTAGTATATAGTCATTACCCTATTCCGCAGTCCAAACTCTTTACTCTCCATAAGCTAGGTTATGCTCTTGCACAATTCCTCTACTGTATTTAACAAATTTCTGTGTTTTTCCTCTGCGTCAAACAATAATGTACGTATTTCACAAGATTACTGTTTTTACAGTTAACAATGCACTAAAACACATTAAACTGAAACCACTACACCAGGCCAGCACTATCATTCATACATTGTGTTGTATAGGTTGCATACAAATTCTCTTTTACAGTCTTGAGGAAGTTACTATCATTAGGTACATGTTGTTCATAATCCAGTAATGTTGCAGATAAAATGATTGTACACAGTAACTTTTTAACTGACTGCAGTACACCAGTTATCTTGCCCAGACCTATCAAGTTCTACAAGATTGTTCCAAGCACATTTGGCAGGACTTAATTGCTGAGTGTTGTTTGAGTAAATATAACCAGCATCTAATGATTCTAACCTGTTGCCTTAACAAGAGTGGGAGTCTAGCAGTTTCTGAGTAAACACCAAATTTAGAAGTCCGTCTTTTAACACCAAGTAAACGCTTTAAAAATTTTAACTGTACTTGTTCAAGGACATCAATACTTTCACCATTAAACCAGTTTTCACAGCCCTATTCAAGGATTGGAAGAATTTGTACATCGAACATATGTGCACCACAATGTCACTGTAATAACAAGACTATCACTGAAACTGTAGTGAACAATTATCAAAACAATTACATACCTGTGACCTTACTTCAGGTCAACAACTAGAAACTGTCATGTCTGCATGTTCATCATTCCTCCCCATGTGGAGCTGAACCATGAGAAGTTGGGTTTGACTGATGTTTGCCAACACAGATCTGGTATCACAATGTGAAAAACCACTTGGTACATTGGCAAGCTGACATCAGACAGTACTGACCTTGTCCAATTATATGGGTTGCTGTGTTTATACCAGTGCTATCACTCTCAAAGATTTATGAATATGACTCGTCTCTCCTGTATCAGCCCATTCCTGAGTGTCACTGCATCAGTCTCAGGCAATTCTGCCAATTTTGAATCCTCATTATTTGAATAAGCTGCTGTTCTTTCACTTGCTGCCCTGCTTTTATTATAGCAGTGGGCTCAACATTGACAGTGAAATCATTTCTGCTGTCATTGACTTTAACAACAGGAACTGAAGTCTGTGCCCTAGATAATCCAGGAGATTCAGGATGCTAAATGTGACCCAGATGACTGAGTAGAGCCTACTCTCTCAGGTCACATATCACTGTCACAGACAGGGCCACATGCACATTTTTCACAAAACTAGCGCATCTTTGGCTCTGCTGACCAAAGGTCTCAGAGCTTATGCGACTGAACATGTCTGTCCATCCATAAACTTTTGCTCCTTAGCTCGATACCATACACAGTTTTGAAGTTAGCCCAATAGAACTTTCAGGACTTATAGGGTGTATGAAAATCTAGTTCACTTTCGATAATGGTGGTGCCACCTACATTATTATATATATAGGGGTCAAAATGTAAAAATCTTGTGAACGCTCTAGCATCCTTAATTTTGGGCGGATCTTCACCAAATTTGGTGCGATTGTGGGGGAGGCCAAAGTGTAAGTGCCTAGTGATACAAGTGGCCCCACCTATAATTTGACAAATTATAAGCTAAAATGTGTTTTAAGGTGTAAAATTCCATATTTGGAAAAGCAATTGGGTTAGACTTGCCACATTTATATGATATATAGACCAAGGCCAAAGGTAGAATGTTATGTAATAGTAGTGACCTTGACCTATTTTTGTGAGGTCAACATGCCTGTAAATTTGAAAGGGTGATTTTGTAATGGCTGGGTGTAGCTTGGACATCAATGGCAAAGAAAATTGAGCTTCCAGATCAAAATTGCATTTGATTACATAATGCATAAAAGTGTACTTGGTGACCTTTTTGGGGGTCACTGTGACCCAGTAATTATGAAATTTGGCACTTTTCCAAGTTTATTGTTTTTCCTCAATAATGCAAAAAGTTATTACCTGATTTGAACAAATAGACCATATATGGAAAGCTGAATGTTGGGCACATATTTTGAACTCTAACAATTGTTCAATCCGAGTTGAAGGTCAAGGTCAAATGGCAAGTTTGAATATTGGGGTCACATCATGAATGCTCTACCCCCACAATTCTTGAGATAGGCCCATGTAACATGTAGGAGTTCTGAAGTGAATAAAAATCTTTGTCGACATCAATGTTGGTGGCCCTACCTATAGTATTATGTAATATACAGATCAAAATGTGAAAATCTTGTGACCACAGTACTGTCCACAGTTTTCAAGTTAGCCCAATATAACTTTCAGGATTTATAGGGGGTATAAAAATCAAGGTTTTTGATATTGGTGGCACTGCCAACAATATTATGCAATATAGGGGTCAAAAATATGGAAATCTTGTGAACACTTTAGCATCTTTAATTTTTGGCACATTTTCACTAAATTTGGTGGGATTGTGTGGGAGGTCAAAGTCAAGGTTATTGACCAGATGGTGTTTCTGTGGATCACTGATTTTTAACTAATTGTTCAATTTGGGTACTTGGTTGTCAATGCATACATTCCTATTGTTTACTATATATTAAGTGGATGGGAATTGCAATGGTACATGTATACTCTAGATCTGTGTGATCTTGTACCCCCATCATGATCACTGACTTTATATCACACATGGCCAATGGAAAACTGTGTCCATCAGTATCACTTACATAATGCACCATATTGCCGCTGTCTGGAAAAAAATGTATGTTTGCACAGGATATGCACCACACTGGAGGTAATAGTTTTAAAATGTTGTAAAATCCACAGATAAAACTCCTACCACTCATAATGACATGCACAGGCACTTTACAGCTACTTGGCAAAATAAACTTTATTTCTTTCCGTCATCTCACCATCTCACGATATGATCAGCACGTCCGAAAACTTTGAAAGTAATTTAGTAAGATACGATCCTCACGTCGGAAAACTTTGAAATCAAGATGGCACGTGTACCCAGATGTACGTTCTGTAGGACCCATCGCTCAATCTTGGTGGGTTGAAAAATGAATTGGCCTGTCAGAATAGGTAGAAAAAGTGAGTTGGCCTGTCAGAATAGGTAGCAAAAGCGAGTCAGAACGGCAATGAATATATCATACACTAGGCGCATTTTTGATCTTGTCTATGCATTTATAGCGCGGTAATATCGATGATTTGGGGTATGAAAAGTCTTTACAGTCACATTAAATACCGATATCAGTTTTTTTTACCGGAATTCCAATTAAATCGGGAAAACCTGCGTAAATAAAAAAATCTGATCGGGTAGGCAGAACAGGCGCTGAAAATCGGGAAAATCCCAACGAAATCGCGATACTTTGCAGGTATATGAATATCCATCACAGGAATTGCACAAATAAGCCATGATTACATGTGGAGCAAAGTGCCATCTGGTGGATTTCTTTTACAGTAAATGTACAGAAGCTTTATATGTTCAGGAACCTCTTGAGGACTCGCAACTTTGAAATTAACAGGTAGGTACAATATAGCCACTGTGACAGCAGAGCATTAGGCACATGGGCCTCTTGTTTTGTGTGCTACTGAGCTAGTACATCAAGCTGCAACCAGCTGCTGCTAGAGTATGTACAGCATGACTTGACAGGCAGTGGTAAAACCACTGTCCACCAAGGCGTGTATAGTGTAGAATCAGTATAAAAGGTGGGAGGATTTGAGCACACAATGCCCCAGGCATATCCCCAGACTCCTCTCTCAAGCCACCACTGACACAGTCTGATCTTTCAATTGCCCATCCATGCAGTGCCCTCTACAAAGTGCATGTAGAGCATTTCAGACAGCATATTGCTGGTACAGAATTGTAGAGGCTTCCTTCATAGCCAATTACCAGGCACATCCCTGTACTGACACTTTTATTCTTGTTTGTTTGTTTTTGCACAAAATACTCTGAAAGAAAATCTTGGGGGATATCTGACATGGGAATACGTACACAGATGTTTGATTTCTTGGTCAGTGGGAGCTTAAAGCTTTTGGTTTTTGAAGAATGCAATACACGGACAACCAATATTCTGTCCAGAGATGCATAAAAGTAGGTGACAATGAAGTGAATTTATTGCTGAAACCCCGAGTTATTCCCTCTGTGGCTGAAAACACGAGGCTCACGTATTGCACGTCGAGGTCTTCAGTGTTTATGATCCTGGTGACCGTGGCATCCCATGCAAGGTCTTATGTGGTGTGCCCATCAAGCCTGACAATCTATATTACTGCCACTATATTTTCCCAGAGGCCACTCATAATTTCTTTGGAACAATAACTGATGTGTAAATCTCAAATGCAGGAGAAAATCATTCAGCTGTGTTTAAAATCTTGCAACTGACATTAGCCCCCAGGAAGACTGGGTCAACAGGTTTCCTTGGTGCATTTGTGAGTGTGCCATGAGTGTACCCTGAGTGTGCCATTACAAGCTGTTGACTGATCAACTATATTATTTTTGATGGAAGAAAAATCTCATTCACGACACTGGACCAAGTCTTGTAATTTTAATGGGAAAAAGTTCTATGTGCATGGCCTCATTGGCCTAAGGTCTGTCAGGGTTAATTGACACTATTTTCTAATCAATAGTTTTGATTAGAAAATATTTCTGACATCATGGCGATCGGGCACAAAGTCGATCAGTACCACAAAAATTGTGATGCCCCCGAAAACTGGCCAAGCCACCCTATGTTTTTAGAGCAAGAGATTACTAGAAAACTGTTCAGGGTGAGCTATATGTGAACATACAGCAGCAGGCAGGAGACGTGGATGGACTTTATCAGTCCGGCTGACTACATCGGCTGACTACATGTGCAGCACATTTGACTGTTTTTTGTACCAAGTCAATATTTTCATGTATATCTTACAGCTTTCACCACTGTAATCAACAAGTTAAATATACCTTCCTTGTAGTGAAACCTGTCAACAGTGCTCTGACACAAAAGTTCAACCGAGTCCAAGTTCACAAAGTATGTATTTCCTTGCTTTTTTGGACTAGTATGGAAGATAGAGCAGACTGGATAAGAGGATTATTATATCTGTGCCTGGTTTTCCCTGGTAGGTTTTGGCAACAAAGTGGTGAGAAAAGTCCCTGATGCAATCTTTTGTTTGGTCCTTTCTCCCTTTAACTTTCTCTGTGCCAAATTGCACTAAACTCAAACTACACAGAAGGAACCATATACATGTATAAGGGGGCTAGATTCATGGTCCTTGTAAAAAGACCGTTGGTTCTAGCATCAGTTTGGCTGTATAGTTACATGATACATAATAGTCCAGGTCAATAGCTTAAATCCTTGGTGTACTTTGGCCACATTGCACCCAAAGCGGGCAGAGGAAAGTTGTTGACTCAGTCCAAAATGTGGCACTGAAAGAGTTGAACTGAGGAAAACTGACTAGTGGTCAACTGTCATCACCTTCTGTGTTTTTCACTGGTTTCAGCAGTACAGTAGTCCCTCCCTTGAACGACCACTCCTTTGGGAGACCACCTCCTTTGAGGGACAACAGTTGTTGAGTCTTTCTGTAGCACTTTTCATGTTATTTATACCTCCTTTGAGGGACCACCTGTTTTTTATGACTGCCGTTTTGGTGGCACTAGGGGCGGTCTCTCAAAGGAGGGACTACTATAATGAAAAACAATTTGTAAGGGAATTGTTCATGTAGATCAGAGACTTATCAGGTAACAGGCCCAGGATCAACAGCTTTCAACACCAAGGAAAGCTTTTGACTCAATCTTAAGTCAGTCTTGTAATAGGAGGTATTCATGTCAACTGGGATTCTGTGCTGCCCCCTATCCCACAGCATGGAAATTGACAGGAAGGAAGGTTGATTCCTGTATCAAGCAGGACCAAACAAGCTTCTAATATAAAAGTGACTACTAGAGAAAACAAAAAGTTTAAGAAAAATCATTCACTAAGTTTTAAACATACAAGGTACTGAGAATGTTTAGAAAATTTAATTTGTTTAATAGAAAACGTGTTTTTTTTCCCGGATGGTTAAGTAACATAATAGGAAAGGTAAGAATTAGCTCTTATGTGTGTATTCTCCCCAATACACAGCTGAATACACAAACCTTTGGAGGACTAGAGCTATGTATTCAGATTAGTTTATATGTTAAAGCAACCTTGGATAAACCAGTCACTTTTGTAGGTGTGGTTATATGATTTTTGTGAGGTATTTGGCTATGCATTTATATTTTCTGTCTGAAATTTACAGATACAGTTGAATAGACACACTTATAATTACTATTTAACATGACAATCATCATGTCCAGTGAAGCCATTTTTTTCAGGAACCAGATAGAAACTGGTACTAGCAGTTTGTAATATACTGGCAATTACAGCTTGTAGTGTTCCCATATGTTTGCTTAAGGTACTACCACAGCATGCTCAATGAAATTTCCAGTAGGGTGCAGTTCTGGGTACAGTTACATTTCCTGGTGAAAGTGAGCCCTGTTTACATACATCAAAGCAATTATGGGGCTCAGGTGGACAGCTCAACACCTGTGGTGTGGTGCATACTGGCTGAAGATAATTATATTTCCCTGGATATTTGAGAGGTCATAAAGGATAAAGGGAACTGATTGAGATATGTTGTCCTGCATGTATGGTAACCCTTTTCTGCTGCAATTGGTCCACAACTCCCAGATGTAACTCGTCGTCTACCTTAACATGTTTCACTTGAACTACACGATGATCAGGCACAAAGTCAGTACCAGGAGAACTGTGATGCCCTGAAAACTGGCGAAGCCATACTGGAATTAGCACAGAGTACATGTATATGTCAAGATAGCAAGAAGACGGACTCTGTGGATCTCTGCACCACAGACCAGTCAACATAAGTCCTACCCAGTTAACAACTTTGTGAATGCAGAAAAGTTGTTGACTGGGCTGTTTAAGTTCCATGGGGGTAAAGCCTGTACTTTGGGTCAGAAAGCTGACCATGTATAGTATTGAAAGTTCTCTGTCTATGTGGCAGTGCCCCCAATGTCTCATCCTTAGTCCAGTGTATTTATCTGGTAAATTGAAAATGTATTCCAAGAGCAGAAATGGTCAGATTATAGTTTTGGATCAGTTGAGTGAGGGTATAACACAGCAATATCCAACATGCAGAATGTCCTCTGCGATTAGCATTAAGAAGACTTACAGGAAATGATGGATGATTATGTCTGTGTGCCAATACAGACATTCTTTCTTTCTTTCTTTCTTTCTTTCTTTCTTTCTTTCTTTCTTTCTTTTTCTTTCTTTCTTTCTTTCTTTCTTTCTTTCTTTCTTTCTTTTTGTCTGTTTCTGCTGCTGCTGCTCCTCCTCCTCCTCCTCCTCCTCCTCCTCCTCCTCCTCCTCCTCCTCCTCCTCCTCCTCCTCCTCAGACACTAGTACACTTAGAAACTCCAAACATGGTATGATTATAAATCTACATATGAAGTCATGTCATTTTACAAAGACAGGTGAATGCATTTGAGATTATGCAAATTTATGTCTCAATACATTACCTATCCACTACATTTGGCAGGTCCCATCTGGGATCGTGTCTCTGCCAACAATTTATTCCTGACACTTTTTCTTCTTACACAGAATGTCCAGAAGACAGAAAATTTTCCACTGCAACTCCCAATGCCACCTCATTTTGTGCTTGGTTTGCCAATTGTCTCTCCATCAAGATTGCATTTTTAACACAGATACAAAGGGAAATATTCAGTGCATTTTAATTATTCATATTATAAGGCATACAGACAGATTTGCTGTCAAGAAAATCATCTTTTCTAGTTCATTGTACTTTTGGAAGGTGTGAATGATTATAATATGTGTGTGTCAAGTTATGTTTTTGTATGGTGAAGCAGTCTTTTGGTGTGTTATGAAATACAATGTACCTTTTTCCTCTATTTGTAGGTAAGTGTGATCAGTTTCCTGACACGGGGGAGAGATGTGTAGTTGACCTCACCATGGTGTAAGTGGACATGCAGCCACTACTGACCTAGTAATATAAGCCACTATCACAGGTAACATCATCATTAAACTAAACTGTTGACCTTTGAATTAACTCCGTGTGGCCAGCTTTGACTTGTCATATATGGGATAGGCTGCCAACTGAAGTCCTCAGAGGGCACCACATATGTTTAACACTTTTCCTCTCAAATTGCCCCAAAGCACCCAGATGTATATTGTTGTCTTCGTTTTGTTTTGGCTAAAATTTCTTGTCAACAGAAAATATTTGGGCTGTCAATGAGATGGTATATCATGAGGGCATTCCCCAGAACATTGCAAGTAGGACACAATGTGTCCAACTTGCACTGAGGAAAGCTATTGACTCAGTGGTATTTTGACCAGGAAAGGGTTAAAGGTGAGTCTGCCAGCTGTATCTGGTTGTCAAGAGAACTATTAGCTGACCCCTTATGATCAGTGGTGCCCTCTAATGAGGGGATTCTTATTGGCCCATCCCATTGCTTTACTTCATTTACTAACATTGTAATTGTGTGTGAGGGACAGAGCAGCTGGGGCATGACTTGCCAGGCAGTCCACAATTAACTCTTTCAGTCCCAAATTGTGGACTGGGTCATCAGCTTTTTTTGGTGGGCATTTGGGCGCAATGCACCCAATGCAAGTCGAGAAAAGCTGTTGACCTGGGATATTCTCTCTGGAATTATGGGCATTCTGGAACTTGAATGAAAGGTCATTTTAGTAGGAATACAAATCTGGGATCCTAATGATAATTAAGACTACTTGATGTAAGTAGATCTAGTTAAGTTGTGATTGGCACTGAAAGAGTTAAACCGCTGACTTTACATTGGCCAGTTGTTGCCACCTGAGCAGGCAAAGTTCTGTATTATCTCCAGCACACCTGAGGGGGTGGGGGAAAAACAGGCAGGTTGGTCTGCCTAACAGGCAAGGTAAGTTGGTAGCCGTACTCCAGTGAATGCTCTTTTAATGATCAGTTGGAATACACAATTGTTGTAGCCAGTTCTCCTGCTCATACATGAGCATTTGGGACAATCTGTCAACAAGTTTTAGGCAGGAGGGAAGTTTTTTGAAAAATTGTGATTAGAAGCAATGAACAGTAAAGTGATCCTGCATGGCGTCACAGGGTCAGGTAGACCATCAGGGAAGCCCTGTGACACACCCACAGCACACATGTACATGACAAAATGAAGTGTAGGCCTGTCATAGCTTAAAACTGGCTGTGCAACTTCCCCTTTTCTACCATATATAGTTACGTTAACTTATCGATTTGCGAATGGGATCAAATTTCAAACATTCGTCTATTATTATTGTAATTGCCAGGATTTTACCTTAATTAAGCACATGCAATTTAGCTGTTTTGAAGTTTTATGTCCCAGTGCTTTGGTACAAAATAAGGCAAAAACAAGTATACATGCAAAAAGAAATAGGCGTAACGTCATTAAACGGGCATAATTGCAATGCAAGAGTTGTGCAAAGGAATAAAGCTGTATAGGCTGACACCTTATTCCATCATGCACACACAGATGCACAGAGCTCTTGTGTCTGTATATGGAGGTTTCGCCAAAGAAATATTGCTAGTGATGAAAAAAGGCAAGAAACATGCATGACACCAAAGTAAAATCTTTTGTTCATGTAAAGCTGTCTTTTCGAATTTCTATCCTACTCACAAGCAGAGCTGCATCAAGACATGTTTGAGTGAATGATAAACTGGTGTGTGTCTTTTTGGCAGCCAAGTGTATTATTACGTATCCTGTTAATATACATTGATCTGTCAATTCTAAAATATTTGTGTTTAGTGACAACTATCAATTGGGTTTGCATAGAACCAGGGTAAACTCTTTAAGTGTCGGTAATTGGATCCCCCCCCCCCCCCCCCGGCTATGTGAGCTTCCCAAAAATCATATGATAGCTGGCTTCCTGTCAACTTTATCTAGAGAATCATGAGATAAACTTGTTACGTCAGCAGTGGCAACAATCAGGCCCTCTGCCTGTAAATGTGTCGATTATCCAGTTCCGGAGAATGACAAAGTCATGTCACATTTGTCAACATTGGATGATCGGGACATGAACTTCTGTAGCAAATGCTGTGCATTATCATTGAGTTGTGAAAGTCCAGTTCATGGTCCAGTGATAACTAGAAACAAAAAAGTTGTTTTGCAATTGAGATAAGGTCAAGAGTTGGTCATCAGGAGGTGTGTCCAGTATTGAGGTGTACATTGGTTTTAACCAGCCTGTTGGCTGTATTTATGTTACATCAGTGACAGTCAGTGTGTCTCAGTGTGGGAATCACCAGAGTCAGACTTATTTTGAGAGGGTAAAGATTGTTGGAATGCTTGAAGCTCTGGCCATGTCACACTATGAGCCAGCGTTGACCAGCCATAAAGAAATAGGAATGAGGAGAACATCCCGATAGTGACTGAGCAGCAGAAAGCATTCCCAGAATCCTTTCAAGATCTGAATCAGACGTCTTATTTCACCGATGGCACAAAACTAAAAAAATAAAAATAAATAAAATAAATAAATAAATAAATAACTTGAATAAATAAATAAACAAACAGACTAACTAACTAACAAACAAACAAACAAACACAATCAAAAGTATTTTGATGTATAGGTTTGAACAGGAATTATGTCCAATATGGTGAAATTAAAACTTCAGTTAGTTATGGCTCAACATTTTTCTCGAGTGCACATACATGTACATGTACCATATGGAGGGAGGACTTGAAGGTTGCCGGGGGCTTTTAATAGTGCAATAAAGTGACAATTGATTTACTCCTGCAACTTTCATTGCACAGATGCAATAGCGATTTCTCAAACCACCTATAGATGGCGCACATGTGAATATGAAGCTGAAGCACTTAGCTCTCTTCGATAATTTAGCTTGGGCAGTGTCCTTTTGTGAGAAGTTTGGCCAGATCATGCTAGCAATTGTGTTCCTCCATACAAAACCTATACATTTACTGTAAATTGCTTTAATTTCACTATATTCTTATTTTCACCTGTTTCGCTGACCGCCCAAAACCATGAAAATAAAACCACATTGAACTAGTATTTTAACATTGTTTGAATCGGAATTCTGTTCAAAATAATGAAATTAAAACTAGTGTAAAAAAAATTACAAAAAACATGAAAATTAAAATAGGCAAAAGTAAATCAATTTACGGTAACAGGAATTTTTAACACAGGCACTTCAGTTTAAACCATATGATAGCTGGATCTGATTATCATGGAGGTCTTCCCAACTGTCATCATTTAATACATAAACTTCATTGTCATTGTTTTCATGAGCGTGTGAGGAAAACTTTATGGCTGGTATTTTGGATGAAGCGCGATAGCCAAAGAAGGTTTTTTCCACATAAATTGCCTTTGTTTAAGGGGGGTGTGATCAATAGAAAGATAAGCGCTAACCAGGCCCCCGTTACCTGGCAACCAGTCTATCCCAAAAGCAACAAACAGGAAAGAAAAATAGTCCCGTTGTAAATGTTCCTTTATTTGAACAGATAGCTTTACAAAATACAAGATTCGTTCACATTAGGGAAAAAGTATACAAGTAAGTTATTTTTGGGGATAAAATACCCAGAATAACACAATGAATACAAGATTAACTATTAGCTATACTGAAAAGTAGTGCCCAATGTACTGGCGTATAAAATTGTGAAGGGGCTGCATAGCTGGCGCGTGCAGACTCGCGTGTAGACGATGTCTTCATGAGATGGTGAGGAAAACAACAGTTCCTATTCTTTCAATGTTAAACAATAAAGGGAATGTAAATATTCAATGTTAAACAATAAAGGGAATGTAAATATTTATAAATGTTGAAATGTATTTTTTGAGTGGGACCTGGGAAAATGCCCTTTTATATGTTTGTGAAAAGGATCAAGTCTCTCTTCATCTTTTCCCAGTCAAATTGCCAAGAAGCACCTGGAAAAATGTGTCATCTGCTGTAATGTTTTTATGTAAATTTTTATGTAAATGGAAAATATTTTAGCCGAGAACTGTCAATAAGACATTTACAGTTCCTTATGATGCCAAGTTTCATATAACTCAATACATTTAAAATACTATGGCTTTTTGGATACAGAAGGTTGCATTGTTATATTAACTGTTTCTCCCTTAAACGTGCTCAAACTGGCAGTTGGTCAAATGTCATCTGCTTCAGTGTTTTCAACAGTTATGGAAAACAATTTGACTGAGAATTGATGAGACCTATAAAGATCACATGCCCCAAGTCAACGGCTTTCCTTGGCATGGGTTGGGCACTTCATGCCAAACTCATGCCAAAGAAAGCTGTTGACTCAGTCTTAATTCAAGGGGGAAAGGCTTAATATGCCAGGAAATGTCTGCATGGTATAGCAATTATAAGGGTAGTTGTTAGACACAGCCAAGTTAACAGAGCTCTAGTCACTCTGGACTCTTTGAGTTATGGCTGGCTTGAACAGCAGCTTTTCTGGAAAGAAATCTGTTGACCTGGGGCATGTTATCTCTATATAGTTTTCATCTACAGGTCTCATTCAAATTGTCTTTCATTACTGTTGAAATGCACAAGTAAAAAAAGCCGAAACAGTTATGTTGAGTTGACCTCTGGCCGCTTTTGGCTCGAGGTCAAAAGAGGGGAAATAATTCAGTATCACAAAAGTACTTGTGTCCTGCCAATAATTATGTGGAGCTCTATATATTGCACTACTTTGAACTTTCATGCTATGAACACAATGATTTGTACCAGTATATGATCTATGTCAGCTCCCTCTGCTGTCAGTCCAAACTCATGCCAGTGTTACTGTTGTTGTTTTGGCCTCGGACAGCTGTCGGGAGGGTAAAGGAATAACAGCAAGATTTCTGGCACCATATTTGCTCAAATCAACTCAGTCCATGCACATGTGCAGTGGTAAATGCCGTCCTCCAAATAATTCTTGATATTTCATACAAGGTTTTACACAATTTTGAGTGTCATATCACAGCTTAGTTGCTCCAAAAAGCCATTCCATGTGTTGCGGTAGCAGGGGACTTGCTGGGCAATGCAAAAACCACTGACTGGACACCAAGCATGTTGGTATATGAATGAAATGAAAGCTCTGTGTATGGAGAATTTGAACATGAAATCCTCATCATAGATAAGGTTAATTCAACACACAAGAAATCAGGGACTACATACATGGAATGAATGAAGTCAGTGTGGAACAGACATACATGAGTCTTACATGCATTGAGGACAAGCTTTTCTCCCTTCAATTAATAGCAATGTTAACATGGAGTCAATAGCTTTCCTTGATGTGGGTTTGGTGCTAAGTACCCAACCCATGCCAAGGACAACTATTGAGTGGGACATTTTATCTTGAAAGGTCTCATGTGACTGACACGGACTCCGAACTCCCACAGTGTTGATTTGGAAGGAATGAGGCAAACCCTTAATCCTTATACTGGTCTGTATGAGTGAGATAGGGCTGTAAGTGAGTGAGATAGGGTTGTAAGTGAGCTGGAATAAGGCTGTAAGTGAGTGAGATAGGGCTGCAAGTGAGTGAGATAGGGCTGTAAGTGAGCTGGGATAGGACTGTAAGTGAGTGAGATAGGGCTGTAAGTGAGTGAGATAGGGCTGTAAGTGAGCTGAGATAAGGCTGTAAGTGAGTGAGATAGGGCTGTAAGTTGAGTGAGATAGGGCTGTAAGTGAGTGAGATAGGGCTGTAAGTTGAGTGAGATAGGGCTGTAGTGAGCTGACAAGGCAGTTGTGGAGCTTGTATGGGCCCAGGCTCACCCTGTGTGATGATATATATATGTAACGCAGGGTTAATGACAACACCAGTTTATGACGTTTAACGACCTTTATTTCGTATTGTCCTTTCGTCCATCACTTTCTGGAAGACCCCAGAAAAGACTTCAGAAAAGAGGTGAATAGAAATGCCCTAAAAGATGACCCTAAAAATTAGACCCTGAAATAAAAATAAAAGTGTATCAGCTGAAGCTCTTCATGTAACACAATGTAGCAGTTTCAAATACTTCACAAATGTTTCATCAGTTTACATCCACTACAAATTCCAACTTATGACACACAAGGTCAACACAGACATGAATATACTTCTCATAAGTACTTTTCTTAAGAACTAATTACCAAGTAGGTACATTTAATTCATAATAAAACTACGTGTCTTAAAAATCCTTCAGGTTACATATACATGTACATGTTCAAACATATCCACACTAATAAAAGATACATGGTAAACCAAGCAGGTTACAACCATGACCAATACAACCCATGTTTCAATGCTTATATGCATACATGTATACACTCTAAGTTACCTGTATACTAGTGAAACACTTGCACATATTTGTACTTGTTGCATCCTTAAATGGGTTTGATTCCATTTGCCTAAGACATGAAAAATTGTCAACCATAATAAACATGGTTTTGCACATACAACTGCATGAGTGTGGGCACGAATCGAACTTTGTTCTATACAAGTAACAATACAGGTAATGACAGCTTAATATCAGTAAACCCCTGTATTATCCATGTTTACACTAAAGCTCATATAAATTATATATATTCTCACCCCTGTGTGCCTTACATCAGGCTGGCAAAAGCATGCCACAGCAGTGTAACGCTCTGTACATGTCTGTGCACTGTCAATCAAAAGGGTATATTCAATATTGCATGAAGTCATGCTCACCCATCCTTATTTTAATATGTCATTACTGATCGATACATATATCTAGTCCCGCTTTCTTGTGTGAAATAAATCCCCAACATTCCCGTTCTCTTGTGTTTTACGGAAAACATAACTATGACTCTCTAGATTTAGTATCAATTAAATAAAACATATCCATGACTTATACATAAACAGGAAAACAGAATTAACCAACAGCAGTAAAAATGATTTCTACATTTCAAGACTGAAGAAATATCTATAGAATAAATACAAATCACTGTATCTATATGCCACTGTGACACTTTTTAGCTTATAAAATGTACGCTTATATAAGATTTCACACAAATAATGAATATGCTGGTCTCTCAGACCACTTACCAGATGTTACAGCTGCTGTTCTCTTCTTGGAGGCTGGCATGCAACTGATGCAACATGTGCATTTCTCAATATTTAAAACGTTTACAAAAGATGTGGGCAACTTTTGGAATTTTTCCACTCATTTCCTGCTGGTCACTTCGGAGACAGGAAATGTCTTTGTTTTGTAAGTTCAAGTACATACCCATTAATAAGGAATGCCAAAATCAGAAAAGTTGCACCTAAAATCTAACCCCATCCCAAATATGACTAAATTTCTTTGAAAACCTGTGACGTTAACATTGGTCATATCACTTCCATCTCAGCCTCCGCATGCCCTACCCTCAGTGGACACCCGACACCAAGCCTATACTTGTGTGACCCACTGAAGAGTACAAAGATGCAGACCAGCCTTAACCCTTGGAGGCCTACATTCTTACCAGGCAAAAGTATCTGGGGGAATAAACCCCAGCTTACAGCATAGAATGAACCCTGAAATTTATATTAATACAAGTTCATTCATTGGTACATTTCACCATCTCACATATAGTTTGAACTCCAGGTCTGGCCATGTATGTTGAGACCCATGTATAGAACTAGGGTAGAAAGAGCTTCTTTCAAACAGTGGGGCACAGGAGTTACATAAAAACCATTACATACATGTAGGTATGAGAAGAGTTAATTTTACAATTTTTTCCAGAAACTGAGCCTGTTTATGGTACTTACATTGCAATTTTTTTTACACTTATAAATGAAACTGGAAATAGTGTTCAGATTGACCACTATGGTCTATGTATGTCACATGAAAAGACTCAAATAAACACCTTGCATTGGTGGGGAACCATAATGGCAATATTGTACCATGGTAACACACAGATCACTTACGCTGCACTTTATGCCAGGAATTTGTCTTCCTGGGAATGGGATCAAATCACGATAATGTGTGATTTGTTTGATCTTTTATTTTTTTATAAGGGATTATTTTACACTTCATGTGCATGTTGCACAGATGTATGTAATGATGAAAGAGATGGACAAAATATCTCAGTTGTCCAAATTCTTAGCTAAGCTAGACAGAAAAACAAAAACAAAAACAAAAACAAACAAAAAATATCTGACAGATGCTCAGTTAAGAGAGACAGCTAGGACATCCTCTGATACTAATTTTTAGCTCAGCTGACCTAAGGTCACATAGCTTATGCAAGTGCTCTTGTCTACATGTCCATCTGTCTGTCCATCAGCTGTTGCTCATTAGCGTGATACCATCCATAGTTTTCAAATAAGCCCAATATAACTTTCAGGACTTACAGGTTGTATGACATCTAGGTCCCTTCGATATTGTTGGCGCCACCTACAATATTATGTAATCCGGGGTTAAAAATGTGAACATCTTGTGAACACTCTAGCATCTTTAATTTTAGGGAAATCTTCATGAAATTTTGCTGGGATTGTCGGGGACGTCAAAGTCCATGTTACTAATGATATTAGTGGTGCCACCTATAATTTGACAGAAATCATGAGCCAAAATGTATTTTAAGATATAAAATTTGATATCTGGAAAAGTATTTGGATAATAGACTAGCAAATTTATAGGATATATAGACCATGTCCAATGCTAAAATGTCATATAATATCTATTGGTGACCTTGACATATTGTTGTGAGGTTACCATGCCTGTAAAGTTGAAAGAGGTGATTTTGTAATGGTAAGGTGTCGCTTGGATATCAGTTGCAAAGAGAATTGATCCTCCAGATCAAAATTGCACATGATTACATTGTACATAAAACTGTACTTGGCGACTCACTTTTTGGTTCATCATGTCCCAGTAATTATTGAGTTTAGCACATGTCCACATTTATTGTTTTTCTTCTATAACTTGAAAAATTATTACCCAATTTGAACAAACCGTCCATCTATGAAAGCTCGAAGTGGAGCGCATATTTTGAACACTAACATTTTTGAAATTCAAGTTGAAGGTCAAGGTCAAGTCTCCATGTTGAATTTAGGGGTCATCTTGTGAATGCTCTGCACCCCACAATTTTCAAGTTAAGCCCATATAAGGTTTAGAAGTTAAAAAGTGTATGAAAATCTTTGTCAATGCAATGTTGGTGGTACCAACTATAGTGTGTAATATACAGGTCAAAATATGAAGATCTTGTTACCAGTCCAGTATTCTTAATTTTTGATGGATGTTCATGAAATTTAGTGGGATTGTAGAAGAGGTCAGAATCTCAGTTGGTTATACTAGTGGCGCTACCTATAATTTGAGGGAACTTATGAGTTAAAATGTCTTAAAAGATACAAAATTCTGTATCTTAAAAAATAGTTGAATTACATGAGCCACCTTTGTAGAAAATATAGATCATGTGTAATGTGAATATATTATGTCAGATCAGTGACCTTGACCTATTTTTGTAAGGTCACCAGACCCGTTAAGCTGGAAGAGGTGATTTTGTAATGGTAAGGTGTAGTTTGAACATCAGTGGCAAACAGAATGGAGCCCGTAGATCAATGTACTTGAGTACATTTTATATAAAACTCTACTTGGTGACCTACGTTATTGGTCCCCATGACCCAATGATTGTGTGACCTTGACGTAATTTTAAGGTCATGAAACACTTAATGAAAGAACATTTAATTCAATATCTTGATTAAGAATAAGACAAATGATGCCAAATGCACCATTGCTTATCATATGGAAGTTTGATATTACATAACATGGTTAACCGTCATTAATTTTTCAAGTTTGTGGATTGAATACATTTCAGAAAATGATTTTTGGTGATGGTTGTCAGTAGAGAATTAGGCCCATGAGCCTAAGGGTGGTTTTGTTTTTTTTTGGTTACTCTATGCTGAAAATAATATAAGTTTACCCACAAGTATAAGAGCTCGACATCAGAGAAAAAGGGCCTTGTAGTAATCAGGTTGTCTGTCAGTTAATCCAGATTTGGTTTCTGGATGACAACTTTTGTGATTCTTGCTAAATTTTTTTCCAAATTGTCACAATATAAATGTCAGTAGGACCTCTCCTGGGATAGATTATGGGTGACCTTGACCTCAAGGTCAAAGTCTCATGGTCATTTGAACGAAGTTGGTTTTTTATGTAATAACTCATGGCTGATCTGATGAAAGTTGAAAGTGGCTTAGGATATGGATTTAAGTATGACTTTACTTGGGATTGCAATTGGGTTACAGGGCTATAAAGGGCCGATGTTTGAAAATCTGATGCTTGCAGGGCACTTGATAAACTGGTCATTGCTCTATAGGTTACAATTGGCTTCATGTACTTTTTTTACAACCTAGAGTGCATTGAGAGCTGTCTTTCAAAACAAATGATTGACACATATTTGGCTTCAAAACTTAAATGTCCAAAGACACCCATGGAAAGGTATCATCCTGCATTGGCGACTGTCAAGTCGTAGATAGAGTGACAGCCTTTAAAGTACGGACAGCGTGACCCTGGGAGCATGAGTTATACAGCAATACAGGAGAGACCAGACTGATAATGTTACTGTGCACCTACTTTCATGTTAAGTCTTACTTGATAACACTACTCCTGAATCCACAGCCTTCCTTGGTGCAGATGACACCCATAGCTCCCTACTTGCACCAAGGAAAGATGTTGATGTTGACCTGGGACATAGTAATATTCTTAAACATTTCTCATCCCAATCAGACAACAAGATGGAGGTGATCTCCTTTGAAGACTTGCCAGAAATACTGTTTACTTGTATGCAATATTTAATTCCTTGTGTGACCCTTATGTCACTGATAAACATTAATATTTAATTCCTTGTGGGACCCTTGTGTCACTGATAAACATTTAAACTAATGAGGCACGTGCTGACGAGAGTCCAATGCTAAAACACTGCATTATGATTGTAGGACAACATGGATGGGTCACAGGCAGTAGATCATCTCTAACTGGGAAAATGGCCGTCCTTTCAACATTAGTTAGCACAAGTTAACACAATGGAAGAGAATAATGGTATTATCATCACCCATGTTGGTATCCTGTTTTAAAAAAACGTACCTCCTTTGAAAAGAAAGTATATATATGTGCTGTCCATTATATCATGTTGGTATCCTGTTTTATAAGACATGTACCTCCTTTGAAAAGAAAGTATATATATGTGCTGTCCATTATATCATGTTGGTATCCTGTTTTATAAGACATGTACCTCCTTTGAAAAGAAAGTATATATATGTGCTGTCCATTATACCATGTTGGTATCCTGTTTTATAAGACATGTACCTCCTTTGAAAAGAAAGTATCTATATGTGCTGTCCATTATACCATCCTGTTTTATAAGACATGTACCTCCTTTGAAAAGAAAGTATATATATGTGCTGTCCATTATATCATGTTGGTATTCTGTTTTATAAGACATGTACCTCCTTTGAAAAGAAAGTATATATATGTGCTGTCCATTATACCATGTCGGTATCCTGTTTTATAAGACATGTACCTCCTTTGAAAAGAAAGTATATATATGTGCTGTCCATTATACCATCATGGATGTATGTTTGGACACAACATGGCACTTTGAACTATAAAACAAGAAATGGTGTGAGTGGATTTTTTTTTACAGGAAACCTGCTGGATGGTATAACAGACAGTCAACATCTTACAGGGTATCACATGTATATTGCATGCTGTTTGTAAAATCTTGTGACTTCAACACACACCAGGCTTTTTTGGGACATTATGCTCAAGTTAATTACCAATAAGAAGACAGAGACTTGAAAAAAATAATAAATAAACAATATTATAAGAACCTGTTCTGGGAAATATTAACATTTTGTTTGTCCAATAAGACTTTGTGTTTGTACAAATTACATTCATTTTGTGATGAAATCTGGTGGCATCTAGTGGGCTGAGCAACGTATCAAAAGAGATCCCCATAAACATTTCATCTGTGCCATTGTATAGTTAGATTAACAGCCACCAGATGGGGTTCGTGTATATGGATTGCAAAGACACCACTGTTCGTGATGCACCTGGTCCAAGATTTTCATTAACTTGTGCTCTTCTTAATTCAGATTTTTTTTAAAGATAATGGTTCATTTATAATTAGGTTAATACATGTAGGTTAGGTCTCATTGTTAAACTTTTCCTGCATCTAAAAAAGAAGAGAAAAAAAAAAAAAAAAACGAACAAAAAAACAAAAACAAAAACAAAAAAACCACAGAATAGTGCATTTTCCGAAAGGGAGAGCATGTTTTAAAGTAAATATGTAGGTCTTTGAATTGGCGTAAAATTTAATGTTGCTGCATCACGTGTACGTGTATATGTTTAGGCACTAATTGAAAAAAAAAAAAGATCATGGTGAAATTATAACTATGATTACATCAGACATAGTTTCATAGATGTTGCATGTACCTTAAAATTATTTTCATAAGTGTATTTTTAGCTCAGCTGACTTGTAAGTCAGCTGAGCTTATGTTATGACTAGCCATCCATTGTCTACAATTCACATTTTTGACTTCCTCTCCAAAATGGTCTGCCACATTCACTTCAAACTTGGTGGGGATGTGCCTTGGGTAGGTCTCTACCACGTTTGTTTAAATGTTTACACTCCAGTAATTTTTTATGACTTTTTTGTTCTTTTTTGGGGTAAATCTTAAAAAATCTTCTCTGGAACCACCCACCCAATTGCTTTGATATTACAGGAGAACATTCCAAGGAACTCCTGTTCACACAGCCTACTAGTTTTATAGTCTGAAATTATCATTTGTATTATCTAATGTGTCAATGTATGTTATGATTATCACCTTCTCATGGAGATGTGATTTATCCCATCTGCGGCATAATGGACTGCTAAGCAAGTCTTTGCTGATAAGAAGACATTGACTGTACACTTTTTGCAATACCCAGCTGATAAGTCACGCAGCCCACATTGCTTGTAATAAATGGAATGATTATTTACGACTACATTCATCCATAGTTATGTTTCAGATATCAAAGTTACATAATGAGATCCTTTTCTGTTTCTTGTTGATCTACATTTTGTATGTGTATGTGTGTAAAAATACGTTTTGGCCTAAACATGTCCATAAACAAAACGACAGGGTCAAGAATTCACAGCAGCTTCTTTTGAAACCTGTAAGAAGAACCATTCCATTCGTCTGCTATTTGGACTCTTGTTTTCGTATCTGTTTAAAGCAGGACATCAGTTAAGGAGTGAGTGCAGTAATTCAACATCCTTCAGAACATAGCAATTTTCTATGGTGACAATGTTTCTGTGGCGTTTGGCAGACAAGTCAGCAGCATTAATCGCCCTCAGGTTAGGGTTGGCTGAATAGGACATACTATATAAATGTAACTAGTTAAGTTGTCTCCATTGTGCTGGGCTTTCAGGCCAGGTTTGCCACGAGTCCCGGGAGGTATGCGGGCCAGTGAACATGACCCAGCACATGGAGGCAACTTAACTATTTAAGTATAGAATGAGCAGATGACTGGGCAAGTAGCCATAGAATCTAGGAGGCAAGTTCGACTAGTTTCAATGCTCTATGCATCTCATCATGAACTGCTGAAAAGAACGCAATATTAGCCTGTTAATGTACATGTACTCTGTTAAGCTACCATGGTTTCTATGTAAAGCTTGTTGCTTGTGTTGTATAGAATATGCTTTGATTTTACACTCATGCTTGTCCCATGGGCCTTTAAGATCTGTGGAAACGAGATGATCATGTGATATTTATTCAACTTTTGAATGCACTTTTTGTTTTATTTTCTAATTTTTGGGACAAAAAAATTCCAGGACCTACTTGGCAATTGCACACAAGGGCACCTGTGATCACCTGGTTCTTTTTTTGATACACCAACTGACACTGCAATCTTTTCATTCATTTTTGTTTGTTAAGGTTTTCTTCAACTTTTCTTTTTGCAGAATGGCTGAATAGAATTGTTCGAAACTTGATCTTAATATAATCTGATTAAAAACTATGAATGTGGGTGACAATAAGAAGGATACGTTAAGTTTTGATGAATCCATGGGGTATAAAACTTTGGCACCATCAAGCCAGGACCATAAAAAATACATTTCTCATTTGAAACACAATAATTATAAATGAAACATACAAAAAATAAAACAGAACACATGTTTGTCATTTGTCAGAACATATATTTCTCATTTAAAACAGAATAATCACAGATAAAACAGACAAAAAAAAAAAATTAAAAAAAAGAAATACAATACAACATAATGGTTATTTAAAACAGAAAAATTAAAAATAAAACAGACCCCCCCCAAAAAAATACAGCAAAACTGATATTTGTCATTTAAAACAGATTACTTATAAATAAAACAGAAAAAAATACAACAAAACAGATAAGTCTCATTTAAAACAGAATGATCGTAAATAAAGCGGACAAACCCCCCCCCCAAAAACAACGAAACAGATATTTGTTATTTCAAGCAGGATAATTGTAAAGAAAAAAAAAAAAGCCCCCCCCCCCAAAAAAAAACACACAAAGAAAACAACAACAAAAAATCCCAGGCAGAAATGATAAATAAAACAAGACATTTTTGCCAAGGGAATTGTCATCTAGACCCGGTGGACAATTTTTACATCAAGCTTTATATGTTCAGAGGCCACTTAAGGACTCACAGCTTTGAAATGAACAGGTGCAATATAGCCACAATGCTAGCAGAGCATTAGGCCCATGGGCCTCTTGTTTTTCCACAGGCCCATGGGCCTCTTGTTTTTCCACTCACCATGATAACAGTCATGCGTTCCATTCAACCCCCACGTTTGTGGTCAGCATAATTTGCAAAGAATCCCCATTTGTGATAAATTAATTCTTGCTAAAACATGTTTTGATGAATCTTAATTCAAGTTTCATCAGTGCAAAGTTTTCTATCTTTTCCATAGAATTAAATAAAATGGTAATTATATTTGATAATGCATCAGTTTTAGACCCGCCTAGAGACAGCTGAGTGTGATGTGAGTGGGAAAATAATGGCGCGTCAAGGTGTCGAAAATGCGCATGAACCGATCAGTGAACAACTTTCTGAAATCTGTGCACATTTGCTGAAAGGTGGCGACACAGGTGGGTAACGTTAGAAGTTTTATCAACAGACAAACAAATGTCGTCTGAACATCCTGCCACCATAAGATGCAGGGATCAGCAATTTTACTTTTTACTTGAAAGGGGTCTGCATGCGCCTCTGCTGAATGGGTCTGTCCATTATGTTCCTGGCAAGAAAACACTAAACAGAACCCCGAATCAAAAATTGGAGTGTCTTAATCAATAGCATGTTAGTAAAATTACTCTTTCTCTTAACTCAGAAGATATAAAGATTATCCGTGCATAAATCTGCTACAAAAGAATAGGCCTAATGTGGCTTCCCAGAGTCCCTTCTTGGCTAATGACTGGGGAGGCAAATTATGTCGTAAAAATGAGATACCTTCTGGTAATAATTGCTCACCCAAATAATACCTAAATTTGCATAGTAAGTATTCATTATTTTCAAAACCACTATAATTTCCGAGTATTTGGCACATCCTCTTCATGAATTGATATTATTTATTTATTAATGTATAAGATAATAATTCATATCAAATTCACAAGAGAGAGCCACAAGTGCGTTTGACAGCAAACCACAGGATGGCAATGGAACGTTCAAATAGATCTAGGTTACACACCACAGTTGTGATTGGCTGGTTGCGCATCCCAACGGAGATAGTCCGTAATTGTGAAAATACTGTGTTTTCAGCATGCTGTAGCTTCTGTTTAAATAAAGTTAGCTAAGTCAGGTTTGCTGCATCATAGAGTTGCTTCATTGGTGGTCATATAGGTGCACTGTCTTCCAGGCCAGGTGGGAACTTTATGGTGGGGAAGGACAATAATGTGACCCTGGCAAGAGCACAGTTCATACACCTGTATAAAGCTGACATCCAGGTGTGGTTTCGTATTTCAATTATCACCAATTAACGAGCTGGGAATTATATGACAAAAATCCATCCATGTTTTTCTGACATTTTTATCTGTTAAATGCCATTTACGGAATTTTAAAATACCAAAATGCTGATTTTTTAGACTGAAAAATGTTAATATGAAAAATAGAAGGATTTATAACTGTAGTCTGTGGCCTATTAGGGCTAACTCTGTATGTATTGGGACTCACATGGTCATGTTGTTATTCTATTATCATCCATCAAGCAAGTAAAAAATGGGAAGTCAGCACTTTTTGACAGCTGCCTGGACACTTTTGAGTGATTCTAACAACTTTTACATGGATGGAGCATGCAAGATATGGTCCTGGGACTGTAAATCACAAGGCAAATGGTTTGGACTATGGTATTGTGTACCTCAGTGCAGCTTATGAAAGGAGAAAAAAAGTTTTACACCCACAGATTGGCTGTGAATATCAAGTTTAACAGTCTCAATATTGCAAAAATTCATGAAGTATCACATGTATGTCACAAATCATTGTGCATGTATCGGTGGAACCACATTGCATAAATAATAACAGGATTCACTGCAAGACATTTAACAAGTGCGCAGGCCATGCCTCCTTTGCTGACTGCTTGGTGGATAGATAGCTTCCATAGCCCTTTGTATTTAGCGATACCTCACAGGTATCACACAGGTAATCATATGGGTGTATGAGAAATTATCAATGCTTATATGATATGAATAAATTATGCTAGTAATATGAAACTTAGAAACCCTCTGTTTTAAAATTTTTATTTTGTGGCATTGTCATTGTAGGCCTATGGCCTCCATTCATATGCAGATCTAGAGCTGTTTAGACAAAATCATGTCAAAGTGATTTTGGGTATACCAGAAAAAAATGCGCATTGTCTGTCAGTAGAGCTGTACAAATCTTAGGTAAAATGTAAATTTCTTTATTTTTTGGTTTTGTTTTTGTTTCTCTGCCCCCCCCCCCCACCCCACCCCCAACCCCATTTTTGTTTTCATTTTTCTTTCTTTTTTTTTTTTGCAGACAAAAGCTTGTCATATATGTGTGTCATTTGACTGGGGTAAATCATTTAAAATCAGGCATGCTGACTTTGTTGAGCTGTTGAGTTCATCAGCATATTATTTTCACATAAATGAATCAATTTATATACATGAATATGGATGACAGCAGTAATGAACTGCAGATTTTATAATTTTTACCAAGCTAGTGTACATAGGTGGCAACACATTTGAACTTTGACATACAAACACGTATAATTACAAGAGTTTCAGAAAGTGAAACAAGGTAAAAAAAAGTTAGCTTCCATTAAACACTTGCCTGAAAACACTTATGCGTGATTATTGGATTTATTATTGGATGCTTATCAAATTTAAAATCAGAGCACTTGTGAGTACAAATATGTATTTATGATATTGGAGTAACTGTACAGGCTTTTGTCATTTTCTTTCTAATATGTGCACATACATCAGAAACCATGTCAATAAACCACAACTTATGCATTCTACTGCAGAAAAAAGGCATAGAACTATTGGCTTGTGGAAGCTGGATCACCCAACTGCCCTCCTAATGTTCAAACAATGGGCGCATTAAAATTTCATAATTTTAGTACCAAAAAACATAATTTGCTGAATACTGCTACTCTAATCTGTGACCTACTGGTCTTAAACTGTGCACTTGAATGGGTCAATAATGTTTAAACACTGAAACTATTCCATTGGCTGGCATAATTCAGATTATATCAGGAAAATACTGCCATAATGACTGGTATTAGATGCTGACTTGGTGTAACTGATACTCCCCCCATCCCCCATTAATGCCTCAGCAGTGATAGATGTCATATTTTTTGTTGACAAATGCTACGAATCTATCCATAAATAATAAAAAATTCACCAATTTCACCTAAAATTTAATAAAATTTTAGCAATATATTCAAAATTTGGGTTAAAATTAAGGGGTGGGGCATTGTAATTTGATCTCTCATTGTAAGGGCAGGACATGCAGGCGAGTGATCATAGGTTTGCATCATAGCCCATTGTGTATCCTATTCATATTGGACAGAAAAGAATTGATTAGATGCAATTATATAATTTTCCTCAAAATTTTAATTAATTATTTTATTTGTCATAAAAACTCATTTTTCAGATTTAAAGGTTGCTTGCAAAAAAATGGATATTTTCCTTAATATTGAAGTTTGGTAGAGTTAATGCAAATCCTTTTCAGAAAACAAGTTGTGGCTTCAGTTGTACAAGTTAAAAAAATTTTGATAAGTCTAATAGGTTACACACCACAGTTGTGATTGGCTGGTTGCGCATCCCAACGGAGATAGTCCGTAATTGTGAAAATACTGTGTTTTCAGCATGCTGTAGCTTCTGTTTAAATAAAGTTAGCTAAGTCAGGTTTGCTGCATCATAGAGTTGCTTCATTGGTGGTCATATAGGTGCACTGTCTTCCAGGCCAGGTGGGAACTTTATGGTGGGGAAGGACAATAATGTGACCCTGGCAAGAGCACAGTTCATACACCTGTATAAAGCTGACATCCAGGTGTGGTTTCGTATTTCAATTATCACCAATTAACGAGCTGGGAATTATATGACAAAAATCCATCCATGTTTTTCTGACATTTTTATCTGTTAAATGCCATTTACGGAATTTTAAAATACCAAAATGCTGATTTTTTAGACTGAAAAATGTTAATATGAAAAATAGAAGGATTTATAACTGTAGTCTGTGGCCTCTAGTCATTTGCTGATAAAACTTCTATTATAAGACTACTCTCCATGGAGCTTTTATTTCTGTGGATTGTGGGTGCTGTGGAGTCGTGGGGGTTTCACTATAGTCCTGTTTTATCCTGCAGATTTACTCCCTCTGATATGCTGTTCCAATACTGGGAATAGTGGACTTTGCACAGGAGGCGAAAATAGCAGAGGAAAGTTTCCTCTGCAACGTCAAAGTCCAGTGACTTGTTCAAAACAAGTATGATGAATTACATAGTAAATTTAAAAGCACGAATGCACACACACACACACACACACACAGACACGAAAAGGGGAAAATAGAAATATTAAACAATTTTTATCCTCAATTGCATCTGTGAAAGCATTCTTTCTTGTATGTTTACCATTTTCATAAGTTGGATTCTACATTTTTTTTATTAATTGAAGAAAAGGCAATAATTATGTTCTGTTATGTTTTGTCCTGTTTTGCTCTGGCTTTTAGACCCTTCTGCCACCTTGGCATGTGCTAACTGGATCTAATTTTTGCCTAACTGTAAATTCTTTCAAAATAGTCTGTTTTATTTGATGATGGCCTGTTCCATTTAACAGCGCCACCTATTGTCTTTTACACAAAAGCTTACTGGAAATATTGCCTAAACTCAAAGCTACAGGGCTATGAGCCAGGCTTGAGTATAGGGACGGTCGGGGGGTACATGGGTAAAAGATTTAATCATCAATCAAATCTTTCATACAAGCAACTTAACATACCACTCCAGAAGCATTCTGCTAACACTAGACTGTCATATCTCTACTGTTACAAGCACTTAACAAGTCAGTAAGTTTGGTGAGAACTGGTGGCATTCTTTATTGATCCAACTTCACCAAAAGGTTACAAAATGTAGAGTTTTGTCAAAACTAATCAGAGCTTGGTATGATAATCAATAGTTGGTTTGATGTGTCAATGGATGCAAGTTGAATAGTGAAAACAATTTAAAAGTATAAGATACTGTAAAGTGCTTTATTTTCGTGTGTATAAATTTTCACGGTTTTTATATTTTTGACGTTTCATTGTAGTCTTAATTTCACTGTTTTTTGGACATAATTCCTATTCAGACAATGTTAAAATACTATTTCAATGTGTTCTTATTTTCACGGTTTTGTGCCATCTGCGAAATAAGCGAAAATAAGAATACAGTGAAATTAAAGCAATTTACAGTAGTCAAATCAAATGAACTGAAAGAAAATTTGAAATATGAGCAGCTCTTCGGACAAGTACGTCCGACATTATGCATGGATGGTATATAGCTCTAAGTTGCAAAGGTTTACTTAATTTTGCATCACAATGTATAATCATGTGTAACTCACATACCTCATATTCTTATGTATGTGACACATTACTGACACAATTTCATCAAATTAGTTACAAAATAATGGTACATATATATCTTAAATTTAATTTTTTGAGAATACATTACTTTCTTCTCAACTAACACATACTCACACAATTTCATCAAATGAACTACAAAATAATGGAACATATATTTCTAATGTTTTGAGAATACATTACTTTCTTCTCAACTGACATGTACTCACACAATTTCATCAAATTAGTTACAAAATAATGGTACATATATCTCTTAAATTTATTTTTTTGAGAATACATTACTTTCTTCTCAACTAACACATACTCACACAATTTCATCAAATGAACTACAAAATAATGGAACATATATTTCTAATGTTTTGAGAATACATTACTTTCTTTTCAACTAACGCTTACTCCCACAATTTCATCAAATTATCTACAAAATAATGGTACATATATCTCTTAAATTTTTTTTTGAGAATACATTACTTTCTTCTCAACTTACACATACTCACACAATTTCATCAAATGAACTTCAAAATAATGGAACATATATTTCTAATGTTTTGAGAATACATTACTTTCTTCTCAACTAACGCTTACTCCCACAATTTCATCAAATTATGTACAAAATAATGGTACATATATCTCTTAAATTTATTTTTTTGAGAATACATTACTTTGTTCTCAACTAACACTTACTCACACAATTTCATCAATTTAAGTAAGTAAATCCCAACCCCTTGGCAATAGTTTATGGAAAAGAGAGGGTTAAGTTTCAAAATGAGGTTACTTGGCAAAAATTTAAATCTCCATACACAACTTAGCATTTAACTTTTAACACTATGACAATTTCTCAAGAATTTCCTTGAAAATACATGCACAACACCATCATAGCTATTGGCAACCACACATCAGGTACCTTTAACAACATGTAGTAGTCTGTGGCATATTGTACCACTCAATAGACACCAAGAACATAACATGGACACATGACCAGTAAACTCCACACCTTTACTGTGCCTCCATACTTTATATGTTACATACATGTTTAGTCTTGGATATACATGTAAAGTTTGTCATTCTTCTGCTCTTACAGTCTGACCCCATTACGACGATGTACAAGTATCTATTAACAGTCTGGAGGCATCTAAACCCTGAATTTGGGAGAAATCCCAGACACCATAGAAATGAAATTCCACAAAACACCAGGGCACACAGCCAAAATGACAACAAACCCCAAAAGATGGGGCACAATTTAGCAATGCTTATGGACATGTTTAATGCAAATATGTATCTAAGAAGGTTTCTTGGAAATGTAAAGCCTATCAATCTGATACTTCTTTGCACATATATTTGCCTTATAGTCAACTGGCTTGACATATAGAAGGCCAATTAAGTAGTTTCTGACAACACAATAGCTCCACATTCTACAGTCCAGTCAACGTAGAATATATATGTTTATATACATAGGCCACAAAAACCCATTATATTGCAATAAAAACATCCCCAAAGTCAAGTGAACATTAACAAAATGCTTTAAAACCAATTTTTCCTGGTTGACCTCATAATTCGAAGGCAAACACTTCCAATGCTTCCCTAGATTTGAATACCATACCAAAAAAAATCCACACTGTTTCCAGATTTAAAAGAAAGATATGAATTTGTGTACTCATTAAACTCTATATTATTACACTCTGCTTCCAAAACTATTTATATATTTATTATTTAACCCATAAAGTTTTTCATTTAGTGTTTTGCGCACCAAACTTGCATTGTCTGTATCTACATTAAATAAATCAGACTGTACGTGACACATTGTGTGCTGTAACGTCTGTATAATCATGTGTAACTCACAAACCTCATATTCTTATGTATGTGACACATTGTGTGCTGTAACGTCTGTATAATCATGTGTAACTCACATACCTCATATTCTTATGTATGTGACACATTGTGTGCTGTAACGTCTGTATGATCATGTGTAACTCACATACCTCATATTCTTATGTATGTGACACATTGTGTGCTGTAACGTCTGTATAATCATGTGTAACTCACATACCTCATATTCTTATGTATGTGACACATTGTGTGCTGTAATGTCTGTATAATCATGTGTAACTCACATACCTCATATTCTTATGTATGTGACACATTGTGTGCTGTAACGTCTGTATAATCATGTGTAACTCATAAACCTCATATTCTTATGCCTCACATTTTACAAGTACATGTGTATATTACACAGACAACTGCTTGCCAATTAAAATGTTGGCTTTAATGGTGGCACTCACCAATTATTATACCTGTAATCAATCAAACCTCATACACCTGTGACCTTACGATATGTTTGCAGAAATGAAGCTCCACTCATGGAGAAATGACACAAGATCCCTACTTATATATTTGTAGGACAAGAACTTTAATCCTTACTAACCACACTGTTTACTACAGAGTAGGAAGAAGTTTGAAACTATTTACAACGTATCCACAAAATAAATCTTCTCCTGGGAAAAGCTTCGTCACCTCACAGGCAAGGCAAATCTCTGTCAGGGAAGTTTTATCACAGTAACTCAAGAAAAGTTATACAACTTCTCCACACACTTGGAAGTCTGGATATGAAGAATTGCAGGTTCAACCCCTATTAAAAGTGAAGCAATCATCTTAGAATATATTATAGGAATAAATACTTCGCCGCACTATAGAGATAACAGACATGAATACAATATACCAGAGGGAGTCTCACCTCTCCTTGAATGTCCCCGCCCCCCCCCCCAATGTATCTTTAAAACACTTACTTATGTTAATTGTGTTGACCTACTGAGAAATAAATCAAGTCCCAGGCACTATGAAATTCACTATACCATGCAATCCTCTTGGTGGATGACAAGCAGATTCTGCACATGCAGACTTCAAGAGAGACACGTCGAGGCGTCATAAAGAGAGGGACAAGGAGTATAAAGGACTGAGAATAAAGCCAAGAGTTGCTTCCATCAGCAGAATTCATATTTAAAGCTAAACCTGGGAGACCAAGTTTTGCCAACCTGCACACCGAAAAGTCAGTTGTGTATAAAAGAGGACAGATCATACATATACAGTTAAATTATGTGCTAGAGGTGCACTGGTACAACCCCAGCAAAAAGGAAATGAACAAACAGACAATATAAACAAAAACACAGAACTAAGGGCTGGTTCAACATTTTTATAATGTTTACCCTTTGGCCTTCTAGGCAGGAGGGGTATTGTTGTCATCCACATGGCCCTCTATCTGTCAGTCCATTCATGCCTTGTTAATGCCATGTCTCCAAAAATACTCACTTTACAGAGACCAATTTTTATCACAGGGGGTCACTGAGATGCTTCAGTTTCCTATTGAACAGTAGATCAGTAGGTCACATATTTAGGTCACAGTACTACATTCAAAGAAAAAAATGGCATTAACACAATATCTAAAAAATATTGAATGTAGCTTCATCAATTATTTATATAGTTGGTCCTAAAAATGTCTCAGAAGCCTATTGAAAACTAGGTCACAGTGCTGCATTGAAGAAAAATGGCAGTTACATGATATCTTCAAATCTTTTCTCATTGTAGCCGCACCAATTATTTATGACAGTTGGTCCTAAGGATGGGTCAAACACCTAGCAACAACTAGGTCACTGGGTCACATATTTAGGTCACAGTGCTGCATTGAAGAAAAATGGCCTTGGCATCATGTCTCGACTCATTCTATTTGCACCAAAGCTTTGTCATTAGGTCAAGCAGAAGTAACCTTGACCTACCCAAGGGTATTGTTGTCACCTACTCGTCCATCCGTCCCTCTGACTGTCTTGGCTGAGTGGTTTTTGGCCACTGATCGATTTCTTGTTTAGTTAGTACTTACGGTATGCAAGGGTGGAGGGGGTAAAATGGCTCTCTACACTTTAACAGAATATGTAAAATGATGGTCAATTTTGGGCCTATTTTGTGCAATTTTGGTATTTTTTTTTTTTGGAAAATCATCATTTTTAAAGTACTAATTTGGGGGGAGGGGGTCATGAAATTTAGTGCCCTAAGTACTAATTCAAAAATGATGATGATGTCCCACCACCCCTAAAGTACACTGTACCTACAATCTTACTCTATGCTTCACATATTTGCATTTGTGGCAGAAAAGTGCATTTAAATAGAGTGCAATAATATCAAAATGGTTGTTTGTAATGCTGTAATTTAATTTAAGACAGAAATCTTTCCCAGCAAGACCTAGTTTTTCACTGCTTGGCCTGTATAGACAGGAGGGGTATTGTGGTCATGTGCGGGTCCTTCCATCCATCCATGCTTTGTTACCACCATATCCCCAAAAATACTCACTGTACAGAGACGAAATTTTTATCACAGGGGGCCATTGAGGTGTTTCACATGCCTATCAAAAAGTAGGTCACTTGGTCACATATTTAGGTCACAGTATTACATTGAAGAAAAAGAAAAAAAATGGCATTAACACAATACTTAAAAAAATATTGAATGTAGCTTTGTCAATTATTTATGACAGTTGGTTCTAAGGATGCCTCAGACACCCATTGATAAGTAGGTCACTACAGTACCGATCGAAAGTCTTTTAACCAAATGTGCAAGGCTCCCGTGAGTGTGCCGCGATGACAGCGGCCGGGTTATGACCTGGCCGAGTGCTTGTTCCCGCGTGGACAAGTGAGGTGCACGGCCGAGACCTCAAGCTTCCGCTCCCGGCTAACTTCCACGCGTGAGGAACTTTCCACGTTTGTACATGTAAATAGTTCCTTGTCACATTGATGGTAACTTTATGAAATAATAAGGCCTGTCCTTTGCTAAATAAGATCTATCCATCTTGGCCTGTCTATGACTATAGCCTACCACAATTGTAATTGCCCCCCCCCCCCCCCCTGAATTGCTCTCTTTTTCTTTCTTTTTTCTTTCTTACTTTATTTTTTTTTTTGCGTTACTATATACGGATACAGGTAAAAACTACACCGGTGAGGATCATCAACTTTATGTTTGTACATATATATAGCATAAGTATACATGTACATGCAAACATATAACTGATGATCCTGACGTGCTTTGTTTTCATGGGTCTGCAATGGATCCGTTTGGCGTAGGCCCGTGCATGTACTTCTCTGACTGTACATGTGGTCTGAATGCCCGTCTGAGCGGGGTCCGGGGAACATCTATATTTGAGTACCCGCTTGGTAACATGTTTTTTTTTTTTTTAGAAGACTATCGTCATTCATTGCTGGGTTTACAAATTTTATTTCACGCTGGTCATACCAGGATTGAATCTGGTGATCGGTCTTAAATGAATATCTCTCAAGAAAAAGAGGCACTACGTGGGGGCTTACTATTTGTTAGAACGTGACAGACATGTGCCTCTGAAAGCAGTAAACAGCAAAATTAATCTGATGACTGATCATGGTAAATTCACTGATTTTCAGCAAATTTCCTGTCTCAACACCAGTGGCAGTGTCTCTGAAGAAACAAGTTTTGACATTACGAATTATTACAGGTTAGTCCACGTAGGCTAATATCATTAAGATCTTGTGTATAGTAATTAAGTACTCAGACACCATAACAACCAAACAGCGGCGAAGCAATTCACGCAGCCGCTCTGATTACATAAATTTTGTTTTGTTTTGTTTTTTGATAGACACAAACAAAAGCGTCTCATTCATTTTCTTTCCCTTTTTCAATTATATACTTTTAAAGCCAGTTAATATTTTATTCTTGGGAAAAAATAATCCTTCGTCGAATTGGCGCCAAGAAGATGCTTGTCAACAACTTCTTTTCAATATGCTAGTATTTACATTGCATTTATGAGATATGTCTAGCTGGGGTCCGGTGACGGACACATTGTCGAATTCTACTATACGAATGACAATTTCACCGATCTTCAGTTTCTTCCAAATCAAACTGTGTCAACAATTAAAATAATCGAAGATAAGAACAGCCGAATGATCAATGATGTCGAACACAATTTTAGTCGAAAAGTGCTAATCATTATAATCAAAATTTCTACGATAGTTCAACAACTGTGCGTGCACCTTTTTGTAGACGGCTAGTGTACTGTTGTGATAACTTAACAGTATTTGTTTTCTGTCACCGAGAAGATGGTGGCACGCACTGAGCAAATCCTGACCTAATTACAGGGCTGCAATTAGCAAAAAACAACACCCTGCCTATGTGTGCTAGTCAGCTGTTGGCTTTTTCTATACCCGGTCTGTACCAGATGTATATGTTTTGATAACCCATTCGATACCAATTTGTTGAAAAAGTACATGTATATATCGTATGATGTAGCGGCACATACACATAAATCTAAAACATGTCCTGTCTTTAAAAATTATAATAGACAGATTCAAAGTAATTACCGGCCTATTTCCTTGTTGTGCAATATATCTGAAGTTTTAGAACGACTAGTCTTTAATGCTCTTTATGAACACTTCTCTGAATATAACCTACTCACCTCCAAAAATTCTGACTTCAAGGCAGACGATTCCACTTTAAATCATGCAGCTTGCCTATATCTTTCATGGAGTTTACATCGGTCTGGAACAGTCCAAAGAAGTGAAAATGGTTTTCTAGACGTGTCTGAGGCCTTCGACAAGGTTGGACATCCTGGCTTCCTATTCAAGCTACGTCAACGTGGTATCTCTGATAATCGTATTGATTGCTTCGGAAGTTATTTATCAAACCGTCTTCAACTTGTAGTGATTCGTGGTTAAGTTTCTAGCTGGCTGTCAATTGCAGCCGGAGTTCCCCAGGGTTGCATCCTTGGCCCTTTTCTCTTTTTAGTTTACATTAATTACCTAGTAGATGACCTCAGTTGTGATGTCAGACTTTTTGCTGACGACACAAGCCTGCTTGAAATTATCCAAAATCCCGTCGTATCCTCTGCTCATTTGAATACCAACTTGGCAATCTTTCACAACTAGGGGAAAATCTGGCATGTCATATTCAATGCTATCAAGTCTCTATCTGTTGTTTGTTCAGCCAACGTGTCCATACTTCAACATCCACCACACAATCTTGGTCAATAAGCTATTCCTGAAGGCAACAACCAAACCCATCTCGGCATTACTCTCATTAGTGATCTGTCCTGGCATAATCACATCACCCGTAAATCAATAAAGCTAATCATTTTTAGCACTTCTGTGTAGACTCAAATATAAATTTTCTCGCAAATCATTGGCTCGACTGTACCTCTCTGTGGTTCGATCCATCCTTGAATACAGCTGCGTTCTTTTTGACAACTGTGGCACAACTGTATATGACCTTCTAGAATCCATACAGTTCAAAGCAGCCAAAATATGTACCGATGAGTTGAGGCACACGTCCCAAATTGCTCCAGGATCTCGGATGGCCAACACTCCATAACAGACGCAAATACTTCAAGCTATTTATTTTCTACCGAATGTGCAATAACCTAACTCCCACAGATCTACAAGCATCTTACTCCCTAATTCATTGGTCGCTCCTTGCGTCAAACTAACCCCATGCGCACTCTCAAATGTAGCACCCAGCACTTCAATAATTCACTTCTCCCTGATACCATACGGGTGCGGAATAATCTGCCCACCGACATCTGAAACTCCCTTTCTCTCCAAATCTTCAAATCTAAGCTAAAATTCACATTGCTTGCTGTAGATAACGTCCCTGACTACTATTCGTTTGGTGATCGTTTCGCTAACATATGCCATACCCAGATGCGATTGGGGTCATCTGGGCTCAACTGTGATCTTTTTAATGTCAACATAATTCATAGTCCTATATGTGCATCCATATATCTTTCTGAAGACTTGAAGCATTTCGTCCTTTCCTGCCAGACGTTTTTGCAGGCCAGGAAAAACTGTTAGATTCTACCATAACTATATAAGCCCCCTTATCCGTGAAGCTAGTAACAGGTTGATGAGCAAAGGACCATCTTATTTATTTATTTATTTATTTACTTACTTACTTACTTACTTACTTATTTACT